>JAUCRC010000005.1:807500-1177500 GCA_032399595.1 Tetragonula carbonaria
TCTCGACGGATTGATCGTCTGCAATATATATATATTTAAATATTATATTATATTAAATAAAATATTATATTATATAAATATAATTTCGTTATATTATTGGATATTATAATATATTATATAAATTTTTTTTTGTTATGTTATATAAATATTATATAAATATGTATATATATATATATATATATATACTACAACTACAATATATATATATATACACTATATATATATATATATATATATATACATGTGAATAATTTGCGAAACTATTATTTCGGGAGAAATATCGTCGACGGAAAGTTTTCGTTTCAAATTATGCGTATTAGGAAAAACAAAGCGATTGCAGAAAGGTAAATAGATTTTTACTCGTGCAAAAATATGCACGAACCGTGTATAGAGAACGCGAGTACATTTGGTACATTTTCACGATTCGACAGAACTTTTCTAATTTCTGATTCTCGTTGATTTCAGAATCCGAGCCCGATGGCTGTAATTGGTCCGTTGTTTCCCTTTCGTTTCTCCCGTTTCAGTAAACAGAGATGGGCCTGTTTTTCTCTCTCTCTCTCTCTCTCTTCTTTTCTTTCTTTTTTTTTTTTTTATCGGCACTCGTACTAATGAGACGTCGCGTCGCGTCTATTCAGCAGACTCTCTCTAATTATTTTGCCACGTCGCTCGAAATTCTCGTTACACGTTTTTCTCGCGCGACGCGATATCGATGACGCGCTTCTCTGTTCCGCTTTCCCCCTCGCGACAAGCAACTCGTTCTTTCGCCAAGAAACTTTTCCTCCAATGCGCACCACCCCGTCCCGAATCGCGATCTCGCTTCTTCCCGCCGATTAAACTCGCCGAATGCTCGAGAAGCATCCGCGGATTAATAGCAGTTCGAGCTACTGGTAAGTAGCTTCGTTACTTAGTCGAAAGGGCTGGTGAAACCTGACGCGAAAGAGAAGAAGAAAAGAGAAGGGGGGTAGGAGCGGGGGGAAACGAGGTTGAGTCGCAAAGAAAGAGAGTCGTGCGCTCGCGTTAACCTAATCACCGGGAGGGGGGCTCGTGAAACTGGCTTACTTTCGTTCGTGCAGCGTTGCATTTTCCATGGACCATTTGGCCATCGTCGGTTCTCAATGCACGCTGGACACAGAAAATGTTCGAAGCCGCTGGCCACCGTAATAACGTTACCGTTTCGCTGTTCCCCCCCCCCCCTCCCTCAACCCTCCTTCCTCTACCTCCCCTGTTTTTTTTAACTTTGATCAAGTACGAGAGGTATTTCATGTTTTTTTATGTTTTTTTCTTCCCTTTTTTCCCCGCCCCTCCCGACGAACGTGTCCAAGTTAGAATGGCTTTGTCTGTTAAGGGAAACAACCACAAAGCGCTTGACGTTGATTTCGATGGATTGATCGTCGGGTTTTTTTTTTTTTTTTTTTTTTTTAGAAGAGCTTCCCAAACCGAGGAAGAAATAAAAATACGTTTGTATTTGTTTTGTTATTTGAAATGTCCGAAAAGGTGTACGAAAAAGAAAAGGGAAAATTTCTTCTGAATTGTTGGCCGGTTTTTAACTACGGTGAATTAAAATTGTCAAGACCAACAAACTTAACTTAGGTTTATTATGTGTTGACATACACTTATTTCTACCAAAGTGGTCAAAATGACCCGTGTTCGGTATTTAATTAGAAGAAATATAAACTGACCTATCTATTACGAAGTTAAAGTAGAAAAAACAAACCTCAATAAAATCACATCAGTTATAACGATTTAGTTTTTATTATTTTTCCTTTTTATTTTCGATATTTTCTCCAAGAAAATTAACGAAAAGTTTTTTTCCTCAGAGGGGTCGAAATGACACCCTTGGTAAACCTAGTGTTAATGTCCACTTTGCATTATTTTGCATTTCGTGTATATACCTCGTCGTTGACCGATTCACTGTGAGAAGTAGCTCGCATTTTCATTTGGTGAGAGTTACCGAGAAAAAGCGCCGTCTTGTTTAGGAATTGAAAGTATATATCAGAGGCGAATTGGATAAATATCGTTCAATTAGATAAGACGGAAAACAGGGGTGTGAAGATCTGGAACTTTACTTTGCCACGACGAACATTTTTTTTATTCGAAACGAGAAAGTGTTGTCACGTATTTGCGTTCCACGAGTGACTTTTCATCGGTCCTCATTTTTTTCTACTCTCGCTCCGATTTCGACGGAAATCTCGCGTGGAAGATTCAGGTAGCCAACAAGTAGCAAGTACACAGGCACGCGTGCACCGCGCCGCGGGACCAGAGAGTACGAGATTTAGGTATGTAAATCTGTTGATTAGATATACGATCTGGACAAGTTTGAGGGCTTAATACAATAATAGCGTTCAACGCGGTAGCAAGTTAACGGGGCTGTTGCTACGTTGATAATCGAGATTGAAACCAAGATTGAAACTTCGAGAGATTTTCCAAGTATAATTGCACGTCACTGCTGTTGATAATCAGTTTCACTTCTCGAGTTGCTACTGCTTGAGTTGTCGCGCCAGATTGAAAATTTTGTAGTGAAATGTTTCACCCGTTTTTTATTTCATTCCATTAGCTAGGATAGATACTTGATAATGGTAATGCGAGCGCTTTTCACGAGCAAATGAAACTGAAGAGAAGAAAAGAAAAAGAAAAGGATGTACGGTGTGTCCCGTTGTGTACACGTGTGCGTTCTCACGTACGTGTAATCCTTTCGAGGGAAGTTGCGTCGTATCCGTGATTCCTGGCCGCACGTGCAAGAATAAACGCCAAATGGTCGAGAATATTTAGATACGAAGCCAGCTATCAGCTTGGCTTTACGATCCGATGCTCCGAATATGAAATCTCTTCTCTGTTCGAAAGTTCTGAAAAATAAAAAAAGAAAACTAAGCTATTTACGTTCTTCTCAAGTCGCGCTCTCTCGTACCTGTTGATATCGTTTCTTTCCCCTTTTTCCTCGGCGGAAGAAATTCCCTCAACTTCTTTCATTTTCACTTTCGTTACTTATAGTCCATTACGCATCAACCGCTTGTGTCGGTTATTCGCGACTTGGAACTATAGTGAATCTTACAATTTATCATAAATTTAGATTGTATTAACCCTATGCACTCCAAACTATTTTTCAATTACTATTATTATTATTTTTAAAATATCGAGTGTAACTCGAAATGTGATAAAAACTGATGTCGAGCCACTCTTCACAAAAGAGTGAAGAGGATAAAGTTCTAAAACTAGAGGTGGCTAACTGGCGGCCCATCCACTACATTGAAGTTTCATCGCCACGCGATGAGAGTGGGGCTGATCGATGCAGTGGAGGGGGTAGCGCTAGCGATCAGGAAAGTGGAGGGGGGACAAGGATCTGCCGGCCCCCAATTAGCCACCTCTTTAGAAAAGTATTATGTATTTTCTTTACTGGACAATAATATGTTCCACTGTTAATTGAACATTGCAGGAAATCAAAAGTTGAAAAATCTTCTTCGTATACGATTCTTGAGATTGCAACTTTTTTGTTTCAAACTATTGTCCTCGGGACAGTTGTCTTCTCCTCTTCGTCTGGCGCTATTTAGACGAGAACGAGAAGAATTGGACGCGTGTGAATAACGTAAAATAATTTTCTGTTTTAAACTTTTGCCCAATCTTCGGACAGTCTTCCCCTCTTCGTCTGGCGCGATTTAGACGAGAACGAGAGGAATTGGACGCGTGTGAATAACGTAAAATAATTTTCTGTTTTAAACTTTTGCCCAATCTTCGGACAGTCTTCCCCTCTTCGTCTGGCGCGATTTAGACGAGAACGAGAGGAATTGGACGCGTGTGAAATAACGTAAAATAATTTCTGCACGTTGGCCGGTTCGCGCGAACACGCGATTTGTCATTGGGAAACGTGTCGTCCGCGCAAAAATATGTAGCCGCCACGCTGTGCGCGCGGACGAAACATTTTCTCTCTCCTCGAACGTGGTTAATTTGTAAGCGTGTAACGAACATGCGTCAACCCGCCTCGTTATAACTAACAAGGGATAACGACACCAGGTCACATTTCGTATCGAGCTGTGCTTTTTCAGGGGTAAACATTTGCGCGCGTACCGCTGCAGCCGCATGGACGCTGTGGAAAAGTGAAATTGATTCGCGCGCCTTTGCCGCATTCGGCGTTACGTTGTTTTTTTTTCTTTTTTTCTCTCTTTAAAAAAAAAAAAAACCCACGTCGATGGCTCGCTTTTGCTTCTTACCGGACGCTTCTGTTCGCCACGAAGAGAAGTTTTGTCGCACTTTCGTTGCAGACATCGCGCTTCTATAACGTGTCTATAAACGTACGAATTTGCTCGCGAAACGTTTGTCGGCGGACGACTTCGAATCGCACACACACTTGCGTCGCAATTAATAACGAAACGAGCGTGTGTCGGAAGCGCGACGTTTCTCTAAGTGAATATGTAGAAAACGTAGGGTTCCACTCAAGTGCACTCGCGTTCAAATGAATCTTGATCGATCGATGCCGAGCTGAGAATTTGGAATCTTAACGATTTCGTCGTTAATTGGAGATCAAGCGGATCCGTCTGAAACATGTCGCCGCGTGCCGCGCATTGTGAAAACTAATCTCCGGAAGATTAGGAACTTTCAGTCTAAATGATTTTCACCGAGTCGCTTATTTTGCTGAATTAACGATTTGAAAAATTCGAGAGAGAGAGAGAGAGAGAGACTGCAATCGCGGTCGTTTCAACAAGAGAACCCTCCAAAATGGTGCTTTCATCCATGATTCTTCTCTCTCTCTTATTTCTTATCTCTATTCATAGCGGCCGGTGGCATAGTTTGATCGTTTAATTCTGGAACATTTCGTAGGTTTTTCATGCTTGTCGCTCGACGCATATTAAAAAGACAGCTCTTTTTACAGCTTGCTACGAATAGTGAAAAGCGTGACGCTATGAATGACAAAAAAGGCCGGGGAGCGGGGCGGAAGGGGGGGGGAGAAATGGGAAAGAGCGAATGAATTTTTCAAATCCGTATTTTACGCGAGCTTCGAATTGAATATTCCGTTTCATACGCGTGGTGACACATTTTTAATGAGAGAAATGTATAAAATGTAAGCTGCGCGCGACACGTGCCCCCCTGCCTCTCCCCCCCAAACCCCCTAACCTCTTCCCCATCGCCGCCGTACGAAGTCGGAGAACAATGATATTTGATTTTTCGTTCTGTCCTTTTTTTTCTCTCTTTTCTCGGACCGCTCGTTTCTGCGTTCGTTTCCGTGTTTCGACGAACGAAAATTTTTGAAACGAACAATATATATACGTTCGAAAGCTTACGTCGAGTCCTTATTTTCTTCTCTTTTTTTTTTTTTTTTTCTTTGACCCTTTTAGTTCTAATCGTTTCAATTATAAATTCGACTCGACTCGAGAGAGGAGTACACGCGTGCATTTTTCTCTCGAGTATCGCGAATTTTCGAAACGATATATATAAAATTATTTCTAACTCTCGAATGACTCGCGGAATATTTTAAATATTTTAAAAGTGGCTGGCAGATACGCACACACACACATATATATAGAAAAAGAGAGAGAGAAAAGAAACACGTGTCTCTAGAAAATACGTAGCATATTTTTCTCTAGTTACATTCGTATTTCCGGATGGTACGCAAACAGGAAAAACGAAATCTGAAGCTAAAAAACTGACCGACAATTTTTCAAATACAGGCCATTATTTATTGGTCACGCTTCACGTCGGAATACCTTTGTTTTTACACGGCTATATTATTTGCGCGTGTAAATGGCGTCCGCCGCGTCGGACAGGCCAACATTCCGCGCTAATATAAAATGCGCGTTTCTCGATCCGATGTGTAAAGCAAACACGCACACACGCACATATAATCTCGCTCGTTTTGTTACCGAATTTGCTCTTCAATTGCCTCAAAGACAGCTCGAGTTGACAGTTTACTGTTTCGAACTTGCTTCAAATTTGCTCTTCAACTGCCTCAAAGACAGCTCGAGACAGTTGACGATCCTTCCGAGTCGCGCGAGTTTCCAGATTTAAGCCAGATTTCTTCAATTCCATCTTGGAGAATATTTCGTTTCGGGGGGCGTTTTGTCATTGATCGCACGTGAAGCGTGAACAGGAAGAAATCGGTGGTACCAACAGCCAGTGGCATGATAACGCCAGCAGCAAGTGGAGAGCACATTCAACGGTACCTTGTTGCCGGTAATAAAATAATACCCTTCATCCGTTTCTGTGGGAACCGGTGCTAATGTTACTTATCTACGTGCACTACGTATCGGTGCACGGACACGGTTGTGCAATCTCGCGTTACAACCGTCCACGCGTAACCGTCCTGTGTAACCCGCCTTGGATATGTTTGACGTAAACACGTATGCAACCATGCGTCACGAGTCTCGGTATTCCTCTGACTCTTTCCATTTCTCTCTCTCTCTCTCTCTTTTTCTTTCTCTGTTGCTTTGTTTCCCTTAACTCGTTGAATTTTCCCCGCGTGTTGTCTCCCGTCTTTTTCAAACGCACTCCCCTGCTCGCGCAATTCCCATTGAAATTACTTTCGACGTTTTTGCGAACGTACGGTTTTTCGAATTTCTCTCTGCTGACGCGTACTGCTGCTTTCGCTTACTACGCTCTGATTCTCAAGAAAAAAAAAAAAAAGGCGAAAGCAGCTAATTGCCGCGGGAATGTTTCCGATAGATTTGCATTACTGCTTGACTGAGTCGAGTCAGCCAAGTTTTCAACAAACGTCGAATCGTCCTCGGGGTAGTAAATTTTAACGAACGCGTTATGCGCGTTATGCGAATGATTAAAAAGGAGAGGCACGAGAGCGTAACAGCTTTCGCCGCTGATATAACTTGCACCCCTCGGACTCGCCCTAGAGGCCGGGGCCCTCTCGAGAACCTTTCTAAATTCTGATCACGCGCTCTCTTCACCCTTGAGAGAATTCACTTTCGCGCGCACAGGCATGCTCGACAATCACGGTGGGCCAAATCTTTCTGACAAAACGCGCCTGCCTCTGGCTGCCTGTGGCTCTGACTTTCCAACAGCAGTCAGAATTTACTCGTTTTTCTACATAATTGTTTGTTTATTTAACTGATCTCGTCTTTCTCGCTTTTTTTTTTGCGAAAATCAAATTACCAAACAGTTCTCTCCTCGATATATCGTACGCTTCCGTCTGACGTCGGTGTGCGTTCAACGCGAATCAATAATATTAGGTTGACCAATGAGTTCACCAGCGTTTCGCGTTTCACTCGCAATAACCGAGACCTTTCGTTGCAGCTCATTGTCTTTAATGAACACTTTCCACAGTGCGTAGCGCGATTCTACCCTTTTGTCTCTTCCTCTCGCTCTCTCTCTTTCTGCGCTTCATATGTCGAAACGCACCCCCTTTTTCCTTTTTCGTTTAACATTAGATTGGCCAACGAGTCCCTGCGGTTTCTCCCGAAACCTTGGCTGTAGGCGTTATAAAATGCAAGTGACCTCAGTATCAATCCTGGAGACTCAATTCATCCATTTGACAGAGGACGTTTCGAGCTTACGTTTTCAAAAAGTCGCAGAGTGCAAATTGGCCGAGTGTTCTTTCACTGAAGCGGTAATTTAAAGATGGAGAATCAAGACGAGCATTTTCGACGTATTTTGTTGCTCTCCCTTGAAAGGGGAGGGGGAGGGTGGAAACGCGACGCGAACGCGTGAAAAGATTTGCACGATGCACACGGCAGAGATGCCTCGTCGGAACGCGTCTGTCAAGAATGGTTTGCTAAATTTCCTTCTGGTGATTTCGAACGTTAAAATTGCGACACGCTTAGGAAGACCGGCGGAGATCGATAGCGACGAAATAAAGGCGTCGGTCGATGCAAATCGTCAAATAAGCGACACGAAACGTGACTGGAATTCTAAAACGTGTGAGAACCAAGCGTGGAAAATCATTTAAAGGCTACGTGAGTAAACTCGATACTCGGACACCGCACCAACTCGAAGAAGTTCGTCTGGTTAAACGCATTCACGTTTCGAAACGTGGCGGAAACGATCCATTTTTGAAACGTGTGACAACGGGCGACGAAACATGGGTCGTTTACGGTAACATCGAGCGAAGAAGATCGTGGAACAAGCTTGACGAACCAGCCCAAAGCACTTCAAAAGCAGAGATTTATTAAAGGAAGGTTTAGGTTAGATTCGTCGGGTTAGGTTAGATTGTGTCGTTAATCTGATGAGATTGGAAAGGCATTGTGTTTCTTGAACTGCTTCCGAGGAACAAAAAATTAATTCGAATGCGTGACAATTGGACGAATTAAGTAATTCGTAAAAAAAAAACGTCCAGAATTAGTGAGTCGCGAAGCGGTTGTCTTTCGTCACGATAATTCCAGATTTCAAACGTTTGAAATTGGTGACTCGTCAGAGATTGTTGCAGTCAGGATGCCATGTGTCACCACATCTTCCTCATTTATCGGACTTTCGCTTGTTTCGCTCTCTTCAGAATTCTTTAAAATGAAAGATCTTTGATTTCGATGGCGAATGTTAAACCTGGATCAGTTTTCTCGAGCGCGAAATCAGGAGAAGCTGCTGGGAAGACGGCGAAATGTAACGAATCGAAATGATCGATACGTTATCGAACAAAGTTATGCTCGAGTATGAAAAAGTTTATCATATACATGTGTTATTTACTTGGGAAAGCCCGCACGGAGTTATTGGTGAACCCAATCGGTACCAATACAAACGATGCGAGTATCTCCGGCCATCGCTTCGTCGTCGGTTCGTTTGTCGCCGACAAATAATCCGTGCAAATAATGCGATGCAATCTTTAATTTCGAGCGTATCGGCATGCGGCGGCGGGCACAGAGAGGGTGATCAGCCAGTTGAGACTGGTTGGCATCGAGCGGATTCTTGCGCAGCGTCGGTGCACACCTTTGACGCTCGGTGGCGTGGTCTATAATTATTGGCAGGTCAACGAAGCCCAAGTCCGTCCGCGGAAAGTTGGTTACACGACAGGCATGTCCTCCCTGTAGGCACCAGCCGTGCACACACACACACACGCGCGCGCGCATGCACACGCACAGGATGCGACGTCCGCCATCGTCGCCGCTGCCGCCGCCGCCGCCAACAGAGACGAGCCTTCCTACGGACGTTAATTATTATCGACAGTTTCGCGAAACGAACTCTGCCTCTCTCCTCGGGTCGGCTGTCGCCCTATCGGCCATGCACACGCACCAACCAGTGCTTCACCAGCTGACCCCGTCGCTATGGTTAATTGCATCCAGTCCTTCGAACCTACCCCACCTGCGATACGTCATTACCGATCGCTGTCTTACCAAATTGTACTTTGCCTTTACCTTACCGATGAATTATGAATATATATATAGGATGGTCACTGAAAGACTGAATGATCCTGAACAAAAACTAACTTTCGCAAACACGTGTTTTCTTAATTTTTTTATTATTTCATTTGAAAACGTAATTAATGGATCATGTGTGAAAGACAACATCCCTCAAATGACCATCATTTCATTGCTCGCAGATACAGGCTCTTTCCACAAAATTTTCCGTGAATGTTGCGCAAAGTTTCAGGCCCTGAACGTCGGATTTCGGCTTAATCCGAATGTTCTCCTTAAGTTCTTGAATTGTTCGAATTGTTTAGTTCGAGAAAAGAAATCATGTTATCGCTAGGAGATACTCTGAAATTAAAATGTTGCCGGTGTTTTCTCTGAGTTTGATCTCAATTTGATCTTTCACTGGAGTAGAAAAAACTCAATGAGTCTCACTCGTACGTTGCCGGACGTCGTGCGTAGCCATTTTGAATCTCCAAGAGATGCTCCATAACCTACAAAAAGAAAAAGAAAATAAAAGAAGATCGAAGACGAACAAGTTATGACTTTTCCAAACCCTTCAGTTTTTCAGTGGCCATCTATATATATATATATATATAAATCTTATAAATAAATAAATATATATATACATATAATCCATCTTATAAATATATATATATATATATTTTAATTAGAAATTTTTACCGAGCAAACTAGCCTGACGCCAGTTATTGCTTCGTTTCCTCGTTTCTTCAGTAGTTCACATAATCAACGATTTCAAACATACGTGAAATTGGCTAACAGACAGAGGTTAGTCAGTCGATGTAAAGACCTTGGATTGTCTTGTATTTATCGTGGACAACGATTCGTCTGTTACCATTGTGTCGATAGTATTCACTGTTGTCACGTTTGGCTTATTTTATGAGATACGATCCACAGATCATATCAGGACTGTGAAATACTTTAGGGCTCATGCTTTAAACATGATTGGCTGTCATCGCCTAGCCGACACGTACAGAAGAGGCTCGCGGACAGCGAAGCGGAGAATCTAATCACAGCTGGCGAGAACGAAGTTAGTCACAGCGAGTAAGTGTTACATAGTTAGAATTGAGATACAATTAAGCGTTGAGAGGGCGAAGCCATCTACAGTCGTTGTAGAAGCCAGCAGGGGCTGATTCTGGAAATTAATGCCAATTGAAGATTCGTTTTCATAATCCTCGTGAACAACAGACATGTTCAGAGGTGCATGATCTATGCGAAGGTCGCGAGTGACCTTTGACAGTTTGGTCGATCCCGAAGGAACAAAAATCCACGTGTTTTGCAAGCAACGTTTGTTATTAGCGTGACTATCGACTTTGACGACGCGACTTTACTTTCGAGAAACAATCTCTCCCCTCTGTTTGCTATTTGCTGTTTCCCGTTTTCAGAGAAAAAAAAGAAAGCGTGGTAGGCGTCACTGATGACGAACGAAACAAATTCAACTGACTAACCTCTGTCTGTTAGCCAATTTCACGTATGTTTGAAATCGTTGATTATGTGAACTACTGAAGAAACGAGGAAACGAAGCAATAACTGGCGTCAGGCTAGTTTGCTCGGTAAAAATTTCTAATTAAAATATATATATACATATATTTATAAGATGGATGTATCAGAAATGTATTAAAAGTGGAGAAACTTTACGATTACAGGAACGAATAGTAGCTGAATATTGCTTTTATCGATATTTGTCATAGAAACATATATACAGCATAATAATGCAATAGTAATTACAATGGGTTTCATTAAAACACTTTTAGGCAGAGATGTAGATGTTCCTTTGCACACCGGTCGCAGAAACGTTGTAACTTTCTTACAATTTCAGTCACGTTTCTACTAATATTTCTTCCCCAGCAGCGTCGTATTTCCTTCGTAACAATTTTCTGACTTGGGATGCTGGATGTAAATCATCTTGCATTTTGCTCACAACAGAACTGTATCGAATGGCGTAAACAAAGTTTTTACAGTCGTTTGCAACATACGATGAGCAAGAGACGATTCTTTCGCGCATGTACGTGTACATACATGTTATAATTTCCTTGCTATTGTCCCTCTTGTCCGATGCGATATAACATGAATTATCAATCCACAGAAACTCGAATTGATAACGTAGAACGATCGTGTCCACGTACTTGCCTCTAATACGATGCTATAGATGTCATTTCGCGACGTTCGACTGTTGTGAAGGAAAGAACGGACTGCAGGAAACGATAGACATATGTAGGTACGATATACACGTGCATCGGCGATCCATCACACACGCGACAGAGACTCGAGTTGTAAAAGTTGTACAGTTTCAATTTATATCCTCTCGTGTGGTACATTCTCGACTCGCGGTACTCTCTTTCCTTCACTTCGATTCGGATGGAAGTTGTCAAAACCACAGCAGAGAGAGAGAGAGAGAGAGAGAGAGAGAGAGAATTTACGAACGCGACGGTTACATCGCGGAAAAGAGGAAAACGCCGAACGCGTTGAACGTCGAATGTCGCTGGACGCCATCGATCACGATTAAACCTTGACGCGCGTCCTCAACATCGATTCGCGTCCTATACACGCGCACCGGTTAAGAATACAACCACCAATAGCAGATATCTATCCCTTAATCCACTTAAGCCGCTTAATTCACGTCACATCAACGTGAAATATTTACGATCCACTAACACAGGGGGCTGCGCTCCCGGTGACTGGCCCCGGTGAATCGTACCTACGGCTAGGCCGCCTCTCAGGTAGGGCGAGAGGGGAGGGAGGCCGAGCAAGGGAAGCCTTAGCCAAGAGTTGCTAACTCTGTCGGGGCGATATAACGAACACATGTTCCGACGCGAGGCTACATAATCCGCGACAAGCTATAGAAGACGGGAACACGCTACCGATCGAGGCCATCCGTGTGTTCTTACACACGTGTGCCAGACACCCCCTTTTCGATGATTCCTTTCTCTCTCTTTTCTTTCTATCTCTTTCTTCTCTCTTCCCTTGACTATTCACTCTGTACTTTTTCTCTCCTTTTTTTTTTCTTTTCTTTTCGTATAAATTCTCGGCGTTTATAATTGATCGTTGCCAGGGGATATTTTCCAATTAACCTCTTGCGCTGGCAACTGGTTCGCGGACCATAACGAGTGACCAAACTGTATAAAATTCGCCGCTTGCTTTTTGAATTTGTCGGTACGATATACCACTCGATAGAAATTATTACTGAGAAGTAATAAATTTATTACCGGATTGTATTTATATATATTTAAAACTGAGGAAATATGGCAATTTTGGAATAAAAAATTCTCGACGTTAAGGTTAACCTCTTGCGCTGGTAGCTGGTTCGCGGACCAAACCACTATACAATAATTCGTCGCTTTCTTTCTAAATTCGTCGGTACGATATCACTCGATAGAAATTATTACTGAAAAGTAATAAATTTATTACTTGTTTTGCCTGGGTTCTATTTAAATATATTTAAAACTGAGGAAATATTGCAATTTTGGGACGAAAATTCTCGACGTTAAGGTTAACCTCTTGCGCTGGTAGCTGGTTCGCGGACCATAACGAGTGACCAAACCACTATACAATAATTCGTCGCTTTCTTTCTGAATTCGTCGGTACGATATCACTCGATAGAAATTATTACCAAGGAGTAATAAATTTATTACTGGCTTACATTTAAATATATTTAAAACTGAGGAAATATTGCAATTTCGGAACAAAAAATTATCGACGTGCGTTGCACGTCGTTCCAGCGCAAGAGGTTAAATCTACAGTGTGTCCAGTGAAAACGCCATTTGTCTGAAGGAAAATATTCTTTTCTGTAAGAGATCGAAAGTGTACTTGAAATACCATTACCACGGTATAACTCGATTAATCGTGTCCAATCCTCTTGAAAGCCACTTGAAAACGACGAGACGTGTTTTTCACCAAGTTTTACAGCATTGTAGACAGGTAAAGACACGTGTCTCTTGCAGTATATGAGTGTTCATGATTGACCAAACATTCTCAAATCCTGTCAAACGAGCCTGAAGATTGGACACAATATTTAATCGAGAGGGAAATTTTTTTTCTCTTTAAAGAAATGGCGTGCTTATCAATGCTCTTGTTAACACTTGTTGATGGACGACAGTCAAATTTCGATCCCATTTCGAAATCTTGAAGCAAAAGATATTTAATAATAGATAATAGAAGAAACATTCGATAGGTAATATTTGGAAAAATGATGTTTTTAATAGTAAATCAGTATTAAATTAAGCAAATGGAACTCGATATAGGGAATTTTTCAATTACTTTCAACTAGTCATAATTACGTTATTTACACAAAAATACATAATATTGCAACAGTTGTTTGTGATATATCGAATAAACACTATGGGATTTAAGAGAAAATTCTCGCTGGAAATTCTCTAAATTTCCAGTCTGCACCCGAGGGATGCAAAAGATGTGTAAAAACTATCAATTTGACAAGCACGTGTATGTCATAAATTTAACAAAAAAAAAAAAAAAAAAATAGAAGAATGTATAAGGACTCGTAGACCCGTCTAAAAAACCTACTCGATTTGCGTTCAGCGATCAACACTGTACGTACGCTTCATAATAACGTTCGATGAAATAGCAGGCTCGTTAAACGAAAGGCCGAGTAGTAGCCATTTCACTCGAAGGAGAAGAAACGCATTCCCATCGAAGCGTGCACATAGGGAAGCGCACACGCACGAATAGAGGCGGTTACGCGCACGTGACGCGCAGCCAAGAGCGAGTTACGCGCATGCACGAAGGGCAGCTGTCCCAAGAATCGAGCTCGAATCGGCCCTAATAGCCGGTGCTCGTTAACCAAATTGTTTGTACTTCGTGATTCCGTTGCTAAACAACTCTGCGGCCCGCTTCTCCGCTCCGATTTAACGCGTCGCGTAATTGTCTCCTTCGAGGTGTCCTTTCTCTCGCGCGAACGCGCTGGAAACGACGCGACAACGAGCCCTGATCAAAGTCTCTGAAAGCTACTGGCTGAGAGGAGATTTTTTTTTCAAGGGCCGACTTCCGAAACTCTCAAAGCTGTGCTTTTCTGCGGCAAAATGAAAAGTACTTTACACTATTATTCATTTGTTATTTATCATTTACACTGCTACCTATTTATACACACTGTTATAAATATTCTAACAGTTCAACGCGTAAACTGTACTCTGAGTAGATTGAAACGTTGATCGTCAGATTTACACGATGTGCACAATACACCGTGTTTAATTTTGAAACATACGATGCTTCGGTTAAGAGAATTTTTAATCGTTGAATGGTACAGCACTGTGACAATTAGTTTTAAATTTCTTTTTAGCTGACGCTGCTGCTTCGAAAAGACGAATAAATGACGAATAAGTTTGTTTTATAAAGAATTCGAAGAATCGTGAACAACCGAGAAGCAGGCGAGCGACTATGGTTGTTCAGTAAGAGGTTAAAGGATGATGGCTCATGTACGAAAAGAGATTTTAAGTAACAAGCCGCGAACAATGGGACAATTTCTATCCCCGATTGAAATTTATCGAACGAATTCGTGTGATATTTAACGCGATTGTTCCCCCGTTTCGCGTGCACAGAGTTCACCGAAGTGAATCACGATATTTCGTGCATGGCGCGAGGTCGACATTTACTTTATCATCGTCCCTCCTCCCCCTCCTCCTCCCACAAAAAGATTTTTCTCGCGTGATTTTCAACGTCCCGGTGGATGAGGGTGGTTCGAGCTTTTGTGGCTGTCGGCTTTTGTAACGAGGTATCAATAGGCACGACTTTTTAATACGTCGGCCCATCGACTTTTTTTTTCGTTTTCCTTCCTCCCCTTTTTTTTCTTTCTTCTTTTTTCTTTTTTTTTTTCTTTTTTCCCACCGATCGAACAAAGCCCCGTTAGAACGGGGCGCAGCCTCTACCCGCGAATCTCGGTCGAATTGCGTGGCGAGTAAAAAATTCGATGGCCGGCGTCGACTCGATTTCATCCGACACGCGAACGAACGCGTTTGCATTTTCTATCGTTTCAAGATATTATTTTAAAAAGATCGAGGCTCGACACCCGCTGGTGGACACGTTCTACGATAAAACTATTCTAAAAAAAAAAAAAAAAAAAAAGAAAGAAAAGTAGCGAGTATCCAGCGTTGCGCGATACAGCGTTCGACAAATTGTTGGCTAAGTGTTTCGAAAAAAAATATCACCGTGAATGCTTGAAAAATTCGAAATCGCTGCGAACCGAAGCGTAAAACACGCACCAATTGCGCGGCAGACAGCGACAAATATTTCCCCTTTGGCTGGCCGGGTTCAACTGGGTTTCCATCGTCCGCGACCATCTACACGAAAATCTTTGTTCTCGTTGTTTCCCCCCTCCCCCCCGTGCTCCCATTTTCGTCATCGTGATCCGCGCGCGCGTCACTTGTTCCCATCGGCTTGAACGGAAGTGGGTCAAAGCGGAAGCAACGTGCCAGGCAAAACTCCAGGGCAGCACGACGCGATACACGCGACGGCCAGACAAGATTCATACACGTAAGTTCGTCCTACGCGATTTTAGCAAGAAATTTCTAAAATCAAAGCCGTTCCCTCGTGGACAGTGAGGACAGAACAAGAAGAAGAAAACAGGCGAGTCTTTGCCTGTGGTCGTAAATCTAAAAGTAGATCAATAAATTTGATTTAAAAAAAAAAGAAAATCTGTAATTGTAAATTGAAGAAACTTCGAAAAATGTAAGAGACGCTTGAGTACATTTCGTCGGTTATTAATTCAATGATTACAAAATTCAACGACCCGCAAAACTGTCAAGTCGATGTGTTCAGGATGTGAATTGAAGAAATGCGACGATATTTTCTCAAGTAAGGCTGGATAAATGCTAAAATATTCGTTATTTATCAAAATCGAAGACAAGCTGTTTATAACAGAAGAATAACGTCAATGTATATAATCAACGTGTATAAAAAGTATTTACTTACATCCTTAGAATAAAGATTATTATCAATTACGTATATCTATCGGGAAATTCTTAACATCGAGTCGTAACGTTTCCTGATAAATTGGAAAATCGTTTTAGTGTCACGGGATGTTGGTACCACAGCCTAACTTAAACTTAACGTAAACCTAACCTATACCGTGTTGATATCACAGGGCTTTCTCGATGTAACTGCGGGGAATGCCAAGCAATGCAACAAAAGTAGATAAAGTAAAAAACTGTTTTACGGCTACTTGTGCACGTGGTTTGGATTTCATTGAAAAGTAATTGACTTCGATCGCTATAAACGCGACCAAACTGACACTATTCGGCGCGAAATTTGAACAGCGCGAGACTACATAACACGCATAAAACTAGCATAACACGTTCCGTGCCGGACCGATTTTTGGACACTTTCCGTTCACGTCACACGCTTCGCGATTAAATTAATAGTTTCGCTTCTGACGTACGCCTTAGAATTTTCACAATAGTGCGAAGCAATGAATTTAATTTCCAAGGAATTACTTTAACAAACACGTGGTTGAACATTTACCCTACGAGTTGCATCCTCCTGCGTAATACTTTTTAACGATGTCTAAATTAACTTAAAATAAAACATTTTATTCAAAATATTATTAACATTATTATTTACGTTACAAATTCGCTTACAATTCGCGAAGCCACATTGCGGTGAGCTAGCAAACATAAATGTGATTTATCGATACAACTATATCACAGAATGTTGCAACTATTTATGGCAGAATTTCATGCCGATTCCGAACCAAACATTTTAACGTTATTTTTGTTAACAAATTTTCAACAGCGCCTTCTTACTGAATCGAAGTTGCTCCTTTCTTTCTTTTTTTTTAATTTCAGGACGTGGATAGCTAATTTTTTTCCCAAATTCGACGCTTGATGTTTTATTGTTTGTCAGACCAAACCTAACCTAAAGCTAACCTAACGGTTAGACTATTTTATATAATCCGTGCATTTACAACAGCTGTGTTTATGCAAATCTATAACACTCAGATAAATAAATAAATAAATATATATATATATACTTATATATATATATATATAACTAACTATATACTATATATATATATATATATATAAAACAAACGCCAGCATTAGTCAAGCAGTGTAATTGTTGCCACAACTCGATCGAATGCGTGCAATTTGAACAAAAGAGTCGAAAAGAAAGATGCACGCCCCGCGATACGACAAACGCGGTTTGCAATAAATTAAAAAAAAAAATTCTTCGTTTTACAATGAGAATTGCAAATGGCTTGAACGCATACGCTTCCCCCCTCCCCCCTCGCCAGCCACGTGATAAAGGTTAAAGTGGCATCGAACAGTAATGAAAGAGGTCGACGATCGACGCAGAGAGAGGAGTTCGGTCAGTTTTCGGCAGGGACACCCTGTATACGCGTGGATACACCGTGACCACTTATACGGAACATGGACGATGACATAGCGCGGTCACAGTAGTCACTCCATCGTGCATGCATGAGACACGATATGAATTGCAAATGGCGTAGTCGGCGGTGGTAGCTGTGTGGGGAAGGGGGATAGGGGGGAGGGGAGGGGGTGAGAAGCTGGCGCGCGGTACGTAATATCGGCGATGCTCGTGGAATTGCTGTCTGAACGAATAGTTTGTTGGACCGTGTCCGCGGCGCTTGGTCTCCCTTAAATTCAATGAAATAATACTTGCGACATGTTGCGCGCGGCGAATTATCGGGAGCAGCAGGGAAATTACAACGCGAGTTAGCGTTTGCCTTTAAGGCGCCCATAGACGTTGAAACAGCTACGATGCATGCATGATGCAAGCACTACTGAGAAGCAAGGAATCACTGATGGAGGAATAGACTTCTATTAGCATTAGTTGGACGAAGAACGTCCGTTTCGGATTTCGCTATCCTCGTCGATACGGCCGTCGCCTTCTCGTTCTCAAGTGGTCTTGATGCAAGAATCAGTGTCACGGTTCAGTTGGTGAGCAAGATCCCGAGTGACACTTAGCCAGGAAATAAACAGACAGACAGAGGATAGCAAAATCCGAAACGGACTTTCTTTGTTCAACTAATGCCACGTGTCTATTCCTCCAATTAGAACACGGCAAGAATTTTCTTGAAGAAAATTAACAAAAGAAAAAGAGCGGCTTTAACGCCCTTGAAGCCTGTCACAATATGTCTGACTTTATTTCTGTAAGGAAATAAAACTTGACACCCTTTCATGTATGTTTGCTTTAGTTTTATTCCTGTTAATTTTTTATAGACAGAATTGGTTGGCGATAACTATAATTTTAGTAACTATTCTTATTTTCCTCACAATCCCGCTTGCCCATCATCTGTGTCTCGACAACCTTAAAGGCCCCCATAGACGTTGAAACATGCTGCGATGCATGCATCAGCTCCTAAGTTTCATGAAACATCAGACGATGTTTCAGAATCAGCTTGCCTCCACTCTACCGATCCTTCAGTTCTTCGTGTGACGCCAAAGTTGAAACAAGCGTTTCAAAATGTCGGATCGTCTTCCAGCTCCAATATTAGAGATAGTAATGTTAGGTTTATTATCACGGACTTTCTTTGTCCAACTAATGCTAGAAGTCTATTCCTCCATCAGTGATCCCTTGTTTCTCAGTAGTGCTTGTATCAGTGATGTATGCATCGTAGTTGTTTCAACGTCTATGGGGGCCTTTAGAGGGTGGCAGGGAGGAGGAAAGTCTCGCCTAGCCGTTGTTAAATTATGCTAATTGAATATTTGTCGTACGAGATGATTCACTTGGTGCGCCAAGCGTGTGTGTGTTTCGCGTTCTTCGCTCGTGTCACAACAGATAACACACGTTTCACCTTGAGAAAATCAATCTGGAACGAGTTTGCAATTCGTCGGAATAAGTCTCTCTCGGCGAAGAGGAACGATGATAGCGCGTTGTCTTTCGCCAGTCCAGATCTCAACGATCAACTTTCGATAGAACTCGCGGAACCCGCGGTGGCCAAGAAGGCTCTGTTCCTACGTGACTCGGTATCGTTTCTACAGCGCGATAGAAATAGTCAGATAGCGGCGGCGCGCACGCTACGCGACTAAATATCTAAGCCAAAATACTATCTTCGTCTTGACACTTGCATGCATCAACGCGCGAGTGTCGTAATATCTCGTTAGCGTTGCGGCCGTTATATCGTGTGGTAGTCGGTCCGACTGTGTAATCCGCACGTCCCTCGATCACGGACGTGTATAAATATAAATATAAACTCTATCGACGTACGGTACTCTCAAGGGTCAAGCTGTAGACCAGAATTTGAACGATTCGTTTTCCTTCTTCTTCTTCTTCTTCTTCTTCTTTGAAACGTTCCCTCGTTCAGGGAGGAAACGGCTTTTCAGTTTGGCCGAAAATACGAGGCTCGGCTACGTGTAACGCGGCAATTCGAATGCCGTACGAAAGAGCGGAAAGCGGAAACTACGGCACGCTCACGTTCTTCGAAACACACACGCTGTCTCTATCGCTGACCGTAAAGTAACGTGATTTCACCGCGTGCCACGACGCATTCGGCCATTCATTCGCAAGCCGGTCTACCATTGACCTCGCCAACGAATCTGTCGAACCGTGCCGTTTCAACCGATTCGGGGACCCATTCAGACTGCAGCAAGTACGTACGGGCCGAAAACGTTTGCAGAAAAGCGCCGCGCTCGCTGCGGATCGATGTCTCGATTCGAAACGATGAAAGTCAATAGTCTTAATAAAGCGTGCACCAAGCGTGCTCGCCCGTAGTCACAATGAACAAACGGCGGATCTCTATGGGGGTTGCACGGCGGGGCAATCGTGGAAATTCTTATACTCTATATAATATCGGCGCGGCGCGGTGGCGCGGTTGAATCGGTCTCTCAACAAGTAGTGGCGCGTTCTGGACCGAGCAGAAATGCTTGAAACGATCCCGAGTTCCCTTAGCATTTCGTTTCCTTCCTGCATCTCGTCTTTACATTTATATCCCTTCCCCCCCTCCCCACTGCTTCCCATTGCGGGATCTATTTCTGTCGAGTTTTACTGGTCGTGGCTGGAGAAAAACCTCCAAGAACGATCCTTAAGGAGACCGGTAGTTGGCTTGTAAGAAGAGAGACGAAAGCTCTCTCTCTCTCTCTCTCTCTTTTTCTCTCGTGAAAAGCCCGGTCGCCGAATGTCCAGGCACGTTGAAAAGAAACGGGCGCACGGCCCGTTTATTGTACATCCAAGGACTAATTTTCCAACTGAATGCAAGATATTCGCGGTCGACGCCAGCCTTTATAGTTCGAGCATTGCCAAATGCATCTCGCCGGCAACGCCAGAATCGAATGCCGATTCAACGAGCTCGGATCTCTCGGTACAAAGGGAGGACGGCGGAGGACGTCGTTTTCGGGCTCGTCGTGACTCTGTTGATTTCCGCGGCGAATTTTCGTCCCGGTTAATAATCGACCTGCCTCGACGAGTGTCGCCAGCCTTCCTCGTTCGTCCGGCCGGTTTCACTTTGTCCAGTTTGACCTTGACCGCGGCGGTCGCGTTTACGCCGCGAAATTGGAAACGTGACGATCTTATTTTTGAAATTCATATCTTTCGAAATATCCAGCAGATAGTAGAAGGAATATTTCGATGGATAATGAGTTTTTAACCCTTTCGTTACCGTTTTCGGTGCCGACTACAGTCGGCATGTATGCTCAGCCGGTCGGTAAAAAAGAGTCTACTATACTGGTAGAGTATATCTCTTGATTCTATCGATCTATAGAGGATTAAATCTTACTAAAAATATATTCTGCATACGAAACACCGAAGATAACCGATCTGTAATGTGCACACTTTGCAAAGGTTTAAAAGTAAATCATTTTTAAGGAAATTAACCTTTTGCGGACGCATGTCGCCGTACAAGCGGCATCACAATTTCTATTCACTAGATCGAACGTCGCCGCAAAGGCGACAGAAAATAATTTCGTTGTCTATACCGTCGATAGGTGTTTTCTCTTTTTTTTTCAATTTGACAACACTTTGTTGTTATTATTGGATAGTACACTTTTACAAACCGTTGATTTTTTACTTTTCGTTTTACAGGAATTGCAATGAACAACGACTTGAGTAAATAAAGTACAAACTCGATTCTACTGCGAACTACCTGCCCAACCATGCGTATTGGGGATTGGTTCGAGAAAAAAAGTAAACTCACTCTGAAAAAATACAAGAACCAAAACATATTTGTGTGTTATAAAATAATAATTATTATTGTTCTTTGATAAAGTCTAAAATTCCATTGAACAAGATAGTTTTCAATTGACTTCGTATATTTAACGATTCAGTACATGATATCGCTTTCGTCAACGAAACTTGTTCGACCCAGCGAGAACCGCACTTGAAAAACCGCTCGACCGCAAAGGGTTGAACCCGATATCAGATATAGTGAGTAATTTTTCAATTATTTTCTGGTAGTCATAATTTACATGAAAATACTATAATTGTTGCTGATATGTGATATACAATATTGGAAAACGTTAAGAGTTTTGGGAGCTTCGTTGCAAATTCTTCGAAATTTCTAGTCTACGTTCAAGGGACGCGAAGAATGTGTAAAAAAAAATGTCTAATTTGACAAGCTAACTTAACAAAAAGAATTAAAAAAAAAAAACTGCCCCCGAACGAAGGATTCGTGGCCCCGTTACTCTCTGTCAAAGATAAACAAAACTTGATTAAATCTCTCGAAACAATCTTCATCCGCGTATTTCGCACGAAACGAAACGAAACGAAACGAAAAACCTAACCTAACTTAACCACTTGATCGCCGTGCGCACACCGGTGTGCGCCAGTCGCTGTATAAAAGCGAAATTAATTTCGATCTCTTAACGATGACATCGAGAATCATTTTCTAACACTAAAAAAATCGAAATATATATATATATATATATATATATATCTTTCCTTGATTTTGGATATATTCGAAGCTGCTTCGAAAAAAAGGAAGAAACAAAATTCGTGTGCGAAAACTGTAAAATTCCACTCTACTACTTGTTTCAAAGCATTCCACGAACCCAAGATAAATATTAATTTGTGTATATAGTATATATTGTGTATATAGTATATATTATTATTTTTTTAGACTATAATATTATAACATTTCAAATTTAACAAACGTGCATATAACTTTTTTAATCTTTTTAATATTTAGTATTTGATCTATTGTGTGGCAACCCTAGTGAAAGATCAAGTGTCTTTTCTTTTGTGCAAATTATATCCTAATTGATTGTGGCTCGCTAATTATGTGAGTAAAAAATATTTAATAAATTATTTATTTATTAGTAAAGGTACATTTTTTAAAAATTGAATATACGCAGCTAGCTGATGCGCTGATGTCTTTAAAATACGCGGCGATCATGAGGTTAAAGCCTGCCACATAGAATATGTCTGACTTCATTTCTGTAAGGAAATAAAACTAGACACCTTATTCCTGTTAATTTTTTATATAGACGTAATTGGTTGGTGATAACTATAATTTTATTAACTACTTTTATTTCTCTCGCAATCCCGCTTGCCCATCATCTGTGTCTCGACAACCTAAACACCTCCTTTGCAGCATCTACAACCGATGACACATCGCTCGTAAACTTATCTCTCTCCTTAATCACGTGACACTCCCTTCCTCCAAGTTTTCGTTGCACATTTCGTTACATTTTTTTGCACCCCCGAACACCCCCGGTAAAACATATTCTATATATTAAAAAAAAAAATGTACTTAGCTCGAATTTCGAACGGCGAGTGAAAAAGAGGGAAAATTCAATCGGCTTGTTCGAGTGAACTCGAGTTTGATCTCGTGGTCGTGGTAGCAACGTCTCTCTGTTGAAGGGAAACGATCGGTGAATTACACCGGTGGTTCCTGAGGAAGGGGGGGGCGGGGAGGGTGGATCGATCCTCGCGTGAAACGAAAGCGATAGGTCTGCGGACGTTTCCGGAGGAACAACGACGCGAACGATCGGGTTAGCCGGACAGTCAGGGGAAGAGATTCTGTTACCGGTGAGATTTATCGGTAACGGCCGGGCGTTTGCAAATCCAAGCTCGTGTAAGCGATAATTACGATTAGGAAAGGAACAGACGTTCGGCTTGGTGAAATAAATCATTTCTACTACTCGCGACTCGCTCTATCGATCGTCTCTGCCTTCTGTCGAAACGCTGGGTCGAGACTGACATAATTACCAAGGAGTACAGTACGCGATCGGTGCGGATGAAGATGTCCGCGGGAGAATTATGAGTGGTGCTGTCTGCAGGCCACCACGATGATCGTATCGATTTACATTTTCGCGGAGTAGTCGTCCACGCGTCCGCTCGTATATCTCGCCGCTTCCGCTGAGATTCGAGGGTCGTGTCATGCGACGACAACCACCACCACCATCAGCACCGCCGCATGGATTCGAGATGGTGTCGACGTCCTCGCTTCGAGACGCCGGAACAGTAGGAAAAATTATTGCCTTGCCGATACAACGGCCATAACGCGACGAAGGTCATTCGAACTGCCTCGACAGAAAACGGCGAATAACTAAGTGTTTGATAGACTCGGCGCGCACGTGTGTGTGTGTATGTGTGTGTGTGTGTGTGTGTGTGTGTGTTTGTGCTCTCTTGTGCAAGCTCTCGGTGTGCAGGCTACGTGTAATGCATGCCCGAAACGGAAGGCATACTTCTGTAATTGGGGCATGCTCGGCTGTTGGTTGAATTATACAACCACTGTTATATACTTTTCCTAAGGCGTAAACCCGTGTCCCTTATAGCGAGAAGATTGCCCGCTCGATATTAAAGCTAAACCACTGTTCGTCGAACATCTTTGCTGCAATTCTTATTTTACTCCTTTTTTCTTTTGTAAATTATATCGCGTGTTGTTTCTTTCGAAGCGCAAGTCGCAGAAAGAAGTCTGTGAAACGCGAACGAGTTGGATGGCAGGCAGTCTCTTACGACTTAAATTAGCCGTAAAATTGGACACCTTCGGGAAGACGAATCTGATTTCGGCCAGTCTCCCCTTGCCAATATATATATATATATATATATATATATATATATATATATATATCACTTGGCTCGCGACGCGAGGGTCGAACGAATTACACACACGTAAAAATGAATTAGCCTGGCGAAATCGAGCTAATAATCGGACTTTGATTATGTTCGTGCACTCGTTTCTCAGGTACAGCGAGATCATGAATTCAACCACCGATTTTGATCGATTGAAGTTTAGAATTTCGTGGGAAGATAAAAAAAAAATTGGTTACTCGCTTAGACGCACGTGCGTGCATTTGAAAGAAATTTACGCCTTTGCGCTCGTATGTCGCCATATAATCGCCATCTTACATTTTATTATTATACTTTTCTTCCAATTTTTTTTTACTAGAACGGCAAGTTAACTTGTAATACATTCCCGGAGAATTTCTTTCATTTCGATCGAATATGAAAAATAATTTCGAGTTGATTGAATATTCTCGAATATAAATACGAGTGCAAAGGGTTAACACTAGGTTTACCATGAGTTGACATATACCCTATTTCTGCCAAACATTTCTCCGAAACCAGAAGATAGGAAAGATTCGATTTGCGATTGTATATGTCTTACAAATGTAAGTAAAAATTAATTAAAACACGGTAAGAATTTTCTTGAAGAAAATTAACAAAAAAAAAAGAGCGGTTTAATGCCCTTAAAGCCTGTCACAATATGTCTGACTTTATTTCTGTAAAGAAATAAAACTTGACACCCTTTCATGTATGTTTGCTTTATTTTTATTCCTGTTAATTTTTTATAGACAGAATTGATTGATGATAACTATAATTTTATTAACTATTCTTATTTTCCTCACAATCCCGCTTGCCCATCATCTGTGTCTCGATAACCTTAAAGGCCCCCATAGACGTTGAAACATGCTGCGATGCATGCATCAACTCCTATGTTTCATGAAACATCAGACGATGTTTCAGAATTAGCTTGCCTCCACTCTACCGATTCTTCAGTTCTTCGTGTGACGCCAAAGTTGAAACAAGTGTTTTAAAATCCAGCTCCAATATTAATGATAGTAATGTTAGGTTTATTATCACGGACTTTCTTTGTCCAACTGATGCTAGAAGTCTATTCCTGCATCAGTGATTCCTTGCTTCTCAGTGGTGCAGCAGCATGTTTCAACGTCTATGGGGGCCTTAACACCTCACTCCTTTACAGCATTAACAACCGATGACACATCGCTCGTAAATTTATCTCTCTCCTTAATCACGTGACACCGCCCTGCTCCAAGTTCCTGATCGAGAGCGTGTCGCGTTTTCGTTGCACGTTTCGTTACATTTCTTGCCCGAACAAACATATTCTATGTTAAAAGTTTTCTCAGAAGAGTCGAAATGACCCTTTGGTAAAATTTGCTAACCTAAACCTAACCTAAACCTAGTGTTAACAAAAGAAATCGTCGAATAACGCTTTCAATAACGCTGTTCGATCCGAGAGCTAGGAGGCATAAAAAAGGGGTATTTATCATCGAAAGGGAGGCGTTTATGTCGCATAGGGGATCCTTATCTCCGCTATATGGGCGGATTGAGCTTCGTAGATTATCGCTGGAACCATACCCACTTGACGTTATTACGTGAACAACGCTTCTCCCTCTTCCTTGATCCAGTCCCTTTCGCTCTGTCGATCCCTGTCTCTCTTTGCCAGAGATAAAACATCGAGAGCCCATGGCTGATGGTACCAGGTCGCCCCATCAAACAGACACAGCCACGATGTCTGCCTGTTATCTGGCATACGGCATTTCACGATGCGATAACTTACTTTGCACGTACTTCGCCGCTGTGAATTACGCTGACAGATCGCAAACAGATTCTGCGAGAACAGGTGCAGCAACTAATTGGAAGAAAAATCTTGCTGACGATTGTTTCGCGCAGGATGCCGTTTGCAAGCCAAGGGAGCAGACCTCTCGAAGAGGCAGAGAGGCGAAGATTCGGCGAAGGTTCGCAACCGCAGACGTAGCCGCGCGCGAGAGATGACGTAGACGCGACGTAGCACAGAGGAAACGGTGGTCCAAGGAGCGGGAGGGGAGGGGAGTGAGACTAGAGAGGATAGAACGGAAGGAGGCTAGGGCGAGAGAAAAGGGAGGGCAAGGTAGATTGCTACGAAGTTAGCTGGTTAACTCGACGAAACAACGGTGGCAAGTTAGCGCGAGAAGTTGGCGTCAGTTGGCACCAGCGCGCAACGCGTCGCGTCGCGAACCTCCGGCAGGACTGGAGCAAAGTCCATGGGGTAGGGGGACACACGCCTCGTAGCAGCGGCTCTAACTATTTCATTGTTTCATAATTGAAGCATTTGCGGTCTCGCCGTTATGCATATATCTATTAGAGAGGCTGAAGCGTGAAAACGCAGCGCTGTCGGCGCTCACCAAAACTTGCTTCGTTATTGCAAGCAAGACGGTGGCCGTGTCTCGAACCGATTTCCCCGTGACGATTCCAGCGAGATATATTCCCCCACCCCCCTCTGTTCTTCCTGAAATATGTATAAAATACATTTGCTCTTCGTCGACGAAACTCGCGACGAGATTTCCTCGCATGTTTAACCCTTTAACGGACCAATGCCGCCATATAAGCGGCCATATTGGCACTTTTACTTACTGGGCCCAATGCCGCGTAACATGGCGGCAAAAACCAGTTTATTATTTTTATCACTGTTAGAGTGTTGTCACATTTACTATTAACGCGTTAAGTATCGCGCCATGTTCATTTCTGTGAATTTGGTCTCGCTTGTTATCTATGTTCTGTTATCTTTTACCGTTTTTTCCTTTGTACGTGCACTTTTGTGCTCTTCGCGTGCAAAGTCAGTCTCGTGTTTGATTTTTTTCAAAAGAACGTGCGCGTTATCGGAGTTCTTTTACACGCAGTTTAGTTTGTTATATTTTATTTTGTTAATAAAACCGTAAAATATGGCCGGAAACTCTCTGAATGAATAATACACGATGATGATAACGATAATTTCAATGATATGAGCAGCAGCGACGACGAGTTTGAATTCGGTACTTCTATCGATGAAAATGAAAAATCTAAGAAGCATCACGTTTTCAGACTGTAATGATAGTGACAATAGCAGTGATAGCGAAGTAGTTTCTAGAAAAAAGAAGAAAAATTCCAAATATAAGTTACAGTGAGGATGAAGAAGATGAACGTGATACTGCTGATGAGAAAATGTTCCGAGTGGAAAAATGTTACAGAAATTGATGACATTCCACCTCGGATGCAATTCAATACTTTTTCTCTTCGTATGAAAACAATAGCTTGGACCTGGTGGGAACTTGAAATACTCCCGGACCGTTAAGGGTTGATCTTTGCAGATATCATCACGGTTTTGCGATCTCTCTTCAGTGTATCGTACTGAGAAACGCTGAAACCGTGAAACGCGACGGATTAACCGACGATCCAACGAATTTCATCATCGACCTGTGTGTGTAACTTCATGGATCGTCGTTGCGTGTCGACGTGCTTGGATTATCCCCAAATGTCCTCGTCCTGTTGTCCTGTGTTTCCTGCGGTCTTGGAAACTTCGGCGGTAAACATTCTAACCGTGTCGGAAGCTGTAAGTTCGCAAGTTCGTCGAGCTTATGACACGTATAAATTTCTAAATTGTCAATCCTGTGCACGTTGACACGCACACGTACACACACGTTCGCGTTTGTGTTAATACAACGGTTAGGTCCATCGATTGATTCCTGTTTCGGGCTTTGTACAAAAATTTCGGCTCGATCGCCGCTGAACACGAAACGCGATAATGAGGGTGAAATTTTTTCCGCCCCGTTGCCAACGATGGCACGACGCACGGGGCAATAAAGTGGTGAACCGACGAATTAGTTTGTGACACGATCGGTCGATTTATGGAAATCGGTTTAACGTCGTCGGCTCGTTCGTATATTTCGTATTAACGTAATACCTATTCCCAGCAGCGTTTCCAACAGATTTGCATGCATTGTCCGATGGTCAATTAAAATATCCCGGTATTTATGTTCCATCTGAACAGTCGTTACGCGCGTGTCCACGTGTGTGTACGTACGTGTACGTATTTCGTCGCGGAGAGTTCGCGCGGCGGTATAACTCGTCCCTGGGTGTTTGACGGCGCAAATTCTCCGTCAGAACATCAGACTCGTTACAGGGTGTGCGTTACCGTGGATAAACGTTGATTAACTTATCCATTCACTCGCTCACTCACTCGCGAGGGTCCTCCTGATTCTCTTCACTTTCTCGAGATCGATATTTCGTACGTGTGCTTAGAAAATTCACAAGTTCAACTGGTTGGTTCGGTGGGAATAACGAAAGCTAAAAGCTCTTCGATCTATCGAAAGTTTCGTGCCAATTAACGCTAAGGTTTACCAAGGGGATCATTTCGACTTTTTCGTTAATTTTCTTCGAGAGAATTCTCGCCGTGTTTTAATTTAATTGTTCACTTACATTTGTAAGACACGTATAGTCGCAAATCGAATCTTTCCCGTCTTCTGGAAAGGTTTCGGAGAAATGTTTGGTAGAAACAGGTACATGCCAACTTATGGTAAACCTAGTGTTGTTACTCTTGATCGCCGCAGTTTTTTAAACGACCGCTCATTTCGCACGCGAATTTTGTTTCTTGCCTTTTTTTCGAAGCAGCTTTCGAATATATCCAAAATCAAGGAAGAATATATATATATTTTTTTTCGATTTTTTTAGCGTTAGAAAATGATTCTAAATGTCACTGTTAAGAAATCAAAATTAATTTCGCTTTTATTTCCGGTACCGGCGGATGGCGCGCACGGCGATCAAGTGGTTAAAGGTTCGAACGAATCGAGCGACAACGCTGAAGGATAAATCTAAATTCACCATCGTTCAATCATCGGAAACGATCGCGCCGTAAAATTATTAAAATTATTAAAATCACCATGGCACATGTAACTCCTGCAGCGAGTAGAACGTTAAAATTAGCGTGGCAGACGCGTGTACATACATGTGCGCGCGCGTGTATGTACACGCGTTTACGATGTTGCCAGGAACACGCTGACAGTATTGCGCTGGGATAGGTGGGTAGCTATTGGCCGAGCACCGTGCCTGAGATACGTAATCACCGTTGTGCACCTGACTGGACTCGGTGGAATAATTTTGCGGCGAAGATCATCTCGGTAATATAGATCCGGGGAAGGTATAGTCGGCGGAGCCAATGCGTTTCGCACGTTGGTTTCGCGACGCGAGCCGTAAATAAAGGTTAAAGATTCAACGTCGTAAAATACCGCGTCGACGTGGCAAATAAATAAATAATACGAGCCCGTTGTCCCGTTGTTCCGCAGACAGAGAGACAAACGAAGTGAAACGAAACAAAAAAAAAAAATAATAATAATGATAAAAAAATGAAAAAAGAGAAAAAGAAGAAAGCACCGTCCTTGAGATCGCCGTTTATTTCTTTCGTAAGCATCTCTGATTTCGCCGAAGGTTTAATGCAATACAGCGTAACGATGTTTTGATGATCAAGTATTAAAGCTAGTTACACTTGGGAAACTTGTTAGCAATATTTTTCAACTTTTGCTCATTACGCTCTAAACTTGTTTGGGTGAACGGTACTCTCCCGGGCATATGCCAACCCTCCCTCCCCCCACCCCCATCCACCGAACTCTTTGAAAACTTTGTTAATTAATTAAGTGTCGTTTCTTGAGCCTTGAGCTTTGTTCTTTCGTTTCTCTCGGCGATTATTCATGGAAATCGGTACCCGTTGCACGTATCCGTAATTTTTGTGGAAATTTCATCGACGACGAGTTTTCCTGCCTCGGTTTTATTCATTCCTTTCGACGAACACACGTTTAGATCGTGAAACCACTTTTGTACGGTGTTCTCGCGTTTATGTTCTGAACGGAGGGGATAATTTCGCAAGATCGTTTGAGTGAATGGCATAACGAACAGATGCAGCGAAGCGGAGATAGGAAACCGGGAGCCGATTTATCTATTAAGGGATTCAATAACGGAGTTAACCTAGGTGACTGCGAAGCCAATTATACCGCGCGTGTATGGCAGAACGCGCAATTTTCGGGTAATGCACGGGTGTCCCCATCGTCTAAGGTTCATTTATTTACAGCTTTAATATTGGTTAACGCGGGAATATCGCCCGCGTGCACGGTCGTCGAATTAATCATTAATCGAGTTATTTTCAGACCTCAATTGGGATAGTGGAAATGTAATTGAACTAGTTTATCCTCTATTATCCCCCCCTTCCCTCGGTCTCTGATTAATTTACTTGCTATTCCGTGTAATTCGTGCGTTCAATTCTCCTCGATGATCGACGTGCTTTATTTTTGACGTACGTTCGTTGAAAATCGAAACTGCACTTGCTCGAACGATTATACCCTCCGAGCTTATGCTGAATATGTTTCACAATGTACGCCGCGATACGGCGCGAGATATTTTGTATCTTAATTGCCGTGTTAACTGTAAGGTTTCCTGCAGTTTACTTACATTTATTAAATCCCGATGTATTACTGCCGTGGCATTAGTGGGCGACTAGACACTAGAGGAAGATTAATTAATCCTCTATGAAACTGCTCCGTGCTACGACATGATAAACACAGAGCAACGTAGCACAGAATCGTTAGCGTATAATCCCGGAATATTCTCAATAGTTGGGAGCACCGTGTATACCCGCGCTATACAAATTTAAAGCGGCGGTATAAAAGCGACGCATTAGTGAATTAACATTCCCAAAACATGTAGTTGATCTGCACGACACTCCGTTAATCGAGAAGTTACTTTTTCTTTTCTCTCGGCTACGTGCCACGTGGCACGGTGGTGGTGAAAATATTTCGAAGCTTGACGACAGAGACGAAGAATATTGATCTGAATTAGGAAAACGGAAAGAAAGAAAGAAAGTCTGGGGAAACAATAGTGTAAAAACAGCGAGAGTCGTAAGAAATTAATTCTGTAGATAGCCCTGGTGGGTAGCAGGACAGCATAATCGAAGATACATAGAGACAGAACGACCGCAGCGCGGAATCGTTAGCGTATAATCCTAAACTATCCTCAATAACCGAGCCACATTCGCGGCGTACGAAAGCAAAGTGGTAGTATACGAGTATGGAAGCGACGCATTAGTGAATTAGCGTTTCCTGCCGTTGCAATCAAGGTAATGCGCCGCTATGGCACGCGTTACGGCCCCTGTCTCTCTCTCTCTTTCTCTCTCTCGCTCTCGCTCTCTTCATGGCTCATGCTGCCGGTGAACGCGGATATCGCGCGTTACCTTCCTTTCTCGTGTACGCTGTATCCCGAGACAATTAATAATTCAACATCTTGAAGGATTCAAACTGGCGCGTTTAACAGGAACGAGGCCTTCGAGCGATTCTCAATTGCTTCGCCGGATTAATAAGTGACTTTCGGGTACCGAAGTATGCTCTCCTAATTGTCGGTGGCTGCTACCTGTGGATAAATAGATCAATTACGCCCGACGTTGCGTACGCATCGACGATTTCGAACGCGAGAACGAATTCAGCGAGAAAGTTTGTAGAATTTTTTTTTTTCTTTTTTTTTTTTTTTTTTTCTTTTGGTATTCTTCAACGAATGAAGCACGCAAGATTTACCTGAAACTTGGGGAGGTGCTTTTATCGCATCTTAAATGAAGGAAATGTAATTTCCTCTAGTCATCCCCCACTTTTGTGCTCTCCTCGTACAACTTCAATGCAAATTTCGCAATTAAATTACCTTCATATTTTTACAAAGATTGGGTGAGAAAGTAGAACGTTTAAAACTGCTTTTACTAGCTCTTCTCAGAATATTTTATTAACAGTTTATACACGTAGGGATAAAACGAAGGGAATATTTTACTCCTCGTTGTTAAATAAAGTTGGAAAATAAAGTTTATTGAAATAAGGATCGACAGAAATAAAAGGTCTTAATGCTGCGGATTAATACTCTCTGTATTCTCTCGCTACTCTCTATTAAAGCTCGCTACGTCTCTACTCGCAACTCTCGCAACTTTCTTTACTCTACGAAGTCTCTCTGCTGGATTCTTTTGCCATATGAATTCTCGAAACCTTCGTCCTCTCACGCATTCATGCACACACACACACACACACACACACACACTCATACCCTTAACCTTTTGCGCTGGAATGACGTGCCACGCACGTCGAAAATTTTTGTCCCCAAATTGCAATATTTCCTCAGTTTTAAATATATTTAAATATAACCCAGGCAAAACAAGTAATAAATTTATTACTTTTTAGTAATAATTTCTATCCGGTGATGTCATACCGACGAATTCGAAAAGAAAGCGGCGAATTATTGTATACAGTTTGGTCACTCGTTATGGTCCGCGAACCAATTGCCAGCGCAAGAGGTTAACCTTGCAATTGCAATATTTCCTCAGTTTTAAGTATATTTAAATATAACCCAGATAAAACAAGTAATAAGTTTATTATTCCTCAGTAATAATTTCTATCGAGTGATATCGTACCGACGAGTTCAAAAAGAAAGCGACGAATTATTGTATAGTGGTTTGGTCACTCGTTATGGTTCGCGAACCAGTTGCCAGCGCAATAGGTTAAAATATTTTTGAGTCCTAGGCCTGGGCAGCTAAAACAAATATTTCCAGGCCTAGCTTTCGCTCCAGACGGCGACAGTTTGAAAGAATACATTGGCTAAACGCAATCTCGTCTCAATTTTAATGTTTGAATCACGTTAAAGACGCGCAAACGATTTGAAACAACGGACAGAATCGAACGGGTACGCGATGTCGCAACTGTTTGAAAATGACGAACGTTGGCGCGGCGAGGAGCAGCGTTGGCGCATGCCTCGCCACTTGCGCCCAACTTCACACTGCCGCCGCCAGTTCGAATATGGCGGTTGAACGCGGTTGACCGTCTTCGCGATTGAAACCAATATTTTCGCGTGTTTTCTCGGGATGTTGTGCCAGCTGTTGTTACCAGCGATTGATTTTCTTACCCCCGCATCGGGACAAGCACGCGTTCAACAAAAATAACACGGAACGCCAGGTATGTCTGTTATTGTTATTGTTATACGTAATAACAAGCAAGATTGAATTGAAACGTATCGCGCGTTCTCCTTGAAATTGTGACGCTTGAAAGGAAAATAGTCACAGCTGGACGAGAAACGACGATGGAAAACGAATGTGATTTGTCGAGCTTGAAATAGTGCAAACGTCGAAATATAATAACCGCAACGGTTTTCCTCCGTGTATAGCGGCTAAACAGAAATACCTGTTTTGACACCGCCGGTAAAACAGAGCGCACCTATTTCGTTCGATGGAATAAAAAAAAAAAAAAAAAAGAAAGAAAGAAAGGAAAAAGGAAAGAGAGAGAGAGAGAGAGAGAGAGAGTTTCACGTTGCGTATAACTGGACACTGATTGAATTTCGCGTTTGTCAAAGTGCACAATGTATGAGTTTTTTTTTTTTTCTTTTCATTTCTCTTTCACTTGGAAAACTTTAAACGTCCGAGAGTTCAAAATCGTTCCCAGAAATCCGGTGGTTAAATCAACAAAACGTTTAATATACGCTGAAATCCGTGAAAATCTTGCGGATCACGAACGACTTTTCGCACGTTGCGATTTCTGATTATCTTGTTGTCTCATATACCTTTGATTTTTTTCTCTTCTTCTTCTTCTTTTTCTTTGAGTTGTTTCCGCTGCTAGTCTCCGGGGTAGGTATTTCCCTATAAGCTGCATTTAACACGATTGTTGACCGACAATTTTACGCAGAAGCTATCTCACATCACTGGCTATTATCTCGGTAATTAAGTACGAAAATGAAACAATTTCAATAAACTTTACTTATACAGAATGAATTTAAGTAAAACTTTGTACATCCCATGTATTATGTTTTATACATATAATATAGTAATTATTTTTTGGCGTGTACACAACAATGGTTTTGCTCTAATTTTGGTCTAATATCCGATTCATAACCTATCAATTTCCACGTCACTACGATATATTTCAAAATCGGATAGAATCAGATAAAACGTCTGCATATAATTCATCGAAAAGTTCTTCACGATCATTGTCGTGATTGAAATTTTTTATAACACTAAAATTATAAAATATAATTATCGATATAATTATATTTATAATATAAATATAATCATCGATATAAAACCTAAATGTCAACAAAAGTAATTTTTTTCTTTTTATAATAATAAAGTGAACACGGTCGAACACGACGACGAAAGATCTCACAATATTAGCCATGAATATCAAAAAAAATTAAGGTAACTGAATGCAATTGCAAACACGAGTTAACAGTATGTTAACAAGTAACTTCAGATTGATTAGCGATTGCATGCGAGCGAAAAGTTCTTCACGATCACCGTCGTGATTGAAATTCTTTATAACACTAAAATTATAAAATATAATTATCGATATAATTATATTTATAATATAAATATAATCATCGATATAAAACCTAAATGTCAACAAAAGTAATTTTTTTCTTTTTATAATAATAAAGTGAACACGGTCGAACACGACGACGAAAGATCTCACAATATTAGTCATGAATATCAAAAAAAATTAAGATAACTGAATGCAATTGCAAACACGAGTTAACAGTATGTTAACAAGTAACTTCAGATTGACTAGCGATTGCGTGCGTTTCGTGAAACCTCCGAGTTGAAAGTTGTTGCGACATTTACATCGCTGCTTGGCAATTTTGTCCTATTTTTTTTTTTCTTCTTCTTCTTCTTCTAAATATGTAGCTGCGAAGTGAGCGTATCACCGTGACACACGCGAACGACGATCCATTATTTTCGATCTCCATTCTCAGCCGCGGGTGGTGGTAAGAGTGCTCGAACGCGAATTCATTGTTATCACTTGTCGTTTCCGTAATCACTTTGCGCGCGCGTCTCTCGTCCATCGAAGCGGCGCGGCTGTCCGTGCGATGGAACGAGCCGCGAGTAAAACGCGCGTCAAATAATTTTACCGAGTGACGCCAGTCACGGGCGATGCGCATCGAACGTTTCATTGGCACACACATTGGCGATGTGTGTGTATATATATATATATATATATATATATATGTATGTATGTATATACATGTATCTGGGGCCACGCGACAAAACTGTTTTTCCTCGCCCATCGAGCGCGAAATCATTCGGCAGAATTGGGCTACTCGAGTCACGTTCAACAAATTCTGGATTTCTGGTTCCTTTGAGCTAATCGAGCCTTTAAAGCACTCGAGCGAGAAAATTGAAAATTTCTGTGCACTTGCGCGGTAATTTCCTGTATCGTGCACACGCGCCGAGAGAGCGTGTGTGTAACCGGCGAAATGAGAGAGGCCAGCGGAATGAGCGAAAATAGCAATCCGAGACGGATGAAAAATTGAATTGGCCAAATTGTTGCTTTGCGGCATGACGCAAATTCGTTGTTTGCGCTCGTCGAACGCGCGCCGGTGCGTTTATCGAAGCGTTGATTGAAAGGATGCCTCGCGATGAAAAGGGTTAATTTACCTTGAATTAAAGAACACCACGCCTGTGTGTCTGTCTGTCTGTCTGTATGCGTGTGTTTTACGTACACATTCAAACGATACGGATTCGGAGTTTCATTCGATCGAGAGAACTAGAAAAATCTCCGATTAATATCGATCGCTTCTGTGAAACTTGCGTTTCATCTTTCGCGACGAAAAGATCGATTTATCGAACAAACTATTTTTTTGTTTTTGTTTTTTTTTTTTTTTTTTTTTTGAAATCAAGACAAGGCTAGTTTTCATTCAAATTCAAGCCTCGTTTGAAATCTTTTATCCATCGGTGCTCATTCGAAAGAAACGTTTAGCAGTTATGCTCAAGTATTGCAAATTCGGGCGAAAGGAACAGCTGAAGGAAACGAAATAATTCGCGGAAACGACAGAGAGAGGCGGAAGAGTGTAAAAAGAAAAAAAAAAAGAAAGGAATGGAAAGATCAAATTGTGGGAGCAGGAAGCGTGGACGTTGGAAGGTGAAATTCTTTCGGAAAGATTACAGCATTAGTAGATAGGTGCCTGTGGCGCTGAGCAAGAGACAGTTCCGCACCGATGAAAAATCTCCGAGATGCTGTCTCGTTAAAACTTTTCCTCGAGAGCACTCTCTTATCAAAAAAAAAAAAAAAAAAAGATTGCATCTGCGTTCCACCGGCGCGTCGTCCTCGCTCTTACTTCTCGGTGATCGCGACGCGAAAACCGTGTTCTTTTTTCTTTTTTTTTTTTTCTTCCAAGCAGCGTACCTGCTTACCTGCGCGACAAGTGCATCGAGACGTCACTTGAATTTTTCGAGACGTTTTCGCTACGTTTCATTTACTCTCGCGAACGTCTGTCTTGCGTTCGCAATTTACGTCTGGCTAAACTCAATTTACTATAAACAATCACCGGCTGCTTGTTTCAACCCTTTGCAATCCTCTACTCTTTATTTTTGTTCATTTGCTGATTATTACAACGAACGTGTACATCTGTTAGAGTAAGAATCTCGGGAGAAAATTCCTCGGAAGAAAAACAGTCGATCGAAAAAATTCACATAATTCGGATAAGCTAGACTTCTCTTCTTCGCTTCGTACGAAAAAGTTTAAAAAAACCATGTGCGCAGACCTGTGCAATGCACGTCGACGATTGCTTTAAATTCGAACGAACAGCACAGAGAGATTCGTCATTCGACGAAATTTCGTGTTAAATGCCATTGGAAACGACGTTTCGTAAATAAATCGCCGGTGATTGGGAAAGAAAGTTTGGCAAAGAGAGTCGAATCATTTGTTTCGGACATCGAATTCACGCGTCCCGTTTCAATTGTAATAATTGTTCGCTGTTAGCATTCGGAAAGTGGATGAACATTCACGGATGAATGGGCGCGATCGAGCGGAAAAGTTCGCGCGAATGATGATTTTCACGCGGTAATTCGCGCCGATCGAGAGACAGAGAGAGAGAGAGAGAGAGAGAGAGAGAGTGACAATCACGGGGAGTATTATTTCTCTCTAACGCAGTCGACGCCGGAGAAGGTGCGTCGTTGACTTCGTTACCATTTTGAAAACTAGATTTCCGCGGGGCGGCAGGGGGGAAGGGAAATTCCGGGATAAAGCAATCGCTGCGAATTCAGGGGATAAAATTGCCTCTGGCAAGGTACAACAACGCGACTGGCATTCCCTCCCCCCCTTGACTAGGGGAGGGGAATGAGAGAAAGCAACAGGGAATTATAAGAGAGTGAGAAAGAGAGAGCTGGTTTTTCATCCCACCATCTTCGTGCTTGATTTAGCGGGCTGTAATCTCGGCATTGTGTCGACGCTGCGACGCGTGTACGCAGATAGGAGTGATTCGGTCACTGTAGGCCTGCGTCTGAACCTGGCCATCATCATCTCGATGGCTCGCTGATCCGGAATTTCTCAGTCGTGCGTGAAGCACCCCCACGGCCGGGTTTCTTCCACCAGAACTCGAAGAGGACATCGTCGTCGTCGTCGTCGTCGTTGTCATCGCGACAACTGATGCTGTTGCTGATGATGTTGGAAATATTGTCGAAATATTTCGCCTAGATTTTGCATTCGACCGTTTCGTCGAATTCAAACCGTGAATTGCTCGTTCGAACTGGGCCGGAAAGTTCCGTCGATGCGGAATTAAATTTAATCTGTCGATTAAATCCACTTTAGGTATTTGAACGTAAATTCCTCGTTGTTGTACGAATTAGCCTCGTTGTATTGGCTCATTTGTTTGTTATTTAAAAAAAGAAGAAAAAAAAGGAGCAAGAAAGAAGGGATAAATCAGAATCGTCTACGTTTACGTTTAAATCCTCGCGGCAACGGTTATATTGCTTTCCTCGTAATTCCGCGTTAACGAATACGTCGATTGAATTCAAACGGAACATATTTCATTTTTTCAATGCGAAATCGTTTCATTTCAGAAAGGGTGGTATTCGCGGTATACAGGCAACTTGTCTGTCTACGTACGTAGTTTCTACCCATGCTACGAACGTTTTTGATTATGATTGTGCTTTGTTTTTTTTTTTTCGAGCGATACGAGTGTATAAACGTTGAAGGTGAAATTTGCGTTAGTTAATTGGAAACTCAGTCTCGTTTTCTTTTTTTCTTTTTTTTTTTTTTTCATTTGGCAAAGCGATGGAAGTGATTTCTTTAGAGGATTTCTTCTGGAACTGCACGTACGAAATCGAGCTAGTGAGCCACAGTTCTGCACGCGTCGTAAATTATACTACAATAATTATCTTACTTCGCGAGTCGTAAATCGTGCCTCGAGTTTGCTAGAATTTACTAGTGAAAAAAGTAATAAATAGTTTATTTATATGGTGATAGTTTTCCGGAGAAAAACGATCCTCTTCTTCGGGCTAGTTCATTCCGTTGATTAAAAATCGTCATATCGTTGTAACGCGCGTGACCAAATTCCTGAGTGAATGCCAGCCAAAATCGAGTCACTGCCAAAGAATTTACTGCTTTTCCAACTTGCAGAGCTTTCAATTCGCGGCCGTCGCGTCGCCGAAGGCTGCCAGAAATCGTAAATTGTTTTATTCTTCATTCAAGGATGAACTCGAGGGTTAAATCCTTCAGTTTCTGCGTGTGCGTGCGTGCGTGTGCCGATTCTTATTCAACTCTGAAAATTTACGATATAATCCACGGTGATGTACAGTTTCATATTGCCGGAAGTAAAAACGAAATTTAAACCAAGTGGTTTAAGATGAACATAAAGTTTATTGATTGAGGAAATTGAGGAGAAACTGAACGAAAGTTCGAATAAAAAGAACGATGACAAAGAGATGTTAAGCTCTCTCTTGCACTTGCTCTCACTCGCTGCTCTCTTATTTTATTATATATATATATATATATATATAAAATATAAAAATATTATATGTAAATTGTATATTTAAAATTATGTTATTTGATTATTAAACAATTATCAATTATATGAAAAAATACATGCAGTTATTTTAAGATATACCAATTGTAAATTGAAGCCTAGGTTACATTTAACAATACTACCATTATAGTCATCATTAATTCTTGTACGTATCATTCTATAAGTATAATAGGAAAAAAAACGAAAGCAAGATATAAATTAAAATGTTTATTTTGCAATTGTTAATTAAATATATTTGTACATTATCATTAAGAGATATATTTCTTATCCATAAAATTATGTTTTTAGAATTTTCATCTAAATTAGAACAATTTTCGATTTCATACTTTAATTTTAGACAAATAGGATGGACATCAAATGCTCTATACGTCTTAACACCAACAGTCCTCAAAATGACTAATTTCTAATTTTCTACGGAATAAAACGTATTAACAGAAGCTTGTATTCTTTATTGTATTGTCAACTTTTTCTTGTACCTTGCATCACGCAACTTCTTTGCCACAAATATTACACTTTAGTTGGTAGTTCTAATGTTGATAAAGAAATATCAGGTGAAGAATCAAGTCTCTCGTAATATTTTACATATCATTCAACACAGATTTCTGACAGTATAGGTTCAGATCACTCGACGCTTGTATTCTTTATTGTATCATCAACTTTTTCTCGCACTTTAGTCGCTTTGCCACGAATATTATAATCTTTCCATCGGTAGTTCTAGTATTAAGATTGAGGCTGACTGGACAAACAGTCTCAAATTTGGCTTTTCCACACGGGAAGGAATTCTTCTTCACCTCCCCCTCTGTGTTTCTATCATCCGCAGCTCCAGGATTCAAATTTCGAAATTCCCGCCACACGGCGCACGATTTCGAGGCGAACTCTACGTAAATAGTAATTCAACGTAAAGACGCGTGGCAATGTTCTTTCCGTTGGCAGCCAGATTTCCTCCGTCTTGTCGAACACGATCGCGACAAGTTTGCGGTGCACGACAGCACGCGAGTACGTTTACATCTGCTACGGCTGTGTAGAACACGCGGCATATTCAGAGAGTACAAAACAACGGCAGGGGGAAAGGGAAGACTCGAAGATGGAGAAGAACGATAGACTACGAAGACTGGATGGTTTGAACATTGAAAAGTATGTAGGCGCGTCGTGTTTCCGTCTGAGATGTATCGCGAAATACTCCTCGGTTCCCCGGGTGTCGTACGTACATACATACATACATACATACATACATACATACATACATACATACATACATACATACATACATACATACATACATATATACATACATACAAACATGCTGTTCAGAAACAGATGCAGACTTGTCTGGCGTGCGGACGACATAGTGGTGCAAGCGATCACGTAGCACTCATAGTCTTCCCAGTAGGTTTGTAAGAGCGTGACTATATATACGGAAGGCCGGAAGGCGAATTCACAATGCGGAGACGTCGTTGCTTTTTCCCTCTTTTTTCCCCCTCGCCGGGGGGCGACGTCGTCCGCACAGTGTCCCCGCGCGTCTGTTATTGGATTTGTTTGAAACTTTTCAAATTCGACCGGCAAATGTGTCTAACGTGGGACGTGCACGGGACACGTAGCGACACAATTTTTGCAGCAACTCCTCGACATGTCATGCGCGACCACCCACTTCACCACGCCAGTCATTTCCAATGAAAACTTTTCGATACAACGTTGCTCGACACTCTCTCTCTCTCTCTCTCTCTCTCTCTTTCTACAGCGTTCGATCCGCGCTCGTCGCGATTTTTCGACAGAGAGAAATTAATCAATCGCAAAATCGACTTGCGTCTCGTTTCTTCTGCTGACGGTGCTCACGAGACAGACGAGAGAGAAAATTTCAAATTGAACAGAGCGTTGCCGTTTCCATCGAGATCGGAAGTTTCTTAGCCTTAGTTTAGGAGAATTGCAAAGCAATCTTTCGCGATAGAAGAAAGTTCGGGGATCCTTCTTGGTCGCCGACATTTACTTCGAGAGCGAGAGAAGCCGCAGGAATGAATTTCTATTGTTCGTCTGAGATTTCTTTCCAACACATGTATATGTTTTATTTAACATTCACGCGGGGAAAACGATCGATTTCTATAGATTGTAATAAAATTGAAATAATTCGTTGAAGGTTGATGGATTAAAGTAAGGAGAGCTGATCACGAATACAATGGTTAGCAATGTTTCATGGAAATATTCGATAATTTCACGTGGCCTTCTGTTTGAATTTTGGCAACAAACGAATTGTTTGTCCGTTTTATGAACAGCGGCCGAGCGAGTGTTTCCCCTTGTCAGCGATAAAATCGACGAATATCTGCTTATAACTGTTGCCGAGTTTGCGTAAAACGTTGCATCGTTCTTTGCCAAACTGTGATTTCGTTCGATCACGGATCAATTTCCTTTGTAAAAATCTCTTATCTTTTCTCGATAAAATCGGTCTGAAACTGGCTGTCACACTGACTTGCAACTGTCAGTGTTCAGTAGGTTACGATCGACACGATTTCAGCTGTAACCAATCTTTCTGCCATGGTGCGATTTTGCACAGCTGCTGTTTCTATCGCTACTAATACGTGAATTAAGTCAAGTTAGTACGACAGTCAATCATAAATCATCACAGTCTTCACTTATCGTATCAACTCGGAAAACTTCACCAGCTTTATATTTCGGGGTCCATCGAGCCCGAAACATTGGCCATTTTTTAACACTGGAACAATCACACCAGTCAAAATGACTGGTTTATACAATTTTATTTTAAAATTTCCATTTCATGTTACAATTTTTCCCCCGCAACGATGCAATGACTTTTACAGTGATAACTAAAGAAATAATATAATGAATTTTATTTTAATGAATTTTTATTTATCAGACATCGAAATAATTTTGGTAAAAATAACTTCGTCTTAACTGTCGGTAGTTCTAGTGTTAATGCCCCTACGCGAGAACAGAGTGTGTGTACATGCACAGTGCCGAGAAACGTTTGCCGATATATATATTTCCGACTTACCTTCGAAGAAAATGGATGAAGAAAATTTCCCTCTTCGTTCGCAACAACGCGAATCGAAACTCGAATAAAAATCAACGGTACTCTCTCTGGCTTATTGTCGAGGCTAAGTGACTTTTGTCGTGTCAGCGAGCACTTGGCTCGCTCGATGTCGAGCGCTAAAGAGGTTAGCCGGAGAATTGCCGGCTTGAAGAGCATCGAGGAAGACAGGAGGAAAAATTGTTTGTTAGCGGTTCGATTTAATGCGCGTGATTAACGATCACTTCACATCGGTTTTCCTCTCTCTCTTTCTCTGTCTCCTTTCTCCCCCTGTTTTTTTTTCTTGCTGCGTTTTCATTGAATTGATCTTAATAAAATGTGTTTTTAGCAGCGACTCGAGCAAATTTATCAGTGAAAAAGAGATACACACAGCTCGTGCATCGATTGAAATTACTATAAAAGGATGATTGGATGGAAAGTGGCTCGAGATGGGTTAATTTTCGATGGTGTCGATGTAATAAATTAGCTGAATAATTAGTGACTGGCGATTAAGAGTCAGATCAGCTATTACTTCTAGTAATTTAAACAATAATAATGTTGTTTTAATAACATAACGTTATCAACAGCTTTAGCTATATTATATTCTAACAACTCACTATGTAATAACGACTAATTGACTGTTTCGTTGACTGAAGGTTTCGTTAAAAAAAAAAAAAGGGTACTTTCATACCACAATTTCTTTTCTTTTTTTTAACCAAGAGTAATTTACACTGATTAGATGAACTTCGCATATAATATTGTGTAACTCTGCCTCTATCTAACTAGTCAGTACTAGTAGAGAATAATAAACATTAGAATTTGATAAGTCACAATTCACGTGGATACACGTGCAATTCCGAGTCGTGAAATCTAAGAAATCTACTTTCGTCGATCAAATTCTTCACTTTGCTGCACATTGAGAGGCTTCCCCTCTATATCTTGAGATAGAAAGTTACCCCGCGCGTAAATTTATTTCAGGCAAGTGTTCTGCCTCGATTAGCTGGTCGCCTTATTATTTTCGCGTAGAAACTGTTCGCTCCGTTGGTTATCACTGGCCTCGACGTTTTCGCCCCTCGAGTAGGATTAAAGCCAGAAAACTGCCGTGGATCCTAATCGAGGTCGCCTCGTTTCCCTGTTAATCGCGATCGTTAGAAACGCGTAATCACGCTTTTTAATCTCGCCGGCAATTTTTTCCCATTCAGACCGGATAATGGAAAAGTCGGATTGCGCGAGGGGCGACAGAGAGAGGCAACACACAGGGTGAACGTGGCCCGAGGGGGGGGGGAAGAAGGGCGGACCCTGGAAAGTTCGGATACGAAACAGGATAAAAACGAAGGTACAATTGAGCAATCTCATGATTGGAGACCTTCCGTGAGAGAGGCTGCATAAGGTCTGCTCCTCGCCCATGTCACGGATGTTCGCCGTCCTGCGAGATAAATCCGTCCAATCCTCCAAGGAACGGCACTCGCTGTTTATTCGCCGCTTTTTCCTTGATTTCATGAGCGAACAAGGCGCTTCCGAGAAACCTGACGATTTCGTTACGCTTCGATCTGTCTCCCTCGCTGTTATCTGTATTAGGGGTAGTAGCTGTCGTTTTTCTTATCAAATTTTCTTAAACATTGCCATCTAGCGACAACAATTTAACTTATCGTAACGTAACCTCAATATATTCAACTAGAATATAGGTTATGTTACGCGCAACTTATTATAACCTAACTTATTTTATTGTCGTTTTTCTTATCAAATTTTCTTAAACATTGCCATCTAGCGACAACAATTTAACTTATCGTAACGTAACCTCAATATATTCAACTAGAATATAGGTTATGTTACGCGCAACTTATTATAACCTAACTTATTTTGTTGTCGTTTTTCTTATCAAATTTTCTTAAACATTGCCATCTAGCGACAACAATTTAACTTATCGTAACCTCAATATATTCAACTAGAATATAGGTTATGTTACGCGCAACTTATTATAACCTAACTTATTTTATTGTCGTTTTTCTTATCAAATTTTCTTAAACATTGCCGTCTAGTGACAATTTAACTTATCGTAACATATCGTAACATAAGTTCAATATATTTAACTAGAATGTAGGTTATGTTAGGCGCAACTTATTATAACCAAACTTATTTTATTGTCGTTTTTCTTTTTAAATTTTCTTAAACATTGCCGTCTAGTGACAATTTAACTTATCGTAACATATCGTAACATAAGTTCAATATATTTAACTAGAATGTAGGTTATGTTAGGCGCAACTTATTATAACCTAATTTATTTTATTGTCGTTTTTCTTTTTAAATTTTCTTAAACATTGCCATCTAGTGACAATTTAACTTATCGTACCATAACCTATGCCATGCTATAATATGTAACATATCGTAACTTCAATATATTTAACTAGAATATAGGTTATGTTAGGCGCAATTTATAACCTAACTTATGTGGTTGTCGTTTTTCTTTTCAAATTTCATAAACATTGCCATCTAGTGACAACAATTTAACTTATGCGATGCTGCAATATGTAATGTATCGTAACATAACCTCAATATATTTAACTAGAATATAGGTTATGTTAGGCATAACTTATTATAACCTAACTTATGTTGTTTTTCTTTTCAAATTTCATACATTGCCATCTAGTGACAACAATTTAACTTATCGTAACATAACCTCAATATATTGAACTAGAATATACGTTATGTTAGGCGCAACTTACTATAACCTAACCTACGTTCCAGTTAAATACACTGACATTTAGTGTGCTTATTGTTAAATTTTGGAAAAACTTGAGCGTGAGAAGAAGAGCAAAGCGTGGATAAATTCCATATTAGACGAAAGTCATGACAATGATGCTATTGATGTCACAAATGCCATTGAGGCTGTTTATCCTGGTGCTTTGGATACCAGAACGTGTCAGCGTGTTGGTTTAAAAAATTTAGAAACGGTGATTTCAATCTTTTCGACGGTATAAAATTTCTCTCTCTCTCTCTCTCTCTCTCTCTCTAGAAAAAGGGAATAGAAAGTTTGAAATACACTTTTACACAACTCTCGAATAAAATAAAATTTCGTACAGCATCAAAAAGATCTCTAGTATATATATTGTTCAGCGAGTTGTCAACGGTTTGAATAAGTTCGTCTCCGTTTGAAGCAAATGTCACGATCACGTGAAAGTGAATTGAAAATTTTAAATTAAAACGGAGGTCAGTGAGTGCGAATTCCGACGAATGCGACGCGTAAATTTCCCTTTCTTTTCAGTTCGCGACTTTTATTAACTCTCTCTCTCTCTCTCTCTCTCTCTCTCTCTCTCTCTCGGTTGCTTTCATTTTCTTTCTGTCTTTTTCACTTTTTTTCCTCGCCCGAATGAGATAGATTCGCACGGCAAGCGATGCGAACGCGGTGAAATTTGCGTTTAGCACCTCGCGTTTGATATTGATCGCGTTTAATATTAATCGAGTATATGTAACGAATAATGGTTAAATTAATTAAATTTAATCAATGATTTTAGAGCGCCACGTGATAACAAGTTCCCCGCTTGTTTATAATCGCTAAATATTTATCGTTTTGATAGTAAGCGTTCGTGAAACATTGCCTAGGTATAACGATCTGTTTGCGTACACTCTGTCTACATGATTAATATTCGAAACTATCGTTTCCCCCGGTATTCTTCCATTTTATAACATTTATTTTCTAACATTATAACGAAAGAATCCCCAGGAAAAGTCAGATTTGCCCAGTGTCTTTCTGATCCTTGTTTTTCATTCCACATTGTCAAGGTGGAACATAGTAATTGCCTCTTTCCCATCATGCCACCTACGTTACATATTTGGTGACACGAAATGGCGTTCAGGTCAATGGAAATCGTAAAGTTTCTATTTAGTTTATACATGTGTGTGTGTGTGTGTGTGTGTGTGTATTTCTTCATTACGAAGCGAAACTGTCTTCTCTATATATATATATATATATACTAAAAGTTTATATATATATATGTATTTCTTCATTACGAAGCGAAATTATATATATATATATACATATAGTTTTATATATATATATATTAAAAGTTTATATATATATACTAAAAGTTTATATATATATACTAAAAGTTTATATATATATTAAAAGTTTATATATATATATGTATTTCTTCATTACGAAGCGAAACTATATATATATAACTATATATATATATAACTTATATATACTAAAAGTTTATATATATATACATATGTATTTCTTTATTACGAAGCAAAACTATATATATATATATATATAGTTTTGTTTGTATATATATATATATATATATATATGTATGTATGTGTAATATAACTATATATATATATATATATATAACATATATAAAGTTTATATATATATGTATTTCTTCATTATGAAGCAAAACTATATATATATAACTATATATATAACTATATATATAACTATATATATAACTATATATATAACTATATATATAACTATATATATAACTATATATATAATTATATATATATAAAACTATATATATAACAAGATTAACTATATATATATAACAAGTATGTATATACTTGTACATATATATATATATATATAACAAGATTTATCGCTCTCGTAAACGTTCTCTTCTCTGACCTCTTTGTTATTTTCGACTTTTATCGCGCCGGAGTTTTCGGCGTCTCGTTTGTTGCTGAATTTTCCACGGTTCAGTACAGCTCCAGCTGAGTTCCTTGTTGTTTCACTATAGAGAGGCCGGCTATAATTAGTTGTAAAAAAGAGCAGGGAAATATGCCGTCTCTATAAACCTTGAAGTCGAAATGGAACGCTGGCACAGACAGATCCACTTGACATTTTAACGCGTGGAGTATACGCTCGAGGTATCTGTTTCCCCTCGGACAGTTGAATTCGATGAGTTTTTCTTCGGCTTCGAACGCAAGTCATTCTACGCTGGAATTTATAGGAAGGACAGAGACGATGCCGAAGCCATCTTCTTAGCTTTGGTCACACGATACGCGAACGTGATATTTCGCTGGGCTTTCTCACCGAATGTTAATATTCGAGCAGGTCTGCCTGCAGATTTGAAACGGGATGACGTAACGCTCATGAAACAGCGTGGAAATAGCAATCCATCAATATATATCGCGGCCGGTCGAAGCCCGCGTTTTCAAACGTTAATCAGTAATTAATTAGTTCTGGCTGGATAACCGGGCTGATCGTTCGTTACCGGCCGTTTTTCCATGTAAGCACCGGCCGTTTATCCGAAAAATATATCGAATTGCCGCGGAATTAGCCGGCAGCCGCACACTCTCGTTCGCTTATATACTCGTTTTTCCAGCATTTTCGTTCGAACGCACGTATCCGAGCATTACACACACACACTCTTCCAACGATCGGCTACGATTCGATATCAACCGAATACGCGGCGAATTAGCAAAGCTATACGATCGAACGTGCGTTTATCTCGACTTGTAGTCGTTCGCGAAACTACACGTTCGAACGTGAGGCTTCGCGATTATCCTTCCGATTCTTCTTCCCTCGATCGGTCTCGGTCGGTCAAGAAGGTACCTGTACGAATCACGCTTTGAAAGATCGCGGATGGCGAACGGAGGAAATTTGAAAAATATCTGTGCCTCACGAGCGTGCGTATTTTATCGACTGTCTGCACGTGGAATGCGAAGAGAGCAAAATATGTCATAACAATGATGCTACTGATGCCACAAATGCTGTTTATCCTGGTGTCTTGGATCAGCGTGTTGGTTTAGAAAGTTTAAAAACGGTGATTTCAATCTTTTCGACGATATAAAATCTCTCTCTCTACAAAAAGGGAATAGAAAGTTTGAAATACACACTCTCTCTCTCTCTCTCTCTCTTTCTCTGTCTCTCTTTCTCTCTCGGGGACAACGATCGGCTACGATTCGATATCAACCGAATACGCGGCGAATTAGCAAAGCTCTGCGATCGAACGTGCGTTTGCACGATCGCGTTTATTTCGACTTGTAATCGTTCGAACGTGAAGTTTCCTCGCGATTTCCCTTCCGATTCTTCTTCCCTTACGGTCTCGGTCGGTCAAGAAGGTACCTGTACGAATCACGCTTTGGAAGATCGCGGATGGCGAATGGAGAAAATTTGAAAAATATCTGTGTTTTTACGAGCGTGCGTAGTTCCACCGTTAATAATAATATTTTATCGACTGTTTGCACGTGGAATGCGAAGAAAGCAAAATATGTGCCGTTTTGTAGGTTATAGTTTGGCTTTCCAAGCAAGAAATTTTCTAACCTTGTTACCATCGCTGTCTTGGTAAATGTAAGTTCCTTTCGTGGAAATCAGTTTTGCACCGCAACCGATTTCAACGAAAAATCAATGTCGATACTTTAATCTGTGTTGTAACTTCGTTAAAGAAGATCGTTTTAAAACGTATCCGCTTCCGTTTTTCCTGAATTTGTTTGGAAAGGTATTGTTTCCCTTAAAATAAACTGTTGAGTAAAAGTTAGCAGGTGGAAAAGTAATGCTTTCTTTAAAATAAACTTCGAAAATTCAAACACGTGTACGAACACTGAATGATTTTATTTGCGACTTAAATCCATCACAGTCTTGAAGATTAGAAGTTTCCCATTTACAATCCTTTGCTGTATGATTTTTTTTTTCATCATTCTATCGACCAGCTTCGAACATTGGGACAAAAGTTCAAGAAATCCCAACATTTCGTCGTGTTGAACTTAATCACCGAGATTGAGTAGAATTGCAAAAAGAAACGAAGAGAAGAATACGTACGGCAGATTTTAAAGAAAACGAAAATTTCGATTTTCAAAATCACGGTGGATCGAATTACGAGAAAGATTTCAATGCTTTCAATGCGTCCAGGGACGTTCGAATTTTGACAATTTTTACAATTTACGAGGATAAAGGAACTCTTGCCCGCTACATGATGGGATGAGAACATTTTTGGAAGAAAAAAAAGAAAGTAAGAGTAAAATCTCTGGGAAAGAAACTTGGAACAGTCAAAGTTTCTTTCTTTTTTTTTTTCTTTAAGAAGCCTTGAATAAGATTCTCGATTCTCGTGTGACTTCCATTCTACGAAGTTGCGCAACAGTTTAAAGTGTCGACGATTTTTTTTACCATTTACGTGTTCGGCGGTGGTCATTGACAATGAAGAAAAGAGCCTGGATATAATTGTATGCTCGCATCAGCATAACCGAAAACGGTGATTCATCGAGACGTACCGGTTCCTAATCACTAATTAGCCAATTAGCTCACGCAATTTTGCTAATAACGGCCGCGTACATCGAGGAGGCGATGAATGAGGCGACGTGACACACACCTGCAGTCACGTTGAAGGCAGTATTGAAACGCGGAACTACGCCGCCTCGGTGGTTGTATAACGTTTCGATCATAGCTCGTCCCGTGATTAGTATTGTATCGGCAAACTCGCCACCTTTCTCGCCGCTACACTCATCAGGCTGATCGCGTTTCGCACCTGGCCCAACCTGGCGCGATACTCGAACGTCGCCAGGTGTCGTCATTCACCTGTACAGGGTCGAAAGAAAAATTTGCCCGAGATTTTCATAGATGAATCGTTCACCTTCGAATTTCGAAGGTTGAAAATTTTTTCCTTTGCGCGGTGTTCTGTATTCATTACGAAGGAATCTAATCGTTCTATTGAAAAATGGCAGAAAATATAGATATATATCTAAAAATAGCGGGAAAATATCAAGGATTGCTACAACACTTGACAGACTACTTTTAACATCAAACACGCATGTCTACGTTAAAAATGAAGTCAGGAAATAAAAAAGCACAAAGAATTAGATGCAGTAGCCACGGAACTGATATTCACATAAATAAAAGTAAAGAGTTGTATAACACTTCGTTCTCTTACGCTTGATAGAATAACTAAAATTAAAAGTTCTATCAATGTACGATCTAAATTAATTAAAAGAATGTATTAAATAGAATATACAAACAAATGAATTAAAAAATATATTAAATATGAAATAGAATATACTAATAAATGAATAGAATATACTAATAAATGAATTTAATATATTAATATATTTATTAATTCATTTATTAGTATATTTTTTAATTCATTTATACTAATAAATGAATTAAAAAATATACTAATAAATTTATACTAATAAATGAATTTAAAAATATACTAATAAATGAATTAATAAATATACTAATAAATGAATTAATAAATATATTAATATATTAAATGGAACATACAAACGAATGAATTAAAAGAATATACTGAATGGAACATACAAACGAATGAATTAAAAGAATATATTAAATGGAACATACAAACGAATGAATTAAAAAATATATTAAATAGAACATACAAACGAATTAAAAACTATATTAAATAGAACATACAAACAAATAAATTAAAAACTATATTAAATAGAATATACAAACAATTTGACAAACTTGCTCATAAAGTTAACAAAAGAGCGATTGAAACGGACACGAAACGTCCTCACGTTGGAGAGGAAATTTTTTTTTATAAATTTCATTACGAGTCAAAAAATGTTATTCAAAAAATGTCGCGTGAATTCTCGTTCCGGTCCACAGCACTTGGCTTTCATATCGATTCTTAAGAGTTTCCAAGAGTGTTTTTTTTATTTTCTACCTCCGATATATATCGTGCGAGTTGCGAACCGGTTTCTCGAATTCTAATTCCAAGTGGCGGCTCTCTGCCGTTCTCGCAACGCGGGAAACGCGAGAGTCGCGCGCGTTTAGCACTCGTTAGCGTGCGTTTTTACCGCGCGCGAGAATCATTTGCACCTGTGTAGAAAAAAGAAAAAAAAGTGTAACGATGCCGTAGTAGCGCCCTTGACGATTTGCAATGCTAATGGCGCTCTTCTAACCTTTCGTCGCGAGGCATTAGCAAAATCACGCGTAGAAAATGCGTGGAAAATACGAAGTTCGTCCTTCGAGCTGAGTATCGGTTTTGGGTAAATATATTTCAGTGTTACACTCCTCCGACAATATTTCCAGGCGACTTCCGCTCGACAGTCGAACGATTAATGCGATTAAATTTGGTGGTCAATGTCGCGCGAGCGTTTCTCCTCGAGCAACTGGTATTTGTATCAGTGGAAACTAGGTTGCGCACGTTTTCATTTGAAATTCATCGCGGGGAAAGAAGAATCTGGTTAAAATAGCGGCGTCGCTGTCTCTCTCTCTCTCTCTCTCTCTCTCTCTCTCTCTTGCAAGACTAAAACGCGCACGTATCTCGGGGAACAACGGGCCCCGCGGATTCATGTTTACCTAGTCTTTTATGCTAATGTTAAAGCTCTAGAATATACCTGAAAATTTTATGACAGCATTCATATATATATATATATATATATATATATATATATATATTCATTTACCTGGGAGACCTCGCGCTTGAATTTCATTATTCAACGATGGTTGAGTGAGAGGTAAAAGCGCGAAACGTTCGAACGACATTGTATGTTTTTATATTTACGTATATTTGCAAGAGAAATTTACTTTCCTCCGTTGTTTAAACGTCGATCGACCCAGCCTTTACTTTAGCCAGTGTCGTATAATTGTATCGAGTTCGCCGAAAAATAATTGCCCGTTGCAGATACGTAACTAACTTTATTTTAAACTACAAGTTCATTTCATAATCTGTGAGCTTGTTTTAGAAAAAGAAACTCAACTATCAAAATGGTCGAAATGACCAATTGATAATTTTCACAGGCGTGAAACAGTGTATTCTTAGAGACTTAAAATGACGAAAGTTTGCCTATCCTTATATTGTATTACAAAGATTTCCTGTTTTCTTTTTGGTGGAAATTCTATGCTTTACTCGTGCAAAAGGAAACTTTAAAACCTCTGAACAGCCTAGTGTCAGAATTGGTTTTGCTAAATTTCATCGTTCGCGAAGATGTTCGAATCATTCGTGGTGAAGATTCGTCGTGTGATCAAAAAGGGAATTTGACGTCGATTTGCAAAGTGCAAGATCAAAAACACACTGCACTATCAATAATTGCCACCACTTCCGAAAAGGAAAGGAAAAAGACACTGTGTGACAAGGTAGAAAAATTCGTGAAAAAATTATCCGACGTGTTTTGTTAAATTGGCTAAATTTCACTGAAAAGAACTTCGAAGTCGACGGAAAGATGGCGATCGAACGAAATGGACAATACGTTTCACCAAACGAAGTTTCCGTTTCTCGGTGCAAAAATTCATTTGCACGCCAAAAAAAAAAAAAAAAGAAAAAAAGAAAGAAAAAGAAAGAGACGCAGTCACTTTACTCTCCGAAAGTACAACTGCAAAACGTGATGCCACCACGACAGGTTAAAAATACACCGCTGCGCGGAAGTTCGATCAAAAAACGCTTTCGTCGAATATTTCCCTGCACGCTCGCGTCTCGCCGAAGTTGGCCAGTTTGAAATTCTCTTGCGACTTGGCTTCTCGTTCGAGCATGCAGCTGGGAGCTCGAGACAAAACTCTGTTTCTCGTCGAGATACATACGTACGTACATACATACTTGCCGTTTATTGATCCGAGTTTAAACGATTCTCAAACACACATAAGTCGCCGGAACAGGCTTCGGAAAGTTACGTCACTGTTTATATCTCGCCTTACGTACGCCGCTACGATGATTAATTGTTATTGTTATATCGTGGTGGAAACATGTGTCCGCTGGATAAGCAGCCGTCCTCTCTTACTCGTAAATCGCCGAGTTTTGCGATTCGTTCTGCCAGTTATTTTCCTAAAGTATCGTTCGTCCGTCGTTTTCCACGACTTCGCCACGTCGAGATGCACTTGTCTCGCAATTAACACGTTCTGTTCGTTCAGTGGATTTTCCCTTACTTTCCGTTTAGAACGAGTCTTTACGATGAATGTTAATAACATTACGATTATATTAATAACATAGTTTCGCTTTCCAGAAAGCATCATTGTCAAGAAAAGTGTGCAGAGCATTTCGTTGAACTTTGAACATTAAGGTTAGATGATCGAAGTGTTGAGATTTCCTGAATTCTCGTCGTTTAAAGTCAATAATGTTCTTTTCTGTCGCGTATAGAATTATTTTAAATTCAAGTATAGCTGATAAATTTTCAAGCTCGAGTTTTCGTTTCGACGACGAATGCTTCGATTCGGACAAATTTTATCCTTCCTTTTAACATTTTCTTCGCGGTATTTTTCGGAGCCATGACCTTTGAGTGAGCTCGCAATCGGTCAATTAAGTTGTCTAAAAAACGTATAAATTTTATTCAAATGAGTATGTGTAAGTTTTCTTTCGTATGATGTATCTCGAAGCAATCGCCGATGTGTAATTCTGGTTTCCAATGGTATATATAATATCATTACGCGCCATTATTTGATTTGTCACTATAATCGTCACCATCATCAACATCATAATTATAATTCATATGAAATTCGTCATCGCTGTTTCCCACTAGGCTCTCTCGTATAATTTTCACAAATGTAAAAGATCAGATGCCAATGAAAAAAGGAAAAAAGGGAAAAAAAGTAAATATCGAGTGATACCTCGAGTCTGCTGCCTGTGTGGAAAGAACGATCTCAATCGATTGAAACAACGATTGTCCCTTTAGCCAAAGAGTTCACAAAGCGTTTAGAAATAAGTTCATAGCGCGATAAGGTGAACAGTGTTAAGTTTCTTTCCTAAATCAGAGGTGACTAACTGGCGGCCCTGGTGGTACTTCCCTGATCCCCCTCCATCGCATCGTCAGTCCCCCACTCTCTCATCCATGGCGAGGAAATCTCAGTGTAGCGGGGAGATGGATGCAGTGGAGGGGGTAGCGCCAGCGATCAGGAGAGTGGGGGAAAAGTTAGCCACCTCTAGCTTAAATAATCGTGTCGCATACTCGTGCCGGGGATATACCGAGGTTCGACTGCAACGAGTTACTAAATGAAACGTCGGAAGGGTCGTGTCGTTGTTGGGCGTTAAAGTAAGAGAGCGGAAAGAAGCTAGCTTCGATAAGTGGTTAACGCGTGTCAAAACTGGGCACTCGAGTCAATACTCGAGAAGGAAATTCGACGTCGCGAGAGGCTGCGTGAAGTTTGCGACATAATGTTGAGTTAGGCCGTGTAAATAGAAGGTACCCAGACGAGCTAGATGAATCCCTCGACTGAACAATACCTCTTTGTCGAGTCGCAAACGGGCTGTTCCGCGTGGACAAACAACTGCTGGTGCTTAGCTATGCAATAACGACACACCGGCTTACCGTTTGCGTTGTTATTTCTACGAGAAACTAAACCTACTTCGCCGCCGTTATCGAGTTAAGCTTTATATTTCACGCCTATTTGTTTATCACGCGTTCACACTTTCACCGCGGTGAACACGCACGCCGCGCGCCAAACCAGAGCGAATTCTTCCCGCCCGTGAAACGATCCATTTTTTTTTTCTTTTTTTGGTATGAAAATAAATCTTTTCTTTCCTCGCGGGGGGGAATCCATCCGTATCACCTCAACGAAGAAGAATCCCCCAATTTGTGCAAAGTTCAATCGACAGTGGAGGAAATATAACAGACATGAACTGAACATAAGTCCCTCCCTGAATGACCTAACCTAAAGAACAAAGGATCCTAAACCTAATACACTTTCTAAGAAGAATCCAAAACTAATACAGACAGTCTGACCTTTATAATAAATTGCAAGATTTAGCTTCAACTCGCTGATACTTAATACACAAGTGGTTCGTTCGACTTTAAATAACGAAGAAAGAAGAAGAGGAAAAAAAAAAGAATCAAGGTCGTCGAATTATATTTCTCATGTCGCGGTCAAGGACAGAGTCGTAATTCATGCAAACGCGAATCTGTCAACAGGCTCGTTCGAATAGCGTTGGTCTTCTTCACCGCACGTTGCGCGCGTCGTCGTCGAGTATTTGCTGACGCCGTAAACGTCGAACGTTTTTTTTTTTATTATATACCGTCTGATCTACTGTAACCGTGGGGACTGGAGAACGTTGGCTCGCTCGAGCTCAACGTTCCAACGTTCCAACTGTTATCTAATCTCGGAGTCTTCTCGGAGAGCCATTCCGCGGCTGTTCCTCGTCGTCTGGCGTTGCCAGTGAGGCAAGCAGCGTGTTTACTCGCAAACACGCCTCGCCTTGCACGCGCATCCGGTTCTGAGTTCTGAATCCGACGATTGTGAAGTCGTCAGCTACGGAGCATCGCACGGTTGTACGTAGTACGTATTTTGTGTACGTTTCTCGAGAAAACGTGGCCGAAGCTGCCCTGAACGTCGAAACACAGTGAAAGTATCAGTCGCCCCCACCCGTTACAATCCAGCCCCGATTACTCGCCACGATTTTAGAAGCATGCTTGGAGCACGAACGACGAACAACCTCAACCTGTCCTCGTCTCGAGACACGGAGAACTAACAACGCTCGTTGCTTGCAGATGACACTCGGCGTTCCGTCGTCGTAGGATCGACGCAGCTTTCCAGCCCCAAAAGAGAGGTGGCACTACTCTCTCTCTCTCTCTCTCTCCACTCGCCGGGAGAAGAACTGACGATTATGATTCGATCGGGGAACACGTGAAAGAACGAGCTAATCGATAGACTTCGAGTTCGGTTCGGCTTGGTACGTGCACGCGCGAAGAAACCCTTGGATAATCAGGTGCATAAGAAGGAGGAAGAAGAGGGGAAAAGAAGAAAACTCACCGCGGTGAGAGTGAAGTGGCGCGGCCTCAGTGGAAGAAACGCGGGAGAGGAAGAAACTCGAGCGTAAATGCTGGTTGAGGCGGTTAGGCGAGCTTACACGCGAGCAAGCGTACCGCGAGAGTGAGTGAGCTGGCTCGAAACGTTGGAAACGCGACGCGGCCGACGCGCTCGAGAGGGATGCGGCCCATGGGTGAAGGGTGGGGTCTTTGGGTACCGATAAGGCTTATCCGAAGATACGATGGCCGGCTGCTCGGCTCTTGTCGTCAGTCGTAGTGCTCAGGTGGCGTCGACGAGATCCAAGCCGACGTTTGCTTTGATTCACGCTGATATCGCGCTGAGCTCGCGCCCAACACTCTTTCACGTAACATTTTGTTCGCCGACGCTGTGCTGTCCGGCCGCTGGCCGACCTCCAGTTCAGTTGAACGCAGCCACGGAAACGCGAGAGGACTTGGACCAGGTGGCCGAGGGTGCTTAAGCACCGTGACAACAACAGCAGCAGCAACAACAACAGATCTCGAGAGATCGAGCGAGAGGAATCAGGTTGGCATCACTGCGTGAGAGAATCGCGCGATACACATTTTCGTTCGACGATGTCGACGTACTGTATCGTTGGTTTGCTAGAAGAATCACTACCGACTCGGAGCTTGACCTTTTAACACTTTCATCACGAGCGCCGTATATATATATATATATATGCATTTGAGTAATCACATATTAAAAATATATAATACACTTTAGCTTATCGAGGCGAGCTCCTTCTATTCTGTCTATTCGACAATGTTTCTATGATAAGAAATCATTGGAATAAAAAACCTTTAATTTAATCGACTGCAATTGGGAAAAGACCGGCTATAACTGTTAGTCTCTTAAAAACTTAAGATTTGAAAAATTAAAGTTTGTTTGAGGAAAAACATTTTAGGTCCTTGTCAGAATGCTGCTACCAGCAAGATTAGATTTAAGGTTAGACATTTTTGTTTGAAAAATTCTAGGCTGTTGTCAAAATGTTACCAGGAAATTCAAGAAATTTAAGGTTAGATTCTTGTTTAAAAAAATTAAAGTTTGTTTAAGGAAAAACATCTTAAGCCCTTGTCAGAATGTTACCAGGAAATTCAGAAAATTTAAGATTAGATTTAAGATTAGATTCTCGTTTGAAAAGTTAAAGTTTGTTTAAGGAAGAACATCCTTGTCAAAATGTTACTAAGAAATGTAAGAAATTTAAGGTTAGATTTTTGTTTGAAAAACTAAAGTTTGTTCAAGGAGAAACATCTTAAACCCTTGTCAGAATGCTACCAGCAAATTCAGAAAATTCAAGATTAGATTTAAGGTTAGATTCTTGTTTGAAGAAATTAAAGTTTGCTTAAGGAAGAACTTTCTAGGCTGTTGTCAAAATGTTACCAGGAAATTAAAGAAATTTAAGGTCAGATTTTTGTTTGAAAAACTAAAATTTGTTCAAGAAAAAACATCTTAAACCTTTGTCAGAACGTTACCAGCAAATTCAGAAAATTCAAGATTTTTGTTTGAAAAGTTAGAATTTATCTAAGGAAGAACCTCCTTGTCAAAATGTTACCAGGAAATTAAAAGAAAAATATCTATTTCGAAACGGATTCGGAAAACGACTCGATCAATGTGTTTCGGCGCGGAGTCCCGATGGAGCGGACTTCACTGTCTTCGCTAAAGGATTAGAAGCCACTTGTTTTCACTGATTACTCTTCTATCAAACCGACGAACTTACGCGCGCATCGTGCAAAAAGAGAGTCCGAGTCAACGCCTAGAGAGGCAACAACGAGAAAAGAAAGGATGTGACGAAACAACGCGCAAACGAGATGAAAAATCTCGAGAGAACGCGCGTTCAAACGAACGTTTTCATCGTTGCTTTCGAGGGTCGACGAGAGAGTGTTCGTCTTTGAAACTGAAGCATCAACGAGAAGCTGGGCTGGTTACGTGGTAATCTAGCGCGCGAGCGAGGTAGAATCGGTGCCGAGCGGAAAATGTTCTCTCCCCCCCCCGTGGCTCGTTCTCTAATCGTCTTGCTCTCAAAGCGTCTCGAGATTTTAATTTGACGTTTCAACGCGCGAAGTGGTCAGCGGGCAAAGGGACGCCGAGGTGGGAATAGAGTGGCTGAGAAGGAGCTTCCCGGTGAAACGTGGTGGTCGAGCGTGGTACGCGCACGCGAGAGAGAGAGAGAGAGAGAGAGAGAGAGAAAAGAGTAAAGGACGAAAGGAAGAAAGCGAGCGACGCGAGCGCGGAGGACAAAAGCTCTCTCTTTCCTCAGCCCGCGGGCGTCGCTATTTCCTTTCTTTTTCGCTCCGCTTCTGCTCCGCTCTGCTCTGCTCTGCTCTGCTCTGCTCTGCTCTGTTCTGCTCTGCCCAGTTCTGTTCCTCTGCTCGCCTCTTTTCGCACCGAGGCGAGCATTTCGCTGCTCGCAGTTCGCCTACTAAATTATTCGCAACCCCTTCGACACTTGACTTGGTGGTGGCAGTTCCGGTAATTGTGTCTCTATCTTCGCCCTCCAGCCTTCCCCGTTTGACTTTCTTCCCCTTCCCGTTTCCCGTTCTTCGTCTTCTGTCTTACTCCCGAAGGGAAGAACTGTTTCTCCCTTCTCTCTTTCACGTGTTCTTGCACGAAAATCCCGCAGACTCGAAGGACGTTCGTCCGTCGTTCGCGAACGACGATTCTTCTTCGAATTGATTTCCACCTTCCCGTCCGAAGAGAGGAGGATATCGTCTCTGATATTCCCTGAATTTCTTCTTCGTTGCAGTCTCGCGAACGAACGAACGAAACTCGAGGGGAAAGCTGATCGAAATTTTTCGGCAAAAGTATGAATATTAGATCGCGAGCGTCGGATCTCTCGAAAATTAGATATCGGGCTCGATTGCGTGATCCGGTCAGCTTGCCGAAGAAAGTCTCTCTCTCTCTCTCTCTCTCGTTCGGTTGGCTGCACGTAGAAATTCGTAGAAGTTCAATTCGGTTCGATCGACTCTCGCTTGAAAGACGGTTTGCATTACTTAGCAAACCTTCTGGAGACTCGTCGTCTCGTTATTCGTTATGTTTCGTCCAACGTGGATCCATAGGACGCCATAGGACGCTGTGTAAAGCTAGGTAGCGAACAACAGGTCAAAGCGTCTTTCGGAATACAGTTTACCATAATGGAGGCGAAATCGGACTCGAGCCGGTTCGTCGTTCGGGGACGCTCTTTGTTCCTTCCCAGCGCGCTCATTATGGCCCGGGCGTCGCGTCGTTTGCTTCGGCCCCGTCGCGTCGCCAGTAAATAACGGTCGGAAGCTTGCCCCAGGTGTTTGCCAGGGCGTCTTCGAACGCGAAGCTTCGAGCGCGCGACACCGTTCGAAACAAAAGGACACTCGAGCCGCCCGGAAATCCCCGAAGAAGCTGCGGGATCGTCCAACGTCCCAGCCCCCTCATCTCTCTCTCTCTCTGTACCATTTTCGAAAACGCTTTTCGCTCGGTGGTAAATACCACCTGGACCCGAGCTTTCGAAACCGAGGCAAAAAGAGGAGGAGAGCACAGCAACTGTGCTCGAAATGGTCAAAATGGCCAATTTGCAATTTTTCGTTTGGTAACTTTACGCAGCACGGATGTGAAACACAGTTTTAGAGATTTGAATGATTTCTCGTAGCTGATGTACTTCACTTTAACCCTGTATCCGATGGGAACGTTGCAAGTATCGATTTTAGTTCCCTTTTCAAGGGAAGTAAAAATTCTTCTCTTCCGGTAATTACGTATCCCGTGAGATTTCAAACCGGTCTCCAGACCTGGAGATTCCTTCGTCGAACAATATCGAACGAGGTTGCGTTCATTGGAATTCGAGAGCAAGCGAAGGTGTTCCCCTCGGGGGGAGGGGAAGGGAAGTACGCGGTGGAAAATGGCGAACGAAGAGGAACGTTAAGGGAGATCGAGCCAGCAGCGACTCGATGCCTGCCGGTGGCTCGCAGCGCGTGCGTGTACGAGCCGAGTTTCTAATTAAACTTAAACTTTTAATTGACCCGTTGTCGGGGCCGTTTCGCGCGCGAAGCGTGTGGCTCCGCGTACGTTGCGCGTTCAACGCTATATCCGCCATTACTCCGATTTCACTCGTTTCGCTCCGTGTTCTTCGTAGATCCGCGGCTGCTTACACCGGAAGCTCTGCTTCTTTCCAACAACTGCTCACCTTCTTTATGACCACTTCGCAGCGAGGTTAATTAGGGGTGAAACGAGGCATTTCCCCTCGTCGGCGAATTCCCGAACAACCGAACAAACGCGCGCGCGAAAACCGCGTTTTTAACACATATCCGTCCGGCATTATTTGCACCGCCATTGACCAAATGCCGGCATATTTTTTGACACTATTAAATGCTCTATATAAAAACAACCTAACTTTTAGAAAGTCATATATTTTTTAGTGAAATTTCGGGAAATGAAATAAAATGAATTTGTATTTATATATATATATATATATATACACCTTTATTTTTTGATTGTTAAATAAAAATTAAATCCACAAAATAGTTGAAACGAATTACTGAAAACATACTCATTATTTTTATTAGACAAAGTGAATTATTTTCGAAACTTTAACTTTATCAATAATTAATAGTTCTTCGACGAATGGTACTGGTTCGAAACATGTTCCAGTATGAAGGCGAATGTTGCAAAAGTCACATACGTAGCTAGTTCAACTTTTCCTGTTGTGAACTTTACAAACTTTGCAATATTTTTCTCGCGTTTGCACCCTTATACGACGCAATTGAAGCTGAAATCAGTTTTTTTTTTTCGTAGAATTATCTCTGGTTTGGTAAAAATTACATTTTAATTTATTCGGATTTAACAAAACGACAATCGATTATTTACTGCAATGTACAAATGACGAATTTTCGTCATGCGGACGGATATGTGTTAACGATTCAGGTTACGTCCTAGACGAGCGATTTTACTCTCTCTCTCTCTCTCGAGCAACTGTCAGGTCGATTAGCCAAGCAACGTGATTTTTTTCAATACGCTCACATCGGTTGAAGTTTCGTTTTTACGAATATTCTCCACGAGCAACTCGATATTCTCTCTCTGGTTTAACGAACCGAATAAATAGGTATCGATAAAACGTTCTTTCTTCGATAAAAGTTGTCTCTGCAGTCCAGTTCGGTTTGCCGATTGTCCGAGCAAACGTGTACACATCTCGGACACCAATTTGAAACGACTGAAATTTTTGCTGCTCTCTGACTTGACTCGATAGAAATTTCCGTTCGATGTACAGGGTGGGAAGAAAAGTTTGTCCGTGGCTGTCGATAGATGAATTATATTCTACCGTCGATTTCATATAAAAAAAAAAACGTGCCACAGAGTCGATGTTGACCTTGAACTTCTATTTATCACGAAGGTGGGACATTTCCAAGGAATCATAGGTCGCAGAAAAATGGTGAAAAAAGTATCTTGATCGTTTAACACTAGGTTCTAATAGCGACTTTACGGCCTGAATGTCTATTTTACGTGATTTTCCTATTACGTTTCACCAACATTTATCACGGTTGTAGCATCAGCGCGATTTTCAAACATAATCAAACGATAAAACTGTTAACATTGTTCGACGCATAAACATTAAGTCGCTGTTAGCACGCACGCTGAAATCTGAAAAACTCGTTCCTATTCGCGACGAGTGGAACACGGTGCAAAAAGAAAAAAAAACAATTTTTGTCTTTGAAATTCAAGGTCAAGGTCGATTTTGCGACAGGGTACTTTACGCGTATCTCTTTGTGACATCCACGGACGAACTTTTCATTCCACCCCGTACGTATTTATACATTCAAGCGATTGTGAGCGCGTTTCTTTCGCCAATGTCGTGTACACACGATAAACGACAAATGTTCGTCGTCCATGGCCCACGGTATATACCTAATACTATTCTTCTGTTTTTATTTCTGTTTGTGTAGCGAATCGAGGGACCGCGTGGCCGATAGCTGGGATTGTTCGACGCGTTCGCCTCGAACGTTGAACGTCATCACGCCGTGTGTCGACGATCGTGACAGCGATCGAATTCACTACCCGGCGACAGATTGGTGCCCGTGTCTCGTGAACAGTGTGTATGCTTTCTGTGTCTGGCATTGAGAAAAGAGAAAGAGAAGGGGCGGCGTTCGTTCTCTCTCTCTCTCGATGATAGTTTTATCGTTCGCGTATCGGTAGTGTCCGGCCGCGTGTCCGGCTTTTTTGATTTCGCGCGCGTCTAGTTAGCGTTTGGGGGTTGACGCCTTCAAACCGGAAGCGACGGCAGTAATCCTGTCTTCCTCAAGGATAAACGAGGCCGAGGGAAGGAGGCACCGAGACAAGGCCGCCAGGAGGATTCCCATGAAAATGCTTCAGTCGTTGAACGCTCTGGCGGGTAAGATCTCGCCGGGATCGCCAACCGACAGCAACGCGAACAAAGTGCACATGCACAACAACAACAACAACAATAACAACAATAACAACAACAACAATAACAACAACAACAACAACAACTTGCATCATCATCCGTACTCGAAGCAACAGGCGCAGCAGCCGTCGCCGTCGTCGCAGTCGAGCAACGGCGACCAAAAGGAAAACACGTAAGTTCCCCATATACTCTCTTTTCTCGTATTTATGGTCTGTACAAGTGTATTTCGCGTGGTACAATCGGACGAAAGAGACGATGGCCTTCGACGACGGTTTACACGCATAATTTAGAACAATTTTTGGCTCGTTACGAGCAGCTCCTTTTAGAGAACACTCTCGCTCTGAACTGAAACTTCATCGCGATGCGATCGCGAGTAAGTAAGAATTATTCGAGTGAATGGAAGAAACGCGCGGAATTAACTGAACGAAGGAAAAAGGCGTAATAATGGGAGCGCGAGATCATCTTTTTTTTTAATTTTTTTTTACGAGAGAATGACAAATTATTTAAGAAACGAATTATTTACGAAAAATCTACGAAATTTTCAAGCCTGGTTTTTTCAAACAATCGATCTCGAGTAAGTAAGAATTATTCGAGTGAAAGACAGAAACGCGCGGAATTAATCGAACGAAGCAGAAAGGCGTAATAACGGGATCATCTTTTTTTTTTCATTTTTCTACGAGAGAATGACAAATTATTGAAGGAACGAATTATTTACGAAAAATCTACGAAATTTTCAAGCTTGGTTTTTCAAACAATCGATCGCGAGTAAGTAAGAATTATTCGAGTGAAAGGAAGAAACGCGCGGAATTAATTGAACGAAGGAAAAAGGCGTAATAACGAGATCATCTTTTTTTTTATTTTTTTTACGAGAGAATGACCAATTATTTAAGAAACGAATTATTTACGAAAAATCTACGAAATTTTCGAGCTTGGTTTTTCAAACAAGCTCTCCGAATGTGTCTCGAGAATTGTACATCTGATCGTATATAATTCAGAGAAATCCTGAAACATACTGATTCGATCGCGAGTAAGTAAGAATTATTCGAGTGAAAGGAAGAAACGCGCGGAATTAATTGAACGAAGGAAAAAGGCGTAATAACGAGATCATCTTTTTTTTTAATTTTTTTTACGAGAGAATGACCAATTATTTGAGAAACGAATTATTTACGAAAAATCTACGAAATTTTCAAGCTTGGTTTTTTCAAACAAGCTCTCCGAATGTGTCTCAAGAATTGTACATCTGATCGTATATAATTCAGAGAAATCCTGAAACGATCCCGATTCGATCGCGAGTAAGTAAGAATGCTAGACTCTCGTTTGTAGTTTTGAAATACAGTTGTAACACAGAACAACGGTCTCTATCGCAGGGGGGAGGGGTGGGGAATGAAAGATGATATTTTCAGTTTTAATAATTCAACGTAATTGAACACGTGATGGCGGGACGTAGATTTCTCTGACGAAATTACGCGAACGTCGTATAGACCGAACGAGCGAGGAGAATTATGCCAGCTTTGTTACTTGCGCGAATATAATTGCACGCGAAAGAGAAAGAAAAAAAAAGAAGAAGAAAAGAGAGAGAGAGAGAGAGAGAGAAAGGAACAGAGAACGGAAGGTCCATGTAGTCGAGTAGCTCGTTCGATAAACAAGATAAGAAAATCAAAACTCACGGTGCCGTGCTAGTTGAATTACGGGCGGGCAATGTCGCGATAACAATGAAAATGCAATTTAATGCTCGTTACGGGCCACTTCCCGTCTACACTCGCTACTTTTTTCCATCATCGTGTTATTTGCAAAAGCCAGCGAGTAAGATACTTCGCTTAATGGAAAGGCTGTCCTCCGGGAATACACGATGCGAGTGGCTTCTTCTCCTCCTTGAGAAAAACTCAAGTGAATAATAGCGACTGTAACGCGCGGCACACGGTGCGTTACCTACTCGCTGCTCTGTGATTTTAATTTCTTAAAAAAGTTAATTAAACGCCGGTTTTTTTTTTCGTTTCTTTTTTTTTTTTTTTTTTTTTTTTGGTCGACGAAAGAATGTACAAGTAGTAGTTCGAGTCGTGCCGATAAACATGCCGAAATAAAGTTAAATAAACTGATCGAAACGACCAATTTATTATATATAATTTTTGTTAGATACTTTATCTAGACGTAACGACGGTGTATTCTTTTAGGATTTAGACAATTTTTCGCAATATGTATAGATGAAAGCTTGCACACTCCATCGTCTTGCAAAGTTTCTTTATTTTTTGGACTTTAATGTCACTGATGGAAATTTTATTCTTCAGTCTTATCTGACTCTAGTGTTAATGCTTAAAGACGTGATTCTTAACGTGATAATATATTAATGCAGTTTTTAGGAGTTTCATTAGGAGTTTAACATTAGGGTCAGCAAAATTTAATTTGCAAAGTGTAATTTTTGTTAGATATTTCATACACGTATGCTCGAAGATTTCAACAATTTTTCGCAAGATTTATCATGTAATTTTCGTTCGATATTTTACAGACGTTTAGTGACGATGTATTCTTAAAGATTTAAACAATTTTTCGCAAGATGTATAGATGAGAGCTTGCACAATCCATCGTCTTGCAAAGTTTCTTTATTTTTTGGACTTTAATGTCACTGATGGGAATTTTATTCTTCAGTCTCATCTGACTCTAGTGTTAATGCCCAAAGACGTGATTCTTAATGTGATAATATATTAATGCAGTTTTTAGGAGTTTCTAACATTAGAGTCAGCCAAAATTTATCGTTAGACATTTCTGTTAGATATTTCATAGACGTATGCTTGAAAATTTAAAACAATTTTTCGCCAGAAATATATAAACGAAAGCTGTGTACATTCAAGTTTGTTACAAAGTTTCTCTGTTTTTTTTTTTTTTTTTTTTGGACTTTAATGCCTCCGGTGGAAATTTCACTTATAATCGCCGGTTAAGTCCCATTAACACTTTACCGACCGGTAGCCTATTAATCGGCTACTATTTATCGCTATCGGTTGGTAAAGTATTGATATCGTATAATAATATATTTATATATTTTAACACTTTACCGACCGGTAATATTGTATATTAATATATACAAATATATTGTTATACGATATTAACACTTTACCGACCGGTTAGCCTATTAATCGTCTATTACTTACCGCTATTTATCGCTATCGGTCGGTAAAGTGTTAAGTGTTAATATACACGGCCCCAGCGAAAAAACTGCAACGCTGAAATGTTCGAAGTTCAATGTCGAGTGGCTCGAATCGTGCTGTTTGCGCGAGAAAGTTCTTATTGGAGAGTCGCACGATCGTTTCTCGTTGCTCGAAAGGAAAATGTCGGGCCGACTGTTGCGACCGACTCGGCGAGTGTAAAGTTCAGAAGGGCTGTTTCTTTCGGTCGAAATCGAGAGATAAGGGAATGAGTGAGTGAGTGGGTGGGTGGGTGGCGTAGCTTTCTTCATTATTTCGTTACGTCGCGTCGTGTAACCGTGGCTCGCGCGTGAACAACGCGGTTCGCGAAAGAAGGGAACGGGCATAGCTGCCTAAAATAACTCGGCGACATTCCTGAATCCGATGGAGGACGAGAGCATACTCGCTATCATCCTTCTCTATCAGCGAATCTGTCTCTCTCTCTCTCTCTCTATCTCTCTTTTCACCCTGTTCTCACCTTCACCCTGTACCACCGTCTCTTTCGTCTTCACCCCCTCTACGTCGCGGAGTAAATGCTTGTAAAATATGCACCCGGCTAACATAAAATGCGATATTCGAAGGACGGAATTCCTGGTCCAAGGAGCCGGAGAATTCTGAGGGAATTCAGTTGTTCGTGGGCAGAAGGATTCTCCACTTCCCCCACCGGTGGTTCACGGTGAAATTAAGTCCCGACGCTCCCCCCTCCCCCTCATTCACTCTTCGATCACATTTTTCGAATAGTCGAAAGCGGCTATTTTCTACGCAACAATTTCTTCTTCTATCTTTGTCTGAATCTCCGAATTTCGAGTGAATTAACTCCTTAACATATAACGACGTCATACGTTTCCCAAGGACTATGAATTATTCATTTGTTTTCTCGTTATTTTCTATTAATTTTCTTTGCAAGCGTTGCGTTCATGGCATTTCTCATTACAAGTATAAGAGTATAAAAGTTATCTCTGTCAAGTTTTACACAAATGTTGAAAAATGAAAAATATATATCATTTTTTTGGTTATATCGAATTTCATTTAATTCGTATGTTAAGTTAAACCCCCTCCCCCCTTATTCACCTTTTCTTCTTCCATAGAACTCAATTTTTTTTCTTCTTCTGTTCTTTCGATAATTTCAGACAAATACTGATTCTAGCTTCTTGCGAAGATATCTTGGTATCTTGGTATAAATCTTTCTGCAAACGTTCCACTTGTAATATTCACGCACACTGGGCTACCCTTCGGTTTCACAGACCCACTTCCTTTCGAAAACACCTGATTGAAACTGTAAATCTGTATTCTTTCGGCGGGATGATTCTACTTGTTGGTGCAAAGCTACCTGATATTGTTCTTGTAAAAATTTCATATTTCGTTCCAGCTGAGCTACTCTATCAACATTTACAGTTTTTACAGATTCAATCTTTCATTTCTATCTGGCGTTGTATCACTGTATCTCTTTCTGACGGTGATTTCGCCTGCGAACGTAAACGACGAAACGTTAAAATTAACTGTTACTTTTTATTATGGTGATAACTAAATTCTCTTGGCTCTTGTTTCGTATATTTTTCGAAATTTTCCGTCGGATCGAAAAGAAAGAAGAAGAAGAAGGAGAGAAAGAAGAAAGGGAAAGGGAGGAAAGAATAATAATTTGGAAACATTTCGCCGGTAATTTATATTCCTCGCCGTTGCGTGCACAGCAGCGTTGATTTACAAGCTTTCATTTTTTTTTTTCTTTTTTTTCGACAAACAAGTCGGAAACGAAGCCTCGACAAAAATCACGACAACCGCTCTGGCGATGAATAGCGATCCCCCCTCGATAAATCTCTCTCGCGTTATACCCCTCCCTAAACGAATACGATATTTTTCCATTCTTTGACGCGGTTAACGCCGCGATGATCCAGAAATGGTGTGTAGCTTTCGTTACGTTTCGTCGGTTTCGCGTGATGTCGAGTTCGCGTCCGACCGATCGAATTTGAAAATTCAATTAGGGCGCGAGGGAAAATCGACGCGCGAAAAAAATGGCGAGAAATGGATTCGATCAATGGTGAAACCCTTAAGCTTAAGTTTTGCTTTGAGAAATTATTTCTAGGCGATGACTCGTGTACATTCGACGAAAACAGAGTAAATGATGCACTTGCCGCAAGATTTTTTTTAAAATTCTAACAAAGTAGAATAAATCTTTCTCGCGTTTCATTGGAAAATTTTCAATTTCATTGGTTTCGTTTACGATATTCGCAGAACTCGACGTTTTATTTTTTTTTTCGAAATTTATTTTTATTCCATAAAAGGAAAAAGAAAAACCTATTAAAAATGTGGAGAAGAGAACTTGAATTTTCGTACAGTTCGTAAAAGAGAAATAGAAAATCAAATTATTTGCAAGATTAAAAACGAGATAAATCAGAGATCAATTCAATTTGCTTTCAGAGAGAAGAACGATGATGTTTGAAACAAGGAACTACACATAATCGACATCTCGGTTGTTTTCGAATCCCATTTCTAGAACAGTACGAACGTTTTTCAAGATTAGTTTGTCCAATCTGTCCTAATGAAATGAAATTTTCTTTGTTCTGTTGCCTTGAAATATTCGAAAATGTATTCCAAAATTGCAAATATATATTCTCTCTGTCCGAAAATATGGTATATACATTTGCGAAAAAAAATCCAATACAAACTAACATTAAATATATATAAAAAAAATATTAAATTCATTTTGTTATCACGATATAACTAAATACAAATAATTTCAGTGTAATCCAAATTTATTTAAAGTGAGATTTAGTTGAACGCTTCTTCTGAACATATATATATATATATATATATATATATATATATATATATATATAGTTTTCAGCTAATCGACCCTCACGACGAAGTTTTACTTTATTTATATGAGATGTTTCATAGGAATTTCCCACTTCTGTCAACATAATTGATTCCATACACGTTTGTAATGTTATAAAAACGTTATCAAGAGTATTTCTCTCTAATTTATTTAATGCATTATGAACTTGAACATACATACTTGGACGAAACGATAGTATTTGTAACTCTATATTTTCTTACATTGCGAGGGAAGAAAGACAAACCACCGTAACGTGACGTAATGTAATACGAAGTTTATTAATTTTGGAATTAGAAGGTTAGTTAGTCTCTTGACTCTCTCTGTAACTCTCTCGTGAGGGTTGAACCTATGACTTATGAGAAGCGATAAAGTCCTGAAAAATTCCCCGAGAACTGCGATAAAGAGACTTGTATAAGAATGTAGGGGTAAAAAATTAAATAGTAAGAAATAGGTATATTAACCCTTTGCACTCCGTTGTCGCCGCAGCAGCGACATCGAAAAGTAACATTGTTTCTCTAATTTAAATATTTTATATATTGAATTTAAATATTCTTTAATTATATTTTTCTTGGAAGCCTATGCTGTTAGTTAGTCTGGGTAGCCGATAGTAAAAATGACCCGGAGTTGTTGATAGGTTATATTAAAGAATGTTCAGAGTGCAAAGGGTTAAAAATTACTCCCTCTGTCCCTCTGTGAAAATATGGTGTACATTTTAATATTTTCCTTGTCCGAAAATATGGTATACATTTGCGAGAAAAATCCAATAAAACTAAAATTAAATATAAAAGAAATATTGAATTTTATTATCACAATATAACTAAATACAAATAATTTTAGTGTAATCCAAATTTAGTTAAGCTTCTCCTGCACATATATACTTTTCAGCTAATCGACTCTCACGACGAAGTTTTTATAGGAATTTCCCCGTCCTGTCAACATAATTGATTTCATACACGTTTGCAATGTTATAAAAACATTACCAAGAGTATCTCTCTCCAATTTATTAAATGCATTATAAACTTTATTAATAGCATCGTGTTCTAGTTTCTTTTTGGTCTTCATATATACTGTAACAGCTGTTGCAAGATACTATGACTGTTGTTCATTAATCAATTGCTTCGATTTGGCATATCTCTTCTTTGCGAATTCACGTTATTTGGGTTGAAATTCTCCATTTTGAAATTACAGCGGTGACTTTATTTTATTTTCCTTAAAAAAAAAACTAATTTTCGGTCTTCAACATTCCAACTGAACTCAAAAGCAACGCCTGTGCAAATATGTTAGGTTATTTAGCCATCAATGTAAACGATACCAATATAATGAGTATTGCCAGTTGCTTTCGAAACTCTAGATAATCTAAGATTTTACAGAGGGAGTATATATATATATATATAAAATTGTTTTGCCCAAATTTTACAACAAATAGCAGAATTTCTTTTCTACGTGACGAGTACTACACTTGACGTTGAACGAAAGAATTCGATCTTCTCGTGGCAAGTGGAAACGCTTTGAAACGAGTTAAAAGAGAGAAGTGACGTCTCGTCGAGCGTGAATCTGGCTTAATGGCCGATGGCTAGCTAGTCAGGCAGATGGGAACACTGCGGGCTGGCTCATGGAATAATAAGATACTGCCGCAACGAGTAGTTAATTACGGGAAACGTTAGAGAGCGTTGGTGGTCTGCGGCGAGTTGCTTGGATCGGGCGCCGCGTAAGTTCTCGGCAAAGAGGCGTTTAACGCGTGTAGTCTGAGGAGAGGGTTGAGAGGGGGAGGGAGGAGCCCGATAGATGCAAGGGTTAAGTGACATGTACGGCTCGGGGGAGGAATTCGCTCGGCAAAAGGGTCACCGAAGGGCCGGCGAAGGTCGTGGCGAGGCTTCCCTTATCTAGATTCGAATGTTTCACTCGCGGTCGTGTATGAAACTACGAAACGCCGAAATTAATTTCCACTTGTCGTTGTCCACAAATGCAAGGTAGTTTCTATCGTCTTCTCATCGTCGCGAAAAGCTGCGCGCACTGCTCCCGTAGTTCTCCCCCTTGACTCCGCGAATTACGTAAATATTTGTTACCGCAAATAGCGTCTTTACAGGCGCGGGTTTATCGCGTCACGAGTCTCTCTCTCTCTCTCTCTCTCTCTTGAGTCAAGCATCAGATAAGAAGATTTTTACTCGCAGCGTCAGAGTGACTAAACTTTGAAAACCGAGAGGAGTCGAGTGTCTGTTCTGAATTACCGAATTACATTACCGAACATGTTCTTTAACACGTAGAGCATCACCACCAGTGATTAATAGTACACGTGCTTGCAAACTATAATTGAGATTGTTTAACGTCGATGATTTCCTTTCTAGCATTTAATCTTTTGTCTGTTTTCACGGTTTCGCAGCAACTGCAACAGGTCAATCATTTGTCACTGAATGAAATCTCAGATGCTCTGACATTTGTGCTCATCAGCTCAGGAGTGGTACATATATATGTTTAGGCACAGAGAATTGAGATAATTATTTGTTTAGAATACTTCTCCGAAATTCGTCAGTCTCAGTCTTTCGAAATTTTTACATTGCGCAAGCGTATATCTATGATATTTTTAATCCTCGAAATCTGTTCGTTAGACAGTGACAAAGATTTTTGTAAAATAAAGCGAAAGCATACCGAGATCTGACTGCCTTTTCGACGTGTTCGATATTTCCAACATTCGATTAATCGCGTAGAGTCACGTTGACGACAGATAACAGCGTTTTCACACTCGATAAGATGTAACTTTTCATTTCGATCCTTCGATACTTCGAGACCATTCTCCAAGGTCCTCGATTTTAGATCGAGACGAGTTAAGAGAGAGAGAGAGAGAGAGAGAGAGAGAGAGAGAGCATGCAGATCACAATCTCGGCCTAATTAAGCGCTTGGCCTAGTTGCTTGGAAATGTTATGGCGGGGCTTAAAACGGCGAGAGACAAAGTACCATTTACTGTTTTTAGGAGAATAATACACATCAACGTATGAGCTATCTATTTTCGATACATCGTTGACCAAATTCGTAAGTGTTTCTAATTCTTCAAGTTTCTCTTTTCCGTTCGAACACGTTTCCACGGCGCAACGGTGTTATCTTATCGTTACATTACGCGTATCGTTTCCGATACCATACGAAACTTCTCTATCGCTGACGTAAGAAAACTGATGCACGAGAGGAAGTGAAATTCTCCAAATATGTCCATTTCCGTCGAAAAGCGAGAACGGCGACAAGTAAACGATCAAACGATTTGACGGGTTTTACTTGTAGAATTGAATCCAACTGGATTCCACGTAACGTGGGGATTAGCTCGTTATCGTTATCGTTGTTTTCTCAAGATATAACTATCGTTGATGAAACTCGCGTTTTCAAGAGAGAGAGAGAGAGAGAGAGAGAAGAGCATGTAACGAGTGCGAATGAAAAGTCGAATTATGTAGCGCGAGACGACGCGCGTGCGTCATTGCGCAAGAGGCGAGGAGAAAACACGTGGAGGAGACACTATGGCGGTGAAAAATAGGGAGAGACAAGGAAAGTCGGCGGATAATCCGGAGAGTGGAAAGAGAGAGGTGAGTGGGTACAAGGACGATATCGTCCTGAGAAATCTGACAAATCCGACAAATCCAAATACGAAGGATCGTGTAGGAGAAACTGTGGCGCCTATCTGCGAGTACCGCGAGTAACATACCCTACCTTGCTTTGCTTCTCCCAGCTTCACTTCCATTCGACTTGCATTCGTTTCGTGTTGCGAGTTTCGAGTTTCGAGTGGCCCCCTTTCACGGGTTAGCTGTACACGCTGGTGGCTAGGACCGGGGGTTAGGGGAGGGTGGTTTGAACCAGGTTGCACACGGTGGCCGCGAGGGAGGCGTATAAGCATTGTGCTGCGGCGTCCTCCACACCGAGCACGTACCACCGTAGCCGTGATATTGTCAGAGACGCCTCTGGTGTAAAGCTCCAAATTGTATCGTCGTCGCGTGCTGCATGTGCCAGCGACGACGACGACGACGACGATCCTCCCTGCTCGTTTGCTCGCTTCGCCATCTCCTCCTCCGCGTGTTTCCTTCGTACAGCTACTTATACAGACAGTATACGACAATAACATCCAACACGCTCGAGTGATCCTTTCTCTTTTCGAGCTGACGCCGTGTCTTTTATCTCTTGCGCGCCTGTATGTGTGTGTGTGTGTACGCGAGGGTTGGGTTGGCTGAACACACGTTGCGAGGAGCACAACCTCTAGCAGCTTTTTCCCTCACCACGATCGAGACCGGCACGTCCAACACTTGAGAAATGAGAACGCGGCTTGGCTGCTGGCCCGACAAACTGCACTCGGTTCATAATCGAAGATTCTCCCGTCGAGATTTCGAGAGAAAGAGGGAGACACAGAGGGAGAATGAGCAAAGATGTTGCGAGGTTTATTGCGACCTGACGATCAGACGCTATCGATAGTGATTCGCGGCGGCTGGACAGAGAAAATGGATATTAGGGTGCGACGCGTTTTCGATTAACACGTTATTGACGTCGTGTCACGTCTTTTGACAACCATGCGTTCCCCTTCAAATCAGAGGAACTATACGATTTATCATTGTCTGAAAAAAAAAATTATTAAAATACTTTGACGATACATGCACATAAAGCATATTTCGAATAAATGCGTTACGTGATAATAAGTGTTGTTTGTATTTAATCGTACGCGGTATTTCTTTCTTTCTTTGTCACTTTTAGGAAATCGCGTCAGTTTCTGCAAAAAAAAAGCCACGATTGTCATCTTCTCGACTAGCGATCGATGCAAAATGAAACATCTTTCGCCTAACACGAACAATACGAATTCGAAAGATCAATGTTCCAACTGGTGAGAGTGTTCTCTTTCCAAGGTCTTTCATTTTTGGAATTTTCAAGTTTCATCGATTTTCTTTTTTACGTAAAAAAACCTTGAAGTTATTTGATGTTTAAAAATTTAAGTTTCTCTAAAAGAACGATCGTCACTACCCCACTGAGAAAGAGAGAGAGAGAGAGAGAGAGAGATGCAAACGATCTACGAAATTCCGTGAAGATTTTGATAATTATACTAGTCCTCGACTTTTTTACCTAATTTCGTTGGAAATGTGCGCGAAAGCAGAGCCAATGTAAAAGAGGAAAAAGAAAACATCGAGAAGTGTTTTTTCAAAATATTTATTTTTAACGAGGTGTATTAGAATAGAAATAAATAACGCTTCGCTGACTGAGTATCCGGTGTTCTCTTTAGAAATTTATCAAGAGACAGTTGAATCGTACTGTTCCTTTTTCTTTTCTCGATAGATATCGGAAAGGAGGGGAGAAATTGATATGACTAATGGCCGACGAGGAGGGAATAATCGGTACGTGCGAAATACGCGCGTTTTTTTACGCGATATCGATGTAAAAATCTAATCTTTAAACACAGTACGAAATAATGTACGAGATAACGAATTGTAACGAAAGTCGGGGGAAAGGCTCGAAAGTAGATTCTAGTCGATCGACTTTTATTTACAATACTTTTGATTCAATTACAATCTTTCTTTTCCTTTTTTCGTTGCATTTAATAATTGTTCTTTCCTCCCTCGTTCGAGTATTGATCTTTCCGTTTCGATAATTTTGCGAAATGCACGTCGACACTTTAAAGCTCTTTCTCTGCCGTTTGAAAAGCAATATGATCCAAAATTATCGAGAGTCGCGATGAAAGCAGCTCGTCATTTGATTAATCTTTTGTTCTTCAGCTTCGCGATTGTTTCAAACATGGGGGCCCGGTCTGTGCCAATTGTTTTGCCTTGGTCCGGGCAACGCAAGTTAGATTATTACTCGTTTCTTTATATCTCCGTTCAACGATCGATTTTTCATAGTCGTGCGCGCGTGGCGCAAGAGTTTTGCGTTTTAATTTAAACTTTATTTCCGCGATGCGGGTAACAGCGTTTTGTGCTCTTTTTTTTTTTATCAAATTGCGTTATCGTTTCGACCGCTCTTCCTTTTCTTTTTTTTTTTTTTTTTTTTTTTAATTGTTATTCTTGGGTAATTCATGAACCGAACAGTTACAAAGTTCGTATTTCAAAGATTTTGATCGTGTTTCGCGGAGCTAAAGTAACAAAACCGTCGTCCGATCGTTAACTATACAATGGATCGTTGTATCGTTTGTGCGTTGTAACGGAAAGATCGTAGGTAAAAATTTTATTCAAGCGAAATATATATATCGCTAGAACTACCAGTCGAAATCACTGGTTTTACAATTTTATTTTAATATTTCTGTTTCATTGTTAACATTTTCTTTCACGCAACGATGTAACGACTTTTGCAGTGATGACTAAAGAAATGAATTTTATTTCATTCTTATTTATTAGAAATCAAAATAATTTTGTATCATGGCTACTTATACCAATGCCAGTACAAGACCGACAAATTTGGCATTAATTGTACTACGCAACATGGGATTTCTTTCGTAAGAAAGTAATAAATCAATAAAAATATTATATATTAATTATTTTTATATTATATTATATTATACATTTTATTTTATATGCACATTAATTATTATATTATATATTATATATTAATTATTTTCATATTATATTATATTATATATCTTATTTTATATGCATATTAATTATTATTATATTATATATTATATATAAAAATATTCCATTATTACGTTTTTTTTTAAAGACCAGTCATTTTGACTAGTTTTGGTAGAAATAGTTTCGCCTTAACTGTAGTTCTAGCGTTATACTTGATAAATAATTCGCAAGGGTAAAACGGTCAACTGGCCGATAAAGAAGCGCTTCTAACGTATCTGAGAGATGCAAGACGACTCGACCGCGACGAGGAGAAGACAGAGAGAAGCGAATCACTCGCGAGACATTGGTGATAGTGCAATTTGTCAGACACGCGTACATATACAGCGACCGCGAAGTAGGTGCAACCACTGATGGATGCTCAGCCTGCTCAGTCGTAGTAATACGCAACGCAATTCGCAACGCGCTATAGCTAGCGCTCGGCACCATTGCCCATCGCCATTGTCATCGTCATCGTGGCAATATAAAATCGAACAACTGACGCGTCTGCATCAACTGCCTCTTGCTTATGTCTGCGTGTTCGTATACATACGTATGTATATACCGAATGATATTAAACGTATACCAAAAACGGATCGATATCGGTCGCACGAGGCAACCGATTACTTACCAACCACCCGCAATATCTCGCTCTTTCGTACAGAAATTTCGTTTCCGGAAATAGGGGAATTAAGTTGATGCTGGAGCGTCAACGATCTCGTCTTATTTCATTATATTATTTATTTTCTTATGTTATTCTTAATTAATCGCTTGAGTCCCAAGCAGCGCGATCACGATCTTCAGATTTTGTGTCGAAAAATCCCAGTACCTATTTCCAGAGGTATGGACAACTGACTGTCGAAGTAGCGCGCTCAACTTTATTGACGCACGTACATAGCTCTTTTTTTTTTCAATGTAAATAATACAATTAAACATTTTGTATTTCATTGTTATCTTTTATTGATAATTTTCGTTGAACAAAACTTGAAATATTTATAAACTTAACACTTTACCGACCGATAACCTATTAATCGGCTAACATATTTTAACATTTTACCGACAAGTAGCCTATTAATCGGCTAACATATTTTAATACTTTACCGACAAGTAGCCTATTAATCGGCTAACATATTTTAACACTTTACCGACCGGTAGCCTATTAATCGGCTAACATATTTTAATACTTTACCGACAAGTAGCCTATTAATCGGCTAACATATTTTAAAACTTTACCAACCGGTAGCCTATTAATCGGTTAACTAACATATTTTAACATTTTACCGACCGGTAGCCTATTAATCGGCTAACATATTTTAATACTTTACCGACAAGTAGCCTATTAATCGGCTAACATATTTTAACACTTTACCAACCGGTAGCCTATTAATCGGTTAACTAACATATTTTAACATTTTACCGACCGGTAGCCTATTAATCGGCTAACTATTCACCGCTAATACACGGTCGGTAAAGTGTTAACTAAGTACTAAGTATATAATAATATGTAAATAAAGTAACTTCATAAAGTAACGAATTACAAATTTAAAAATATTTTTCGTCTTACGAACAAACAATTTAAATGAAGAGTAACACTTAGTAATTTGTAACATCGGTGTTTATCGAAACATTATTGGATGAACTCCTTTTTTTACATTGCACGCAAATTAGATGAGATCTTTTTACGTCATTTTTTTTGGTGCTACAGATACTACGCATCGTCGCAAGTTACGTTGTGGCAACTTTATTAAACCAAATGTTTCTTCTCTTCACGTCAAAACGTGCTTTCTTTTCCTTCATCCACTGCCACTCAATTTCAAAAAATAATATTCGAAATGAAATCTAACCGATTCATTGCTTTACTGTCAACTCTTTCCTTGTAGATTATATATGCATTTAAAACCATGCGGCTGATTATGTTAAAGGCTAGCTTTTCCCAATATTTAACTGTTCTTCGTTCATCGAGATAGGTATACAGCATTTTATCCGATTCATCGACACCACCCATGAAGCCATTGTAAGATCGAATAATGGCGGCTTTTGTCGAATGTAATTCTCTGCCGTGTCGATTTTTTTGTTATTGTCACATTCTGATCTTCTGCTTTTTTTTGAAATTAGTAATACAGGATTTGTACGATACATTGGGATTTGTCGACATAAAATGAAACAAGCGCTATCGCGTCGCTTGGGTTTTTTCGCGCTCGATTAACACTTTACCGACCGGTAGCTTATTAATCGTCTATTACTTACTGCTATCGGTCGGTAAAGTGTTAAGACAAGCGCTGTCGCGCTCATCGGCGTTTTTCAATGACCCCTGAGACTCAAACGGTTAAGTAACACTTTGCTTGTCGGACTATTTTCTCGCGCGCGTCTTACATCTGCGAGCAAATTCACTTTGCTGCCGGGTTTCGATAAATTTATGTAAAAACTCTGTCTTTCTGTATCGGTCGAACAACTACTGCAGTAACAAAGCAACTTCAACAGTCAGCTAACAGTCGCGTTATGCACGGTGAAGTGAAGTGCCTCGAAGCATTTTTTTTCTGCTGTTTGAACTTGATTTCGAGAACAGAAAATTACAAAGAGGAAGAAAGAAAGAAATTCCAGCAAAGATGGGTTAAAGAGATATTTAGTACGCATTCTATAAAACTGAGATACACTTTACAGTCCTGTCAAGTAATCACAGTCTCCCGACAGCAAAGTGTTAATTATATCATTAATTATAATATTTGAAACACGCTCGATACTATGGGGGACCCAATATTAATAGAAACACACGATTCGAGCGAATGTTGATAATTATAAATCGTCTCGATACTATTTTCGTTGTTACAATGGTGTGAGAAGAAATTGACGCAGTGTACGAAAATAATTTTATTTATAACATTTATAAATGCTATTCACGCGAGCAAAGAAAAGGTGAATACAATTTTGTTTTTTGCCTTTGTTCTACATGATTGTCTTCTGAATTCTTCTTTCGTAACATCTTCACGTTAGAAAGATATAATCAACGAAATAAATCATTCGAACGATTGTTCCCAATGCTGCGCCATTTTATTTGAAGCGATGCTGGTAGGAAGTGAGAAAAAGTTCGTCGAGGGCAAAGGGTTCAACTTGGTTAACATACTTCAACTTATCGGATAATGTTTCAACATAATATCTGTCGTAACAGATTCATGTGTGCATGGCTTTCTGGACGAGTTACGTAAGCAATCAGCGTGGCATTCAACCATGTTGATATTATTGCCGCGTGTTGTTATTTATATTTTCTTAACCTCTTGATCGTTCGCGTATCAGTACGCGCCAATCCTTAATATCTTAAATAAAAGCGAAATGAATTTCTTAACAGCAACATGTAGAATCATTTTCTATCACTAAAAAAAAAAAATCGAAAAATATATATATATATTCTTCCTTGATTTTGGATTTATTCGAAAAAGAAAGGCGAGAAACAAAATTCAGACACTGTAAAGCTGAAAACTGTAAAGTTCAAACACTCTGCCCAACTGTTTACTTCGAAGCATACCACACCATAAATAAATGTTACAGTTTCATTGTATTTTTTAGACTATAAATTTATAACATTTCAAATTTAACAAACATGCGTATAACTTTTTAAAATTTTTTTAAAATATTTATTATTTGATCTATCGTGTGGCAACCCTAGTGAAAGTCAAGTGTTCTCCTTTTCTTTTGTGCAAATTATATCCTAATTGATTGTGGCTCGCCAATTATGTAAGTGAAAAATATTTAAATTATTTATAATCCTTATATCTTAAATAAAAGCGAAATGAATTTCTTAACAGCGACATACAGAATCATTTTCATCACTAAAAAAAAAAAAATGGTAAAATATATATATATATTCTTCCTTGATTTTGGATTTATTCGAAAAATAAAGGCAAGAAACAAAATTCAAACACTGTAAAGTTGAAAACTGTAAAGTTCAAACACTCTGCCCAACTGTTTACTTCGAAGCATACCACACCATAAACAAATGTTACAGTTTCATTGTGTTTTTTAGACTATAAATTTATAACATTTCAAATTTAACAAACGTGCGTATAACTTTTTAAAATTTTTTTAAAATATTTATTATTTGATCTATCGTGTGGCAACCCTAGTGAAAGTCAAGTGTTCTCCTTTTCTTTTGTGCAAATTATATCCTAATTGATCGTGGCTCGCCAATTATGTAAGTGAAAAATACTTAAATTATTTATTTATTAGTAAAAGTACATTTTTCATAAAATTACGGCAAGCTGATGCGCGGTCCTTAAAAAAAAAAAAATGCGGCGATCAAGAGGTTAAAAAGATACGGAGCTCGAGCATTCAGCTCATCCGTGGTTCATCAGCTCTTTCGATTTAACCACTCTCGCGAAAGGTCGCGACCAGCCCTTTATGCAACGATAATATGCGACGCTACAGATATGGGATGAGGGTTGTTTTTGGGAGAGGAGGGGGCGAACTGACACTGTTTCGTAGCCATTTGCCGATGGTGACGCTTCTAAATTCGTTCTGTGCGCAAAACAACGCCGCCGGTTGCATTGTCGCGAGGAGGAGTTGTACGAAATGCTAAAGCGCGCGCGCGCGCGCTTGTCCCCTCGCCGAAGAGAGGAGAGAAAGGAAAAGTTGCTCGTCCCGAACGACCTACTTCCTGCGCGCGCGTCGTGTTTTGTCGCGGCCTCCTCCCGCGTTTAGCGTCCGCTGCGTTGTTTACAGCGATAGCTCTTTTGCAAACAGCCGGGGGAAGGTCTTTGTGAAAGGGTGATTGTAGTCCAATATCACCACCTCTCTCTCTGTCTCTCTCTCTCTCTATCTTTCGAATTTTTCTTGGTCGATTAATCCATAGCTCTGTTCTCTTTCTCTGGAAATAGAATGAACGTCGTGCACGTCATTGGTTGTTGTTGTTGTTTTACGCTGACAAGGAGCCACGCGGATTTTTTTCGAGATACAGATACAGATAAGCGGCAGTGAATTTTACTGCTGACCGGTCTATCAGGCCGGTTTCAAAATTCATTTCAAAATTATGCGTCCATCGTTGTTTCGTTTGTTCGTGTAATTTTTATGAAAATTCTCACATCGTCTAATCAGTTTTCTCGATTTTTCTTTTCACTTTTGCTTCCCTCTTCATTGAGAGAAATTTATCGTCTGGCTGCAAAAAAATACAATTAACGAAACTAAAACATTCTTCGTTTGCCCTTAAATGAAATGAATTGTGCTCTAATCATTCCCTGTTGCGTTAAACGCCAAAAAAAAAAAAAAAAAAAATGAAAATACACGATTATTTCGTTATTATTTGTAGGTTATGTTGTACAATAAATTGAAAATCTATAATTCTTTCAAAGAACAACGTTTATTTCATAATAGGTCATTTGACGTTCAAGAATATGATTATTTCTTTATTATTTGAGGTTATGTTGTGCATTGTACAATAAATTGAAAATCTATAATTCTTTCAAAGAACAATATTTATTTCATAATAAGTCATTTGACCGCTTATAGTAAGGATATGATTATTTGAACGTTATGTTGTACAATAAATTGAAAATCTATAATTCTTTCAAAGAATGATATTTTATAATAAGTCATTTGACCGCTTATAGTAAGAATATGATTATTTGAAGGTTATGTTGTACAATAAATTGAAAATCTATAATTCTTTCAAAGAATAATATTTCATAATAAGTCATTTGACCGCTTATAGTAAGAATATGATTATTTGAAGTTATGTTGTACAATAAATTGAAAATCTATAATTCTTTCAAAGAATAATATTTCATAATAAGTCATTTGACCGCTTATAGTAAGAATATGATTATTTGAAGGTTATGTTGTACAATAAATTGAAAATCTATAATTCTTTCAAAGAATAATATTTCATAATAAGTCATTTGACCGCTTATAGTAAGAATATGATTATTTGAAGGTTATGTTGTACAATAAATTGAAAATCTATAATTCTTTCAAAGAATAATATTTCATAATAAGTCATTTGACCGCTTATAGTAAGAATATGATTATTTGAAGGTTATGTTGTACAATAAATTGAAAATCTATAATTCTTTCAAAGAATAATATTTCATAATAAGTCATTTGACCGCTTATAGTAAGAATATGATTATTTGAAGATTATGTTGTACAATAAACTGAAATTCTATAACTCTTTCAAAGAATAATATTTCATAATCGGTCATTTTGATCGCTTATGGTAAGAACAATATATGTAAGATGGCGGTATTTGTATTGGCGCCATATTTAATATTGAAATAGAAACAACCGAGTCGAGTTGTAAGCGAGGAGAATCGCGAAAGTTTTATTAACTCGTTCGGAGCGAGAGAGATTGGAAACTGGTAGTCGCGTACATGCTTACGCGACACGAGCGAGCAATAATTATCGTTGTCCCGGGCTTTCTTCGTATATCTGTTCAAGGTACTTTACCCGCCACGTAACTTGCGCTTAACATCTAGGTCTCGGTGAATAACGATCGATATAATTGCGGATACGCCGTTTTCGCTGTTTATAACGTTTCTTATCTGCCCGGCGATTATCTCGGTTCTCATTATAATTGGTTCCAGCCTGTATATTTCCCGCTTTTATCGTGATTTTTCTTTAAATAGTAATTAGCTGCTTCGGGTATCGATCGATCTTATCAAAATTTTACGCCCGCCACGGCGCGAAACGCGCGAAGTGATGAAAACGAGATGCGAAATGTTACACTAGTCGTTCGTTGATATTTTCGAATGCTTCTTTCGACAATATCTGACAAGTCTCTCGGCCTCAAGTTCTCCGTCACCTCTGAAAATTGCAATCTTATCTATGCGTGCCGCACATATACACACATATACACACATATACACACCATGTATCGCGCCTGAATAAATGATTCGACGTGCACGTTGTGCAACGTAACCTGCGAGCGAAAGAACATACGTGGCCTTATGCCCTGGAAACACGTAATAACATGTGCTATCGATCCCTCTTAAAATTAGCGCATGCTCCACCCCGTTATATTTATTCATAAATTATTTTAACGCGGATATTAATTGCTTTTACACGTTCCAAAGCGCGAGTATCAAACAGTTTGCGTGCCGATTATTAACGAGCATATCGTTGGCGGACACGTGGTTTCCCCAGCTTCTAAATTACTAGTCGGAGATGCAAATATGCAAACTGGTGTTGTTCAAAATTATTGTCGTCGTTGGTCACACACGCGCGCGCGACGGAATTATTATAATTTTTCGCAGTTCCGAAACGCGTCGTATTTTGACAAATATTTGGCAATCTCGAGTCTCGGTTCGAGTGGAAAATTTCGGCCGAAAGTGAAACTTTTCGCCGAGAGAAAAATGCGGATGTCGTCAAACGATCGCGAAAAATATTTCGCTATCGGCGTGAGCTCAACGAAAGGCAGAACAACGCGAGAAATCATTATTAGCAGCGTCTAATGCATCATGATTAACGATAACGCGGACGTTTCGTACATGATGCATCGTCGCCGAAACTTTTCCAACCCCTATCGCGTCGTCACGCATAATAATATATCGTTTCTGCGACTGGTAATCATGAGCGATCGGCTCGTTGGATCTGTCCGATCTGTTCCCGAATTAATGGCGTTTTGATCCGTTATTTCCGCGGCTGTTTAATCAGCCGCTCTAGCTTCTTGCGTGCACAGCCAGTGAAATCCGAAAATTCAATTTACTCTGACGAATAATCTCGTCGAACGATTCTTTCTTTCCAGATGCTCGACGACCTCTCGAATCGTAATTTTCAGTTAGTGAAAATCCCTTTACTGGACTTTAGGACAATAAAAAATTGAACAAATTTTCTTTTTTTTTTTTTTGAAAAAATTGCTTGGCTCACGGGGGAATAAAATTTTCTTAGGTTTTGCCCGATAGAGGTAGGTAAGACGTACAAAATGGAAAATTTTTATTTTTATCAGTTAAAAAGATAGCAGAGTCAGTTATTCTTAACAATTTTAACAAATATAAAGGTATTTTATTTGGCGTGTCTTATAAAAAAATTGTGTCAATTACTAGTTTAGGAAAGTTTACTGTATTTATAAAAAATTTGAATCATGTTAACATATAGATATATATATATACATATAAAAAACGAAACAAAAGACGCGAATAAATAAATATTCGTCGCCCTCGTCAACACTTTTAAATATCACACAATGCCCATCCATAACACGCAGTGCATTGAATCCATTGTTCTTTGGATTTGAAATGGGTCAAAATACTGAAGAGGATGAAATACTTTGTAAAGACTGTAGAATACAAGTGTTACTTGTATGGGACTGTAAGGACTGTAGAATACAAGTGTTACTTGTATAGGACTGTAAGGATTGGAGAATACAATTGTTACTTGTATAGGTCTGTAAGGAGAATACAAATGTTAATTGTATAGGACTGTGAGGACTGTAGAATACAAATGTTACTTGAATAGGACTGTGAGAACTGGAGAATACAAATGTTAATTGTATAGGACTATGAGAATACAAATGTTACTTGTATAGGTCTGTAAGGAGAATACAAATGTTAATTGTATAGGACTGTAGAATACAAATGTTATTTGCATAGGACTGTGAGGGCTGTAGAATACAAATGTTAATTGTATAGGACTATGAGAACTGGAGAATACAAATGTTACTTGTATAGGACTGTAAGAACTGTAGAATACAAATGTTACTTGCATAGGACTGTAAGGACTGGAGAATCCAATTGTCACTTGAATGGATTCGCGAATGTGAAAACACTGAGACACAATCGCTTAAATCGCAAGACATTCAAATCACAGGCTTCGAAATTTTGAACTCTATCTGTCTCTATCTCTATTACGATGTTGATTGCTCCCGAAACTCGTAAAACAAGGTCATGGGTTCGATTATACAGTTCGATTGCATAAGCTCTTATTTTGAAAAGAAAAGCAATACCCCTGCTTTTACAAAGAATTTTACGAAGCATCCCTATGGTGGTTTCAACAATTTTTTCTTTTTCTTTCTTTTTCAAGAATAAAAGATTCCGACGAGCGATCGAAATTTGGGCGAATTATTGAATTTGGCGGCAAGGCCGGCGAGTCGCGTGAACATTTCATTTTCGATTGCCGAGCTTTCGTTGTCCCTCTGCCAGTCAGCACCTCCGCCTCCACCTGACCTGGCTACCCGCTCGCATTAGCATGTTATTGGGCGGTTGTTTACTTCGGGTTAATCATCACCTCTGGCGCCAACGATTTGGCTATGGGATCGTGATGGACTAGAGAGACAGGGAGAGTGAGAGAGAAAGCGAGCGAGCGAGCGAGAGAGAGAGTGGGAGAGGAGAAAGCTCGGGGTGGGAGGGTGGGAAATCCGATTTACCTGCTAAACTTTGCAAAGAGCCGCAGAGAGTGTGCGAGGACCAGAGGGAAAAATAACTGGTCGTCGTAGTCGGTTATTAATTGTTTCTGAGCTCGACTAGTGGAGTCTCTCTCTCTCTCTCTTTCTCTTTCTCTTTCTCTGGCCTTGGTGGATTTAATAATGCTCCTCCGCGAAGGGAGGAACGGAGAGAAAAATTGGCCAAAGGGATGTTTCTCGGTTGAGGCGAATAACGAAGCGGATGGAGGAAGGTTGCGCGGCGTTTCTTCTTAAAAATGTTGACGGGGTCCATTCCGGAACGGAATATATGTATATTTATTAAAGCCCTGAGAGAGATAATTTTGTTTGACTTCTTCTCGGTATCAAAAATCCTAGACGTAGGGATTAATACGCGTCACGCGTTCATGAAATGATGATGGACGCAACGTTGAAAGATTTCGAAGCTGTGTGACGGTGCTAAAAACAGTTACCGATCGTTACCGGCGAAGAAAATCGAGAACGGAGGTGGAAACCACGTATATTCACACACGCGCGCGCGCGTGTGGACAAAGGAGGGTTAATAAACTCGTTGTTAGTAAGTCGAACGTAGGAGCGGTCAGTTTTAATTCCGGGACAGTGTCGCGTGTCCCGGCAGCGTTAAAATCTGTTGAACTTACAAAGCAGCCTCGCGGGCAAGTTTATTGGAAGGATGGGGAGTTAATTAAACGAATAAATAACGTAACAAAGAAAGAGGAGAGCGGCGCTGCACACGGGTGAAACACGGGACAGTTTCGCGCCCTTCTCTTTCAGAGACGTCAGTCTCTATGCAAATATACATACACGGATAGTATGTATACATACTACTATCCGCGGTACATCGGAAGCGGTGGAGAGAGAGGCAGAGCACAAGCAGTCCGGCGACCAGACCCGTGCCACTCTAATTCATCCTTTTGCCTTCTTTCCGGTCTGCGCGATTCTCCACGATCCACTTGCCACGACCCTCTCTCCCCCTCCTCCACCTCCTCCTCTTTCACCCCTTTCTGCGCCCTCTTCATTTTCTCACTGTTATTGTTTTCACCGTCTCTTTTTTACCCGCTTGCGTTCGTTCGAAGCGAAGAACGCGATACTCCGGGAATCCGGGCGGTGTTGATTTTACGAAAGGACTTGTTAATTAAAAAGGTCCCCGTTCCCGGCTGTTTGCTCGACGGTTTATCGCACCGGGATGGCGATGGCTGAAACACCGCTCCGCTCCGCCCCGCCCCGCGCGCGTCCCTTCGCTCTCCCTCACCCCCTCCAACCCCAGTCAGTCGCTGGCTGACCATGCGTTTCCCATGTTTTCCAAACGCTTTCGATTTCACCTCGCCAACTTTTTCAACTGCTCGCACGCCGCCGCAAACTGCCATCGCTGTGCATATATTTATGCATGCGTGTGCGCTTGAAAACCCTAAATATGTACTCTCCAAAGTTTATAAATGCTTGAGTTGCAATTGTGAAAAAATGTATATAATACGATTATATATATAAAATTATACACTTGTACAATTCGACGTTTATTCAAAAGCGCTGCAGCTCGTCCGACTCGTTCGATGGCTCGCATAGAATTGAATTGACCTGCGAGTCATTACTTTCGAGTGTCATTTATACTTTTCAGATAACACTCTTGTTCCTTCTAGTGTAGAGTTGGCTAACTGGCGGCCCGCGAGCCTTTGCCCCCACTCTCTTGATCGCTAGCGTTACCCCCTCCACTACCTCCTGCTTGATAGAGAACAGATCGAGAGAGTGGGGCTGAGATCGATGCAGTGGAGGGGGTAGCGATTAGAAAAGTAGGGGCAGGGGCCGCCAGTTAGCCTCCTCTATCCCAAAAGGTCCGACGATCTTCTGTGACTGTTTCATGTTTTTCCCTTCAACGTAAATATTTATTGCACTGCCGACTATCTTTGAACAATAATATTTCATTCGAGATTATTTAATTCGTTTGTTTCAGGTAAGTAATCCAGCACGAAATCTCGGTGTCGCCGAATGCCTGGGCCACGTCGATTCGGTGAGTCGAGTCGCAGGCATTCTCGCCGTTTTAAAACAATTTTTAACCAACGATCGTCAACGGACCGAAAATTGGCCCGATCGGTATAAGAAAACAAACAGCTGCGTAATATCTGTCCGCTCGTAAATTTGCTTTTGAGCGCAGTTAGTTTCGGCCCGGACGTGAAAATGGAAGAGAGAAAGAGAGAGAGAGAGAGAGGGAGAGGGAGAGTGAGCTCCGGTTCGGTCTGTTGTGCGTAAATCATTAGCTTTATCAGACTCATCCAGTTCGTACCGGCGCTTTATCTATCGGGATAACCGAGCCATTCGGCGAGAAAGCCGACAAAAAATGTTTAAAACAATGGCGCAATCGAATCACGGGCGCGTTAGGGTTCGTTCTCGGCGTGTGTTGACGCGCGGAAAATAACGATGGGCGCGACAATGGCGACCGATACAGCCGGCTCGGCTCGGTTAACTCGATCGGCGGCAGGCGATCCGTCAAACTAACGTGAAAATATCGACGATCAAGATTCCGAGTCTCGTCTAAATTTGTTGTTGCCGATGCGAATGAAGTTTCGCGCACGCGCTTCGCGAAAATCGGCGATCGATCGCGTTTCGCGTGATCAACCGCCGATTCTTCCGCGCGCGCGGCAGACGATTTTTGCTCGATTTTTTCGCGATAGTTTCGCGAGAGAAATTGATGATGGCTCGAATCTCTCGTGACCCACGGTCGAATGAAACACTCGCGGCTAGACGCGAGGACTATTGCTACGCGAGGACATAGCGAGTGAGTGAATACGCTCATTGCCAGAGTATTCAGGCACATGTAACCTTCTTTCCGGCAGGCTCTCTTGTCGGCAGCAACTCTCTTTGTTTAAAACGCGGTTGAAAATCCGACCAGCCGGGGCAAATCCTCTCTTTTCCCGTGGTTCGGAAACGCTTCGAGCGGAAACACTTTGGGAGAATGCGACCGCGGACGTCACGGTAATTACAACCTCGGGTCACCGCCGGTTTTCCACTGTGCCTCTCTGCCGCCCTCCTTTCTCCACAGGCTTTTCTTCTCTGCTTCTTCTCTTCTTTTTTTCTCCCCTCTTCTCTCTTTTTCTCTTCTTTTTCAGGTCGCCTTCTTTTATTCGTTCCGCTTCCAAGCGAAAGTCGAACATTTTAAACCGATAAGATGCGGCAACGGGGATTGAGAGAGAGAGAGATAGAGAGAGAGAGAAAGAGAGAGAGGAAAGAACTTTGGTGGCAAGAAGACTTTAATTCCGTCGGAAAGCTTGCGAGCTTTTCAGCCTGTTTCGGTACAAATGTAGGCCAGTTCCCGATTTTCGAATATCTTGTTTCTTGTTTCTTTTTCTTTTATAATGGAACGACACTTTTCTTCTTTTCCTTTTTTTTTTTTGGCAAAATCGTACGTCTTCATTTTCCTCGCGAACGCGACGGTGATATTTTAGACGGAGCGCGATGCAAAGCGTATGCGAAATTTTCTTTTTTCTTTTTTCTCGCTTTTTCATTTCTTTTTACTCCTCGCGACTTTTACGTATCGCGAGCGCGGATCGCGTAAATTCAGCAGCTCGCGTTGCGCGACAGTGGATACGACTGTTGCAATATTAACGCGTTACAGGGGAAATCCAGTGTACCATGTCCCGAGGCAAGTTCAATTCTACCTTAAGGATGAGAAAAAAAAATAAAAAAAAATAAAATAAAATAAAACAAAACAATCCAATAATCCGAAGAAAAGGGAAGAGAAGAGGCTCAAGATCGATCGACTGATCGTTCAGCCTCTGACTTATTCGAGGGTATGGTTGGGACAAATCCGCGTAAAGGAATGACACTTGTACTTCTCAGAAGATTTCTATTTATTTTATTTTACGTTGCAACCCGTGCTCAAGGATTCTACGTTCGAATGTCTCTGGTCTGCTTGACGGAAGAAGAGTGCTACTTCCAATTTCTCAGCACGTCTTCTTATACAGAGGCGGTCCTCGACTTTCGTACCTAATTGATTCCTTGAAACGTGTACGAAAGTTGAAATATACGAAAGCAGAGCAATGAGAAAGAAAAGAAGAAGAAGAAAAAAAAAGAAACATCGAAAAAAGTGTCGTTGAAATATATTATTTTTCAACGAGGTTGTATCAGCGTGCAAATAAATAACACTTTATTCACCAGTATTTGGTTTCATAATGACAAATTTATTAACAGTTGAATCGTACTCTGCTTTTCATTTTTTCTTGATAAACAGTTTTGTAACACGCGCATTTTCCCTATATACGATACACATAACGATGAATAAGTGAAATAGTGAATTGTACGAAAGTCAAGGATAGCAAATCGAAGGGGCGTGAATGGGGACCAACTACAGAAATTTCCTCTGCGAATAAATATTCGTGGGTCACTTTTAGAAGGATGACTATTACTAGTCACAGTTCATCAGCTAATACTGACAATGAGCCAAATTGAAATAGTAAATTTAAAAAAAAAAAAACACACGAAACACGAGAGAACGCGAGCAGTCGTTCAAATATCGTCGATTAACCGCGCTCCCGTTTCGCTCTGCGACGAGCAGAAGAAGACAAACAGCCTGATATTCGCATAGGCGATTCGATAAATTAGTCACGATTTCGTGAGTAACTCGGCACGCAACAATTTACTATTCGTGGGAAGGGAACTGGCTGGCGAGCGCTCGCTAAACGCGAATCAGAAATAAGCATCGAATCAACGAACCGCTACGCACAACCGTTGATTGCCTTGCTCGTCTCTGCGAGTCGAAGGAAGAACGAATCGAATCACTGTACGTGCGAGACGAAGGAAAGAGAAGGAGCGAGCGAGTGAGAGGAGGAAATCAAGGGTAGCCAGAGAAAGAGAGAGAGAGAGAGAGAGAGAGAGAAAGAGGGGGAGTTGTTCGTAAAAGTTAAATCTAAGCAAAGTTTACGTTCGCCGGGTCGTTAAAAGTTTTAAGGGATAAAGCAGTCGCTTTATTGAAAGACTTGTTACGACGGAATTTCGGTCGGCAGAACCGTTTTGCGATTCATAGCCGGTGTCTTGAGGCGAACAGTAGAAACGAGGAGGGGGGGGGAAGGGGATGGAAAGTCTCGGCATCTCTCGAGCTTTTAAACGAAACTCGGCTGGAGAGGAGTTTCGAGAAACGAGCGCGGATAATGCCGTTTCAACCGCGGCTCCTATTCCTGTGTACAATTAAAAACCCGAGCGGAGCCATCGATACGACCTAGTTTTCTGTCAAAGCGCGCCGGTTTGCAACGTCTTTTTCAACTCGGTCGTTCGCACGCGAATTATCTTGCGACGAATCGGTTTGGAAAGGCGACTCGAGCATCGAACGACCCTTCGTCGGAAGACAAGCGTCGTTTTCGTTGTATCCCTGACGAGTAAGAGAAATATTTCGAGCGAAGATACGAATGCTAATAGTGGTTAGAATCAGAAGTGGCTGACTGGCGGCTCGCGAGCCTCTTCGCTAGCGCTACCCCCTCCACTGCGCTACCCCCTCCACTGCGCTACCCCCTCCACTGTGTTACCCCCTCCACTGCGCTGATGTCTTCACTTACTTAATAAGGAAATCAACAGAGTGAGAGACGAGCCCTATTTTTCAATGTAGCGGAATATATGTATATATATATATATATATATATATATATATATAACATGTACACTCGATGTGAATTGACGTTTGAGTCATTTGCAATCCGAATGAAGATAAACTCAGCTGCGAATGAGTAATATTTTTCTACGCTATCTTGGCTTCTATGCTGAATGGCAAATGAAATATTTGATCAATTAATGGTTTCTTCAAAAATAGTTTCCACTATTTCTTTTTTTTTTTTTTTTTGTTTGAAGTAACGTCAACGTGTCATTCTTATCGACCTTTGCCTATCATATCTCTTTCGGGGAGAAGCGTGCACTTGGGAATACCTCGGCCGGGAAATTCGCTCGAAGCGAATTGAAAACACCAGAGCGGTTCCGAATCACGGTATCGCGTGTCCATTGGCTGCTTGGCTAGATAAAAATCTAGCTTGACGATGACCTGCGTGCATTTCCATTTGTTTCTTCTGCTTATGCGGCGATGATGGCACGTTCGACGTCATATTCGATTGATACGTGAACCTCTTTAATTAACACTATGCAGACACCGCGATTGCGATAGATTATTTGATAAATTAATGGTTAGCGTTATTTGTGATACCAATTCTAACGTTCGTTTGAAACACATTAATTTCGTCGGGAAACATTGAAAGATATTGAACACGCTCTAACAAAAGATTTTTCATTTAAAAAAAAAAAAAAAAATAGCAGAATTTTTACATTTTTCATTTTAGCTTGTATAGAAAATAATAAATAAAATCGCATCGCTAGAAATGTTAACTTTCATAAAACTGTTTCGCGTCATAGAAGTGGGATGTTTATTGCAACATTTTGAAAGAAATACGGTTCGGTATTTACGACCAGTTGCAGTATCTTTTCCCATGCACAAATACAGTATGTCTTACTACTTTGCTTTGCTTTCCCTTTTATTGTTTTATGTTGAATCTTACCAGGTGAAAAAATATTATTAAATAAATACACGTATTTTTGTTAATGTCTAATTCAATTCCGTTCAGTATGCAAATCTTTAGACATTGATCGTATAATATAATAATAATAATATGACATGATATAATAAAGTTGCTTTCAGTCTTGATTCTACACTACTTTTACATAATATATATATATATATATATATATATATATATATACGAAATATCGTCAGTCATAGTACATGAAAAGAAAATCTTGACGAGTTTTCCAAGTTTTCTTCGAACTCGGATACAGATTTGGCAGAGCTGTAATCGAAACTAGCGAAAAATTTATCGAGGAATCGCAAATTTTCTCGCGGTTTTTCTCCATTTCGACTTGAAAACACTGTTGCGCGAAAAGCAAGCTGTTTGGCTATTTTCGGTGGTGCAGTTCCGCGTGGTGAGTCAGACTCGAAACACGAGACAGACCGTGCGCGTCTTTGCGCTGCATTAGAAGAACTTTGCCCTCCCCGCTTTGCACGCTCGTTCTTCTCTCTCTCTCTCTCTCTCTCTCTCTCGACCGGGTATGTTTAGATTCCGGAATTTGCGTGTCATCCCTACCAGCCACCCACCACCTACTAGCACGAGAAAGCTAAGCTCTAATGTGCCGGCCACCTCCGGACAAGCGTCGAATTACAGGCACCGCGTCGATCTGACAGGCGAATTTAACAACGTCGTCTGGGCGTGAACGTTTTTCATCGTGAGAGAACGCGAGAGGCCGGAGGAACGCTCTTTGATCAAGCGTCCAGCACGGGACGTTCGCGTAGGAGGAATTTTCGAGCACGTGACACACACGCTCGGCGAAGATGCCAGAGACAGACGGAAAGAGAGTCTGTCGAAGACAAAGAGAGTCGAAAGCTTTCGATTTTTCGCGTCTTTCTCCCGGTCGTTCGAAAACGGAGCGTTGAGAACGCACGAGTGAAGGCAATGTCGTTGAAATAACAGGGAAATGAACGAGACAGGCGTCGGCGACTCTTGAAAGTGAAAAAAAAAACCGTCGACGCCGATGGAATAATGGCGGCGTTAACGCGTTGTTAATTGCCAGCTTATTATGCGTCTAACTAGAGAACACATAGAGAAGTGTTAAACATACCGATTTTGATGAAATTTGGCATAAACGTAGGTATTTCGGAAAAATATTTACCTAACCTAAACCTAACTTAAGAGAGAGACAGAGAGAGAGAGAGAGAGAGAGAGAGAGAGACAAAGATCCCCGCAGTCGTCAAACCTAACCTATTTTTTTTTTGTTTTCACGTGGAGGAAATCTTCAAACCTAACCTAAACCTAATCTAAACTTAACTTAAACCTAACCTAAGAAAGAGAGAGAGAGAGAGACAAAGATCCCCGCAGTCGTCAAATCTAACCTATTTTTTTTTTCACGTGGAGGAAATCTTTAAAAGACCAAATCGTCAAATCTAACCTAAACCTAATCTAAACCTAACTTAAACCTAACCTGAGAGAGAGAGAGAGAAAGAGACAAAGATCCCCGCAGTTGTCAAATCTAACCTACTTTTTTGTTTTCACGTGGAGGAAATCTTCAAAAGACCAAATCGTCAAACCTAACCGAAACTTAATCTAAACTTAACTTGAACCTAACCTAAGAAAGAAAGAGAGAGAGACAAAGATCTCCGCAGTCGTCAAATCTAACCTATTTTTTTTTCACGTGGAGGAAATCTTCAAAAGACCAAATCGTCAAACCTAACCTAAACCTAATCTAAACCTAACTTAAACCTAACCTAAGAAAGAGAGAGAGAGAGACAAAGATCCCCGCAGTTGTTAAACCCAACCTATTTTTTTTGTTTTCACGTGGAGGAAATCTTCAAAAGACCAAATCGTCAAACCTAACCTAAACCTAATCTAAACCTAACTTAAACCTAACCTAAGAAAGAGAGAGAGAGAGACAAAGATCCCCGCAGTTGTTAAACCTAACCTATTTTTTTTGTTTTCACGTGGAGGAAATCTTCAAAAGACCAAATCGTCAAACCTAACCTAAACCTAATCTAAACCTAACTTAAACCTAACCTAAGAAAGAGAGAGAGAGAGAGACAAAGATCCCCGCAGTTGTTAAACCTAACCTATTTTTTTTGTTTTCACGTGGAGGAAATCTTCAAAAGACCAAATCGTCAAACCTAACCTAAACCTAACCCATGTTATTTCTTTCTATCGGTCGACGCTGAAGGGGTGAGAATTACCGTCATCCGAGGTGCGAATATCTTGTCAAATATCTCAGAAATTATTGAACACACAGCTTCTGTATAAATTGTTTGAAATTGCTGTATTTTTATTTAACGACGAGCGTCTTACGACTATCAAAACAGAAACTTCTTTAAAATGAGACCAAGTGGATCTTTTCTTTTTCACCAGTTTTAAATCGTCCAGACTTTTTCATCGTCATTGGTACAATTATGCTCTTTACTGTATATATCCTTTCTGATTTGTAGCGGCCCAAGTACCTTGGAACGACTCGTGTGTGACTAACACCGGTCATGGAAACTGACTTGGTGAACACTTCTTTGCCACGTAGCCACTTTATTCGAGCGTCTGTTGCTTCGACAACGGCGCCGGTAAACATAGGCGTCGATGTGAACGCGAAAGGGTGAAAATAGAAATGCCGGCAATTTGGTGGTTGCGGCACGATTTCGTGGAAAAGCGACGACGCGGCGGCGTCGTCTCGTTCCGGGCACGGTTTGCGCCGCGCTAAATCGAAACCGATTTCGAATCGAGCTTGGTAAATGTTTATCGAAGCTGCGTAAGCATGCGCATAAATGGAATGCCATCTCTGTGTTTGTTTGTTTGTTTGTTTCTTTATTTGTTCGAAAACGGATCGAATTAACCGAATGCTAAGGCGTGCTCATCGATCCGATCGTGCGCGAACGAATCAGGCAGTGAGGTGCCTTTTCGCAGAAAAGAAATGCAACTTATGTACCATGTACAGGGTGGAAAGAAAAGTTCGTTCGTGGCTGTCATAGATGAATTTTCACACCTTCGATTTGATGAAAGAATGCTGCTGCAAAATTTTCTTTCTTCTCTTCTTCTCGTCAAGAAGGTACAACTTTTCCGAGGGACCATAAGTCGTAAATCTAAAATGTTTCTTAGGACGCGTGCGTACTAACAGCGACTGTATGGTTTCTCGACGCGTGGATATCTATTTCACGTAATTTTTCTACATTAGATTTTATTATATAGTTGTAGCATCAGTGTGAGTCTAAATAATCGAATGATAAAATATAACTATTAACATTATTCGAAATATAAACGTTACATCAGAATCGTAAAGTCGCTGTTAGCACGCACGCGTCTGCAGTGTTAAATAATTAAAAAGCTTTTTGCCAATTTTCAAAAGTACTTTAGGTTCCTTTTTAGCTTCGTGATGAGTAGAATACAATGCAAAAAGCAAAACTTTTGTCTTTGAAATTCACATTCAGAACATAAAGTCGCTGTTAAGCGCGCACACGTTTGCAGTGCTAAATGATTAAGAAGCTTTTTGCCATTTTTTCGAAACAACTGTTAGATTCCTTGGTAAAGCTTCACTTTCACGATCAGTAGAATACAATGCAAAAAAAATTTTTTGATCTTGAAATTCAAGATCAAGGCAAATATTTCCATCAAATCGAAGATGTGGAATTCATCTATAATAGCCACGAATAAACTTTCTCTTTTTATCCTGTAATGTATCGTATCGCGGTGTCATACTTGGACATCGCGTTTCGAAACAAAAAAAAAAAACCGCAGGAAACACGCTATTTTTTGTACGTATACGCGCGGCTGATGTAGAAGATTTTCGCGGTCGAATTCTATAACAGGCACGGAAAATTCATATAATTTCATTGGAATCCCTTTTATCTCGCATCAATCGTTTTCTATTCAACAAACTTCCCAGCCCGCCGGCGGGGGACGAAACACAATCGAACTCGAGCCGGATATTCGATTATTTCCAAACAAGCGCGCAAATGCGTTGCATGCACGCGTTACGTTAATACCGTTCGAATGGAGTTACATTCACCGCGCGCGCAAAAAAAAAAAAAAATAAAAATATATATATATATATAAAATTCTCAGCGCAGAAAGTAGCGTGCTTTCCGCGCGCGAGGATGGTCGAGAGCCAACCACCGAAAGCGAATCACGGCTGTTGCGTGAATTTTTGTTTTCCATTTCTTTTCTTCTCCTCTGTATTTTTCGACGAAAGGTCGTCGCCACGAAACGCGAGATGCAAACGTTCCTCGAGAGGCGAACGATCGAAAGTGTGCCATTTTCCAAAAGGAGAACCGTTCTGCTCCTACTCTCGAATTGATCTCGATATTATTCGATACCACTGACTATTTGGTAATTAATTATTTCGTTTCATGCAGAGTAGAGCAAGTAATTAATATAAATGCTGTTGCACTTTTCAACGAGATTGTACCCTCTCATTTCTCTCTCTCTCTCTCCCTCGTTTTATTACGTTCGGCATTTTTATCGGTCGGTGAGCGTGTCGTCTGTGTCGTGCAGCCGCCCTCTGACCCAAAATGGATCGAGAGGGAGGACACTGGCGTTGCTATTATAACACTGTTCGCCGGTACCAATCATTTGCAGTTGAAGTTGGGCCAAGTTTCGATATATATCAGCGTTGCCTCTCAATGAGGTGAAGCCAGCCAGTACGAGAGGCTGCCAAAAGGGCGGGAGTTGCCCGCCGGCCGGTTTAATTAAGAATTAATAGTCGATCCTACCAAAACAAATTAACGCTGCTTTTCTGCGTACGCGTCCCACCCACGTGCGTATTCACCCCCCCCCCGTTATTTTTTTCGACTCTGCTAATCCCCTTGTTTTCTCCGATCTAATTTAACTTAATTCGCGAGCGCGAATATTATGTGCGTGTGTGTGCGCGCAGCTCTATCACCTTTTTACGCGTGCGGGCACGCCTGTATTTTCCGCGGAATTAACAACCGTTCATTTTGTATTGGTTTTCGTTTATTATGGGACGTCGTCCGTCTCGTTGAAAAACGCAAGTGGAAAAACAGCCCGGTTTTAAACAGTCCATTTTGCAGATGAAACGTGAAAAAAAGCTCGAAACGTCGACACACGCAACGAAATTTCCCTCCCCCTCCTCTCCTCCTTTTTTTCCACCAGACGGAATGTAACATCGAGAAAACTATGTGTCTCGTCGCCTGATTTTATACATCCTCGTATATATTATTTATTCTCTTTTCGAAGGAACTTCTTCCTTTTTCTTTTTTCTTCTTTTTCGAATTCGTCGCTGCTGCGTAACCGCGTCTTGTTTCCAACTATCTAATCTAACTAAATCGTCGAAAGTTACGAAGTGTACGAGTATACGATTGAATATACACGCGAGAGAGTTAATTGGGAACGTCGATTTTTTTTCTTTTTTTTTTTTTTCGTGAAAACGATCCCGACCGAAATAATCAGAATCGTCCGCCAGGAAGAACAATTCGCGAGGCGAAACTGCACGCTGGATAGACGAGTGGAATTATCGACGAAATGTAACAAATACTACGATCGCGATTGCCGTTCGTTTAAAAAAAAAAAAAAAAAAAAGAAAAAAAAATCGAAAAAAAACAAATGAGAGAGGATAGGGGAAAAAAAAGTTCGAATATTATATCAGAGGATCGTCCGTTTAATACCGTATGGTTTTATTTATCTTTAACAAAATTACACACGCATACATCCGCGTACACAAACACACACACAAAAACACACACGAAATGTACCGTTACGATAAATCCACGTACCGTGTACATTTTCATTTGTCCGTAAATAATACGTGCTCGTTTTTTCTCTCCCCCCCTCCCCGCCCCCCCTCACCCTCCTCGCGTATTTCCCCGGGGCGGAACGTGATCAACGTGGCAATCCGACAGATCGAGTCACAAAAATGATTTCAATCTCGCCAGTTTTCGGCGTATTTGCCAGTTACGACGACGTCTAATCGAAACTCTAATTCTAATTTGCGTAAAAAGAGCGATCTCGTTTTGTCCCTTTTGCGTGTTTGTTCACGAAAGAACCTGCGCGATGGGAAAAATATTGCAACGCGCGCGCGTGTGTATGCGTGTGTGTGTCTGTCATTCAATATTTGCTACGTATCGCCGGTTTGTCGATGAAAAGCGAAACGAAATAAAATGGTCGCGACGGAAACAAATTTCATAAGAATTTCCATCAAGTTTTAAATCAATTCTGCAAGGCCAAAGTATCCCAGTTTCACGCACGCGTCTTTTGTGTGTGTGTATGTCGTTGATGTTTTCTGATGGAAGAACAGGATGTTTCATGAGAGAGAGAGAGAGAGAGAGAAGAAAAGAGAACATGTACCGATAGATAGATAGATAGATAGACTGGCATTCAACTATTTATTTTCTGGCAATCAATTTATGTTTATACCACTTATTCCTCTTCGAAGAGTACCGCTACTGTGAAAATTACATTGAAATGATCGATCGTGTCTATTTAAAGAAAATGTTGGACAGCAAAATCAGTTTTCTTTTTCTCAGAACTTATAACATATTTACGACATTTAACTACATATTTACGAACGGTGAACAATTCACAGAATATATCGATATATTATTATTATCGTTATTATTATTATTAATATTATGTTCTTTTAAATATGCTTTTTAAACAAACGGTACACACCATTTAATTAAATTCTTCGTTAAAAAATACTAATTTCATTGAGTTATACAAAATTGTTAATTTATCTTCATATTAATAAATCGAATTTAATATTAATTCGTTTGGATAATAAAATTACTTATAATTCGAAATTAATAAGAAATATTTATGATAGTTCTGGAAATTAAAACTTCCAAGGAAAAATAACTTTCAATTATTAAATCCTTTGAATAAAATCTAACTAACTAAAAGGAGGAAATCCGCGTAATCTTCTCTGCGAGAAAGACTTGAAAATAATGAATTTCTTCGTAATGCAAAAGTCAAGATACCATTTTATCCGCGATTTGCGTTTGAATTTCATAAAACGAGTATTCAAGGAAATTTACTTGGAAAAGCATGTAAAAAAAGGCGGTTTCTTCAAATATATTTGAACAAATAGTTTTCTTTCGCAGGATGGTATACATTGTTAAATTCGTCGTCAAGAAACACTAATTTCATCGAGTTGTAGAGAAAAATGTGTCTTCAGTAATTTCCGAACCGCCAAAACGGTTTGAGGTTAATTTTCACCTCTTTCACATCGGCGATTGCCGATAAAAACAAAGATTCAAGAAAATATGTTAACACTTTACCGACCGGTAGCCTATTAATCGTCTATTACTTACTGTTATCGGTCGGTAAAGTGTTAACATTCACCTGAAAGAACTATTAAAAAAATTATAAAAAATACGGTTCTTTTAATATGCTTTTTAAACAAACGATACACACCATTAAATTCTTCGTTAAAAAACACTAATTCCATTGAGTTATACGAAAACTGTATCGTCAGTAATTTCCGACATATTTCATACATTATGTTCCGAACCGCCAAAACTTTTAGGTTAGTTTTCACCTCTTTAACGTTGATGATAGTCGATAGACCAAATACTCAAGAAAATATATTAACATTCATTACTTGGAAGAACCATCAAAAACTTATTAAAGAAAAAACACGGTTCTTTTAAATATATTGTTTAAACAACATTAAATTCGTCGTTAAAGAAACACTAATTTCATCAGTTTACGCAGAAATGGTATCTTCAGTAATTTCACAAACTGAGATATTTCACAGAATCTGCCCCAAAACTTTGAGGGTAGTTTTCACCCTTTCGACGACTGCCGATAAAAAACAATACGAGTCAAATATTTTCTTTTTTTTCTTTTGAAAACTACATTCATGCCAAATTCCATCAAAATCGGTGATTGACACTTCGGTGCATGTTCCCTTGCGAAAAAAGAAAAAAAAAAGGAAACTCGCGCAAAAAAAAAAAACGATGTGAGAATCGTCGAGTATCGCGTAAGTTTTTAACTATCGCGTCAGACGACTTCGAAGGAAATGTTCGTCATAGAGGAACGATAGCTCGTAACTATGGTGGAGCAATCGCCGCGATAACAAACCTCGCGAAGAGAGATGATTAATCAATGGGGGAGGGGAACGTTGCTTCGTAAGAGGCAATTCGTCGCAGGCGTGACGCATCTCCGCGTGTTGCGCGTCTCGTTAAAAAAAAAAAACGCGGAGGAAAAGGGAGCAACGTGTTTTCTTCGTTCTTTCGAATCCCAGAGCCCTTCTTTTTTTTTTTTTGCCGCTTATCTTACTTCAATCTGGCGCCGCGCGTCCTCTGCGCGTCTAGAAAAATGCGTTCGTCGTTGGAACAAATAAGCAATTTACGATGGGTAATTCGTGTTACACCGCGTATATCGTCCTCCGGCTCCAACGAAGAAAGGCGATTTTCTCGCCTTTCTTTTCAACCCTTTCTCATCGAGGCCTCGACATTCTCGCCTAAGTGGTAAATTTATCTCTAGACTCGACTCGGTTTGAGCTAGCGAGCCGCGAGAAGATTTATATACCTGGCCTTTCGTTGCGTTGCAAGAGGAGAAAAGCAATCGAGGAACACGTTTCAGACTTGAGTTTCGACTGCCAGCTGCACTTTCTAACGCGACGTCGGTTCGGTTCTGTTCGTTTCGTCTCCCGAATCCGATCGATTCGACCTATGAATGGCTAATAGCCATGGCCGAATAAAAAAAAGAAGAGAACTTTCGGCCGAAGATATACGATACTACGAAAGTGAGAGATACGCGCGACAACTCGTAAACTTCGTCTAGTGCGCTTTTATATCTCTTCACTCTATTTCTCTCCTCTCCGTCTCAGGCACGTCGTTTCTCCCCCTTCGAGAAGAGGTTAAGGGTTTCAGATTATTTACGGGGAAAGGAATGCTTCGAGAATTCATAGAGCGAACGGGTCGCCTCTCATATCCGTCGTGAAGCGAACACCGTGTACACGCGGCCGACGAAAAACGCGATTCGATCGACGCGCAAACAACGCCGGCCATCCACCGTTGATCCGGAAATTGGATCTGCCAATAAACTACCTGTGGAAATAATTTTTTTTTCTCCTCCTCCTCTTCTCTCTCTCTCTCTCTTTCTCTCTCACGCCAGTGTCACTCACGATTGCAATGTTTGCAGTCGGCGAGCTCCGCGTCCACGCGCCGTGCTCGCGCGATCCAGGATCAAATGTTTTCCCCGCGTTTCTTTCTTTTCTCTCGCAATTTTCATTCGTCTCCACTCGTCTCTCGACTTTGATTGGTCCCCGAATGATTAGCAGGCATTTGTCGATCACTCTTCGTCCATCGAAATTGAATTTCTTCGCGTACAGTACAATTTTGCTAAATTTTCGTTTTTCCATCGGCATCGTCGCGTATTTTCGCACGACGATGCGTATCGTTTCAATTTTTTTTTCTCGTCGATAACAGAGATAAAACGAGAGTTGCGTCGTCGCGGTTTTCGAAGAAAGTCGCTTAGTCAGAATTCTCAGTGCAGCGAGTCTTATTTTTCACAGAAGTCGAATTTGAAAATTTTGATTTGCTAACGGCGCCATAATAGATAATAAATTCGAAAGTGATTATATGGTAATATGGACAGTGTACGTGAATTTTGGATTGAGGAAAAGACTCGGACGAAGTTACGCTGAGACAGAGGTGGCTAACTGGCGGCCAGCGGGCCCTTGCCTCCCCACCCCTAACTTTCCCCCTCCACTGCATTGAAATCTTCTCGCAGTGCATGAGCCCTACTCTCTCAGTCTGTTGATTTCCCTACCAGGAAACAAATAGGGAGATCGATGCGAGCAAACCGTAGAAATCCAGGGGCCGTAGATCGACCCTCGTTCGATTTTGGCCCTTTTCCGTTTCGAGCGATATACGTCACCTCCGAGCCCGATACGAAGCCCAGTACATTTTTTCTTTTTTTTTTTTTTTGAAAATGATTTACGTAACTCGCGTTACATGACGGGGCTCCCTTTATCGGAGAATGGGAAGCTGCTTTGAAAGCAGCCCGAATGGAAGCCGCTCGGCAGTTACGCAACGAATATCACGTTGAAAGAAAGATTCCGTGCGAGGAGGCTATCAGAGAAACGCACGATGAAATATCTCGCGACTCGTGTCTCGTTAATAAATTTCCTTGATACGTTCAACGTCTCGCGCGCGCCTATTGTCCGTTCAACAAAAGACGCGTCGTAAACGGTGTTGTATAATAGTATTCGCAACGATCTTCATTATCTCTCTCGCTGCCGAGTGGAGTTCGGACAACGTTGATCTCTCTGTGAGACGCGAAACCACGAACGTGTGGGAGAAACATGACGAGTTTGACGTTTAACGAGTTTGATCAATGCGCACTGTGGGAGATAAACGTGAAATAACAATCCATCGAGCTCGAACGTGTAAAAGAACTTCTTTCGATTAATATCCTCCCCATTTACTGTAATGTAATATAATATTGCTAATCGTAGACGAGATATTACGTTCGGGGGAAGAACCCGTTTCAAAAAGGTTTCGTCCATTACAACATCGGGACAAGTTAATTGCTGTTAATTAGCGTGTAATTCACTTGAAAAGTATACGAATTTAATTGGACGACACTTCGTAGATTACATGCAAATTACACGTCGCTTTGACAGCGCGAGAAACAATCCTGACGTTAAGCAATAATTTTTTCCAACGGAAAATATCAAAGACGCCGTCAAACGGCTGTCACTCGTTTTCATCATCGTCTTAAAGCGCGTTCGTCGATCGTCGTCTTTTGCTTCGCGATCGACTCTCCCGGTTGAAACGTGAAATCGAAGCCAGCTGCCAGATGCCGAAAATCTCGGCCAAGCTGGGCTTCATCAGAGCTTCGTACCGCTGTTTATTTCCGTACGATTTTTCATCTGGTCGCGGCTGCGCGGCAGCGGTCGATCAGCTCGAAACAGCAATTTTAATCTCGATTCGATTCACGAACCGCAAGAGCCCTCGTTTCCCTCCGCTGTGTTGCGCGACAGCCCTCGAGCGTCAAGCGGAATACGTAATTTCCCCGTGATCTTTTCGAACGCTTAATCTCCCTTCTGCTCTCTCTCTGCCGCCGTCGGCAAGGGAGAGTTTCACCTTTCCATTGTCGTTCGACGTCAAATGCGAAGAAAGCGTGTAGCCGCAATGGATAGGTTTAAGCTTCTCTTTTTCTTTTCCAGAACAAATCTCAACTCGTTTTTCCACGAGTACCTTATATATATATATATTATAACCTTTGGCGGTTCGCAGAATGTTTCATCATTTTCGTGTCCAACTAGTCCGCGCGCTACATTGACAATCTCGTATCAGCTGATTTCGCCAACCGATGATTGATTGCTTCGCGAGACACTTACGCTGGCAAGACTTACACGCTTCACGAGTAGATAATTATATCAAACAACATTTCAGCGTGGTGCAAGAAATACGTTTAAACGAATGGTTTTTTTTCTCGCAAAATGGTACGCACCGTGAATATTTATTATTCAAAAAATACTGATTTCATGAATTTACACGAAACCTGTGTCTTCAGTAATTCCCGAGGTATTCGACAAAATACGTCCCGCATCCCCAACTTTGAGGTTAGTTTTCAGCCCTTCGACGTCGACGATTAGAAAAAAAGGAAAGAATATCTTTTCGAAACTTACATTTGTGCCAAATGTCATCAAAATCGGCGATCAACACCTCGATACTGTTAGTCGTAGGCAACAGTAAGCATTATATTTAAATAGTATTCTATAGAGTTATCTACACGTGACTACAGGTGACAATCGACTATATATAGGTCTAAACTACGTGGTTATGCAAATAAATAAAATACTGATTATGTAGAAGGAACAAATCTATTTAAATAATAAATTTAATATCTATTTAAATAATAATAATAATATTCTAATATTATTATTATAATATTAGAATATTATTATTATTATTTAAATAGATATTATATAATAGATATATAAATAATAAATATATATAATAGATATATAAATAATAAATCTAATATCTATTTAAATAATAATGATAATATTCTATAACAGAGCCAGCTAACTGACACAGGTTCTTGCCCCCCACCACTTTTTTGACTACTGCTTCCCCCTCCACTTGCATAGTAATAGGAAAGTAGGGGCAAGGATCCACGGACCGCTAGTTAGCCATCTCCGTTCTGTAGTTATCTACATCTAGGCTAGATCTGAACCAGGATTGATTACAGAAATAAACAAAATACTGATTATCTACGACAGAAAAAATAAATTCAAATAATATTCTATAGATATTGTGTACATGTAGGTAATATCGACTATGTCTAAACTAGACTACAAAAATAAATAAAATACTGATTATCTAGAAGAAACAAATCTATTAAAATAATAATAATAATAATATTCTATGACAGAGCCAGCTAACTGACACAGGTTCTTGCCCCCCACCACTTTTTTGACTACTGCTTCCCCCTCCACTTGCATAGTAATAGGAAAGTAGGGGCAAGGATCCACGGACCGCTAGTTAGCCATCTCCGTTCTGTAGTTATCTATATCTAGGCTAGATCTGAACCAGGATTGACTACAGAAATAAACAAAATACTGATTATCTACGACAGAAAAAATAAATTCAAATAATATTCTATAGATATTGTGTACATGTAGGTAATATCGACTATGTCTAAACTAGACTACAAAAATAAATAAAATACTGATTATCTAGAAGAAACAAATCTATTAAAATAATAATAATAATAATATTCTATGACAGAGCCAGCTAACTGACACAGGTTCTTGCCCCCCACCACTTTCTTGACTACCGCTGCCCCCTCCACTTGCATAGTAGTAGGAAAGTAGGGGCAAGAATTCGCGAGCCGCCAGTTAGCCAGTTAGCCATCTCCGTTCTATAGAGTTATCTACATCTAGGCTAGGTCTGAACCAGGATTGATTATAGAAAAAACGAAATACTGATTATCTACGATAGAAAAAATAAATTCAAATAATATTCTATAGATATTGTGTACATGTAGGTAATATCGACTAGGTCCAAACTAGATTACAAAAATAAATAAAATACTGATTATTTAGAAGGAACAAATCTATTAAAATAATAATAATATTTTATAGCAAAGCTAGCTAACTGACGGTCCACAGAGATATTGTCTACATGTAGGTAATATCGACTAAGTCTAAACTGGATGATTATACAAATAAACAAAATACAAATCTACTTCAATAATATTCCGTGGAATTCTTTACGTCTAAGCAACAATCGAGTAGATGAACGTCATTCGGTGAAACGATCGAAAATAACAACGATTATTGGGAAACGCGGGAATCTTTTAGGCAGGCAAAGAGTTAATAAAGACGAAAGAGACGGCTGGGCGATTCTGTTTCGTATTTGCAGGGGCAATTCCCGGATCGCAGGTGGACGTCGCGGCCGTCACGACAGCCGGCCACCTTTCACCGTGAAATACAACCGAACGCCGCTATTTATGATAACGAATGCCCCGGGATCGTGGCTCGTCGATACGACCGGTTCCCTCCTATCCTGCCTGTATATATGTGTGTATGTGTGGGGCTTCGCGGAAAAATTTGTCGTCGCTCTCGCGGCGTGAAAAACTGGCGCACGTTCCGCTATTGCCGGATCACGGTTGTCCCGTTTCCCGTGAACGATGGAAATTGTTGTTGTGCGTGAATTAAAATTCGATCGACGCGTTTTAACGACTCGTCACGGGGGAACTGGCGTGACAGCTGAAAAGTTACGTTACCGGTGCACGAGTTCGGCCGCTGTTCCCCGCTGTTCGCGAAACCGAACGATCTCGCTTGATCGAACGCTTTCAGTAATTTTTGTCAAGGCTCGCGAAACGCTTTGCAAAAAAAAAAAAAAAAAGGAACAGAGAAGCGGACAACTATTTTATACTTATCGTGCGATAAGTCTCTGATGGCTTCTGCTATGAGTGAACTCTTGCTCGAATCGAAATGTTGAAAATTCATCGATAGATGAGGTCGATTTATATTTTTTTCTAATTAAATAACCGAACAGAGGTCATTTTGACCACTTTGATAGAAACAGGTATACTCATGGTAAACCTAGTGTTAACGCAACCGTGACACCGTAGCTCGTAACACCGTTCCTCGCTCTGTCATCCGCGACATTTTTCATCGGTCTCGGGTTTCTTTGAACGCGTCCTGGTTCGATCGATTCCCCCAACAACGGGGGAGTTGTGAGCACCGGAGGATTTCCCGTGACGCGATTTATTCACGAACCGGCGAAAATTACGATTCGCGCGACGCGTTATGATTTCTTGGAAGAACGATCTACGGGGAATCTACGTTACCGAGTCCCCGCGTCGAGTCGTTAACGAGAGAACACCTCTACCCTTTTGCACGGCCGTATATTTTTCAAATAACCCCGACCGACCGACTGTTGGCCTCTCTGATTTCGTTCGTTCGTTCGTCACCTGTGTGAATTTACATTTTTCCGATGATCGTGCGGAATTCGAAGAAGGAGAGCAAGAAGAAGAAGAAGAAGAAGAAGAAGAAGAAGAAGAAGAAGAAGAAGAAGAAGAGAGCGCGTAGCGCGGAACGTCTTTAACGGCATCGCGGTTGCAGTCACAGCGTCGTCTGCACCAGACGTCGCGTCGTTCTATTGAATGTATAATTCAAATTTCGTGGTATGAATAATGTGCAATGATGCAGCCGTCGGAATAGTGGTGGGAAGGAACGACGAATCAGAATGAGAAGAGAGACAGAGAGAGAGAGAGAGAGAGAAGTTTAGCCCGCCGCGCGAGGGTAACGTAATAAATAATAGAGGCGGGGTCGTCCGTTTCTCAGTCACCCCTCAACAAGCATCTCGTCGTTGAAATATTCAGGGGTTGTAATGGCCTGGAACTCGCGCTGCCATTCTCTCCGATCCACCTGTCGTTCCAGCCGCGAGTTTCACTGTCGTTTTCGATCTTTGCCTTCTCTTCGATCTCGTCTCGACCGGACCACCTCGTCGAGGATTTCTCTCCTCTCCGGGAAATATTCGCAATTCGATTATCGAATCGAACATTTGGAAAATCGACGAACGAGGTAACGCGTCCGGTAAGCGCCTCTGCTGAGAATTATCGAATCGAAAATCTGTAAATTGATCATGATTGATTTAGATTACCATTCGTTACGATCTTTCTTTCTTCGATCCCGTCGAAATGCTTCTGATTTGCATTTTTGGCACGGGAATCATTTTTCTCCCTCCCTTACGATCGCGATCTAGAATCTCCGAGAACAAGACGAAGGGACGAACGATGTAACGCGAGTGATTTGACTCAAGTTGAATCCCAATCGTCGAAAGGCGAACAGAAGACAAACGATGCTCGAGTGTGTTTCGATTGAAATCAAAAAAGAAAAAAAAAATAGAGGACGAATGTCTCGGAACGTGTCTTTGGAACGTGCGAGTGCATGCGAAACAGTCGCTCCCTATTAGTTTCGCTCAATTTCGAAATTATTTGGCGACAAGTTTCGCTAGCCGGCAGGCGACATCCGCACGCACGACAAGAAAATCCTGTTATAAATAGCTCCGGGGGGGTGGGGGGAGGGGGCAGAATCAAACGTGGACACGAGACGATCGATAACGTTTTGCACGCTAACCGTGTTTCGCGTGCGTGAAACGAACCATCTCTCGCACGGGTCCAAGTTTCTTCTCTGGAATCATTTCTTTTTTCTCTCTCTCTCTCTCTGTGGCGAAGTTCATAGCTGTAGCCACGACTTCTCAAAATTCTCCGTCAAAAGTAGAAAGAGAGAGAGAGAGAGAGAGAGAGAGAGATGGGAAAGAAGGTTCAGCGACTGGCCAACTTTTCGTACGTTTGCTCGTTGATGCAGCGGGGCTTAATCTCGCCGAAAGGTCTCGGAGCTTTGGATGAAGAATTCCGCCTTTAAGATCGATCTGAAAATTTTCTGCGAAAGCTTCGCGATGCGATAAGCATCACGCGACGATAAATTCATCCGCGCGAACCCCGATTCCGCTTCTGCACGGCGCGATCGAAGTCGAGATTATTTTCGCGCTGGATCCGCGAGCAAAAATGGAATTATACATATGTGTGTGTGTTTTGGTAGCGCAGCTTGGTCGATTTGATCTTCTTTCTTTTCTCTCTTTTTTTTTTCCTTCTGGAAAATGGTCCAAATCCATTTGTATCATGCATTCAGAGAATTTCAAGAGTTTGAATTAACTAATTAATTGAAAATTATTGGCAAAATATTGGCGTTAATAAATTCGTTGAAAACGAATAAAAGTTTCTAAAATTATCAACGTGTTGAATGCTCGTTATGAAAGTAACAGTAATTAATATAAATCGTCGAGGAAAATGAAAAGTTTCTTTCAACTACGAATAAACTACGAATAAACTAGTTAACATTTTCAATTGAAACGAAAATTTTGTGAGACACGAACGATCTTAAATCTATATTTTGAAGTAGTTGCAATTATTATCGAAAATATAAAGTACTTGTAATTCTTATAGTAGTTCTTTCAACTACAAATAAACTAGTTAACACTTTCAATTGAAACGAATTTTGTGAGACACGAACGATCTTGAATTTATATTTTGAAGTAGTTGCAATCATTATCAAAAATATAAAGTACTTGTAATTGTTATAGTAGTTCTTTCAAATACAAATAAACCAGTTAACACATTCAATTGAAACGAATTTTGTGAGACACGAACGATCTTAAATCTATATTTTGAAGTAGTTGCAATCATTATCAAAAATATAGAGTACTTGTAATTGTTATAAAAAGAAATAACAATCGCAGCGTAAAATTGACTTGATTGGCAAATATTTTCAGTTACTTCTGCAAAAAGTTTCTAGTAAAATAAATTTTAAAAGAATTGGCATAACAAAGTTACTTTGCTTACTGAAACTTCTTCCTTATGTTTTCCCCGAGAAAAAATTTTAAATTGTGCATCTTCTCCCATAGATATTACGTGAAAAATTGTATAACGATTCGTCCGTTTTAAACTTCTCGTTCTTCAGCAAATGTATAACATCTCCGTTTATATTTCTTCTTCTGTTTGATGTTGCCTCTTTCGGGGATTTCGTGAAAATTTGAAATTCCCTGGAAATTTTCTCAGGTTTCACTTCATATGAAGTGAAGTTATTTGGTTCGACGATTCTTTATTACGGTGGCAATAATCCTGAGCGCTTTAATTAATAATTAACACGACTAGAGAGTTGTTCTGATTATTGATCATTGATTCTACAAATGGATTTGTCTCACTTTCGGGAAAAAATTATTCTTGCAGTGACATCCAACTTTTTTCGACAATTTACAAATACATTACATAGCATTGATTTCGTCGCTGTAAATGTGAAAAGAAGACACTCGTGCCCAATTAAAACTAGCCTCGACTCTTTTAATTTTTTCTGTTTTTTTTTCTTTTTTTTTTCAAAGTTGGACTTGTACTACTTCCAAAAAAAGAAAAGAAAAAGAAATAAAGAGAGAAAAAGAAGACGGGGATCTTCTAAATCAGATACAAACGATCGATAATTTCAGACGTTCTAGTTTCAAATTTGGAACATTCGTGCACAGTATCGTACCGCGGGCCATCATCGTAGAAAATAAATCGTCAAAATACATTTCGTCATGGGCCATTATTAGGCCTTTGAACATCGCAATTTGCAATGTTGGATCATTATCTTTGGATCGTTATCGATCGTTTGGCCGCGAATGGACGATGAAGCTACTCCGACCAAAAAAGATAATTTTCATTTATCCTCACGCTTTTTTACTTTTTACTGTTTAACCCGTTTAATGGAATTTCGAATCTTTTCGCATCTGTCCATTTTCCTTTTCTGTCGCTTTTTTTTTGCAGTTTCTTCTTCGAGTCTTGGATCTACCAATTTTGTAATTTATTAATAATTTATCCTTTTGAGAGTCGAAGAACGCTGCGTCACATGGAGTTAGTCTCGATAATCTTCGTACGTTCTTTAAAAATGGCATAATTTCAAGAATACTGTATTAACCATTTCTAGGTCTTTTTTTTTTTTGCATTTTATACGCGCATCTTTTTCTTCGAGTTTTGGATCTACCGATCCTGCAGTTTATTAATAGTTTTATCTTTCTGAGAGTTAAGGACGCTGCGTCACGTGGAGTTAGTCTCGATAATTTTCATGCGTTCTTTAAAAAGGCCATAAATTTCAATAGTACTATATTGACCGTTTCTAGGTCTTTTTTTTTCAGTTTAGACGCGCGTCTTTTTCTTCGAGTTTTTGATCTACCGATCCTGTAGTTTTGATAATCTTCGTATGTCCTTTAAAAAGGCCATAATAAATAAAGAGTACTATATTAACCATTTCTAGGTCTTTTTTTTTTTGCAGTTTAGACGCACGTCTTCTTCTTCGAGTTTTGGATCTACCGATTTTATAATCTCGATAATCTTCGTACGTTCTTTAAAAATGGCATAATTTCAAGAATACTGTATTAACCATTTCTAGGTCTTTTTTTTTTTTGCAGTTTACACGCGCATCTTTTTCTTCGAGTTTTGGATCTACCGATCCTGCAGTTTATTAATAGTTTTATCTTTCTGAGAGTTAAGGACGCTACGTCACGTGGAGTTAGTCTCGATAATTTTCATGCGTTCTTTAAAAAGGCCATAAATTTCAATAGTACTATATTGACCGTTTCTAGGTCTTTTTTTTCAGTTTAGCGTCTTTTTCTTCGAGTTTTTGATCTACCGATCCTGTAGTTTTGATAATCTTCGTATGTCCTTTAAAAAGGCCATAATTTCAAGAGTACTATATTAACCATTTCTAGGTCTTTTTTTTTTGCAGTTTAGACGCACGTCTTCTTCTTCGAGTTTTGGATCTACCGATTTTATAATCTCGATAATCTTCGTACGTTCTTTAAAAATGGCATAATTTCAAGAGTACTGCATTGACCATTTCTATGTTTTTTTTTGCAGTTTATTAATAGTTTATTAATAGTTTATCGTTCCGAATCCTTTAAAAAGGCCATAATTTCAGGAGTACTATATTGACTTACCAACGCGATCGTTTTTCAGCCGGTGCAAAAGAGCGTTGCCCATCTTTTCTCTTCTTTCGGCGTTAAATTTTCGACAAATCGAGAGGAGGACAAATCTAAAATTTATTGTATCATTCTCGTTCGATGGTATTCTAGATCTCGTAAATCAAGAAACCTTGTGTGTTTTCCGTTTCGTTTTTTCCCCTTTCTTCTTTTTACTCCGGATAATCTGTTTAATCCGATTATCCGGCGAGTTATCGAAGGAGGGAAAAAGTCATACAATAGCAACATCTAATAATGTGACGTTTATCAGTAGATAACAGACAATAATAAAAACGTGTGCTCTTTGTTGCTCTTGTCCACCAGTTTCTCGTTCGATTAATGTCGTAATCGATTCTTGAGATGCAAGTGGAAGAAAAAGAAAATAAAGAAGAGAGAGAGAGAGAGAGAGAGCGAGAGGGAGAGGTTCCGGTTCAATTATCGCGTAACCACTAAAATTTCGGAGTTTCAAACCCCCCGTCGAATTCGGCGAATCGATCACAGCAAGTGCTTTGACACGCTTGACACCGTCGGAAAAGATAGGTTAGTTTCTATGATAAATAGACGCGGAGCGACATTAATCCAAAACCCGGGGAGAGAGGCGGTTTCTAGGTGACAATGATAGAACTGCCATCCCGAGTTACCTCTTCCTGCCGCAGCCCGGCAGACATAAGCTCTTAAAATATGGCACGATCATTAAACTATTTTCCGGCGGGATCGATTTACGATTATGTATTGCCACGTTGCTTGCTAAGCTGCTCCTTGCAATCTCTTCTCTCCATCCCCTGCCCCTCTCTCTCGCGTCTTACTTCCGGAAGCAGTCGCACGCATTTCGAAATTTCGAATTTAATGTCGCATCGAATTAATTTCGGTATTTTCGGCGTGAAAATTTTCTTTTTTCACACCGAAAGGCTTTCGGTGTTGGTGTTGTTCGTCTTGCCGCCATGTGGAAACCGGGTCACGCGGATCACTATTGCAATATTTCACGAAAGGGGGGGGGGAGGAACGTCTTCTGTTCTTTCACTCGGGACTCGCGTGTAATATCTGAAAACGCAGCTAGCAAAATGAAATCTTCCTCTTTACGAGCGTTTTTACAGCGAGATTTTTGTTTAAACGCGGGCCGATTAATTGTTGCTGTATAATTCGCCCCCCCCCTCCTGTAATAAACGACGCGTATTTCGTCAACGTTTGGAGATTATCGCCGAGCGGTGGGATCTCTGCCGAAATATTTCCCCATCGAAGAAATAATTTCAGAGTAACGAATGTCTAGACGATAAATCCGGCCGGTCGGAGGGGCCATTACACGGGTTGACTAACTTTGTCCAATTGACGTGATTAATAAGTATGTAAACGTACGTTCGCGATTCAGTTTCGAGCGACGCAGTTTTTTCACGATCCAATTCGCGTTTTCCCCGTGAACAAACGGCAATGAAATTGACTGGAATTGATCATCATAATTAACACTAGAACTACCATACCAGTCAGAATGACTGGTTTTACAATTTTATTTTAAAATTTCTATTTCATGTTACAATTCCCCCCCCCCCCCATAATGATGCAACGACTTTTACAGTGATAACTAAAGAAATAATATAATGAATTTTATTTTATTTTTATTTATTAGAAATCAAGATAATTTTGGTAGAAATAATTTCGTCTTAACTGTCGGTAGTTCTAGTGTTGATATTAATAATTAATATATAATATTATCATATATTAATATATAATAATATTATATATATAATTATTATATAAAATATATAATAATTCGAGCAAGATGCTCGCCTCAGCTCAGCCGAAGTAACAAATATACGAACCGGAAGAGTATAAAACGAACGAAAAAAAATACAAGAATAGCACAGATCTCTCGCGTTGTAGAGATTCTTCAATTACTGGAAATTTTTTCGCGTGAATTTTTGTGTTCTTTTTTTTTGTTTTGTTTCGTTTTAATACTCGTCGACTCGTTTCACAGCAGGCCAGAGCGAAATTCATTTTCGAATGGACAGTCTGTAAGAGGTATTTTTGTAATAATGTTCTTTGGTATTTGGCAAATAATGGATTTCGATTAATAATGGCACATAGCTCAGTTCTGTCAGTTAAAGGATATTTGAAATCCTGTGCAAATAATAAATTGAAGAACCGATTGTTTGAAGAGAATAATATTTATTTGATATTGCTGAAAATTTGTCTTTGAAATATATATATATATATATATATATATATATATCAATGAAACTGAAATACTCAAATGGAAAAAAAGAATAATCGTTGAGAAACGAAATAATTTATTAGTGTATTAGTTAATCTCTTAATTTTTAATAGGATTCGTTTCTCAAAATTTGCGTGGCATCTGACAAAGTTGCAAATGAGAATAATAGTCTCTCTGGATACTGATGACGAAATAGTACGCGAGAGGAGTATTATATTTTAAACGCATACTTGTTTCATTGATACATGGTCATGGAGCATGTCTAAATTTCTTCTATCGATATCCATTTCAACTTGTATCTATCTAGATAAGCCATCAGTGATAAATGCAATGAAAAGCTTTTTGAAACCAGTTATTTCTATCAGATAATAAGACAAAGATGCTGGCAAATCACGAAATAACTGCAAATGAATTAATTTTATTTTCACTTTACGAAACTTTACTCGACACCATCTAATTTCGTCGTTTTACAAAATAGATTCTTTCTGAAATAAATAGAACTGACCTGGTGGTCAAACTGACCAATTTATAACTTTTTCGAATAATCTTATGAACTTACAATGTTACAATGGGATTTGAATGATTTTTGTGAATAAAACATGCGAATAAAATTCGTTCATTCTAACCTCATTGACTCGATTTTCATACTTTAGCGCTTGGTAGTCCTAGCGTGGAGAATTATATATATTTGAAAATTTTTCAAAATGTCGTCGTATTAAATTCCCTGCTGGACAAAGAAATCGAGAAAATGATTGAGAAAAAAAAAAAGAAAAAAAAGGGAGGGGTGAAGAAGGGAGAAGGAGGAGCGAATTGTTGAACGAATGGTCACCCTCGGTCAGCGTTGCTGACACGACACGACACGACACGACACGAAGAGGAGGCAACCGAAATGATCGAGGCGAGGAATCAAAGCAACGAAAGTATGATTGGACAGTGGCCAGCTGGCCGTATAATTGAGCATCGCGCGTTCCCCTCGGCTTCGGCTACTGTCTCTCGGTATCGGGCGAGGCGACACGCGCGACGCGCATAAATCAGAACAATTAGTTGCGCGCTCGTACTTCACCGTTCTGGTTGGTGATCTCTTGCGTTGCTCCTACGAAAACTCGTGTTTTCTGAATTGCCACCTGGCCTATCTTCGTCACCTCCGAGCCTTCAGCTCCGATTTTTTCCCCTAATTATACTCGAGTAAAATCCTCACGATATTTGACAGGTGAAAGACAGAGAGAACGAGCTGGTTTGGAATTTTAAACTGGTTTGGAAACGTTCGAGGATTCGTTCTTTGCGTGGTTTCGTCAGTCACAAGTTCAGCAAGGCCGCGTTCGAATTTTGCGACTTGCGAATTAGGAATGTGGTAATTGTACCGCAAATTCCGTCGATTTAATTGGCCTTCCAATCAGACGGCGTTTCGCGTTGACTTTTAAAGTTATTGATTCGAAGCGCCTGCGAGAGCGCTCGAACCTTCTCTTGACACGAGACGAAAAAAATACTAGTGACGAACTAGCTCTTAAACTTGAACCAGCGTCTCACTTATCGTGGAATGCACGAAAGTCAGAAGAGTACGAAAATGAAAAACATACGAAAAGGAGAATATAGAGTTTGCTGAGCTCTCTTATCGTGGTCGAAGAGATTATATATTTGGAGATATTGACATTTCTTCTTTGAGAAAGTTATATGACGAGTTGCGTGGAAATTTACAACGAAACTTACTCGGTACAAAATTAGACAGATAGAGAAGTATGTTAGTAGAAAATTCAGAAGGAATTTTTATACGTTGAGACTCAACGTTTCGTTCGTTTCGAAATCGAAAAGTTTTCATCCTCTTCTGCTGATCGTGACGAATGAAACATTATTTTGATAGACGCACAATATGATAAATGTACCTGCATGTTATTACGAACATCGAACACGGTGATTTAACCAACAGACCATTCTGTGATTATTCGGAGGAGGATGTGAAAAGTAGCTTTGAGTAGTTTCTACTATCGTTCGTCCGTCGGCTAGCGGGCACGCGCGTGTAAATCACGGCAATTAGTTAAACGCTTTTGCTTTATGGCCTCGTTGCTCGAACGACGTTACGCTATATTTAACAGGGTCGAAGCGTCGTGCGTGGAACCGTACGAACGACGAGGGCACGCGTCGAACCGAACGGGCCCTCAAAATTGGTCAACGCGCGGACCAAACGAAAGTATCGGGTTCATTCATAAGTATTAAGCAACGTCGTTTTCCAATATTGTGTAGAATTTTATTTTACGTGACGTAATAATTAATACAATTTTAATCTGTATAATTTAACAATAAATACACTCAATATCAATATATTTAACTAGAATATAGGTTATGTTATGGTAAATTATATTAGGCATGACATAGGTTATGTTATAACATGTGAAATTATTTTATTGTCACCTAACGGTTAATACAATTTTAATCTACGATATAATTTAACAATAAAGACACTAAATATCAATATATTTAATTAGAATATAGGTTATGTTATGACAAATTATATTAGACATAGGTTATGTTATAATAAGTGAAATTATTTTATTTTACCTAATGGTTAATACAATTTTAATCTACGATATAATTTAACAATAAAGACACTAAATATCAATATATTTAATTAGAATATAGGTTATGTTATGACAAATTATATTAGACATAGGTTATGTTATAATAAGTGAAATTATTTTATTTTACCTAATGGTTAATACAATTTTAATCTACGATATAATTTAACAATAAAGACACTAAATATCAATATATTTAATTAGAATATAGGTTATGTTATGACAAATTATATTAGACATAGGTTATGTTATAACAAGTGAAATTATTTTATTTTCACCTAACGGTTAATACAATTTTAATCTACGATATAATTTAAAATTAACAATAAATACACTAAATATCAATATATTTAACTGGAATATAGGTTATGTTATGATAAATTATATTAGACATAGGTTATGTTATGACAAATTATATTAGACATAGGTTATGTTATAACAAGTGAAATTATTTTATTTTCACCTAAAGGTTAACACAATTTTAATCTACGATATAATTTAACAACAAATACACTAAATATCAATATATTTAACTGGAATGTAGGTTATGTTATAATAAATTATATTAGGCACAACATAGGTTATTATTAAATTTGAAGAAAATTTCATATTACTTATGGGTGTACTACTAATAATTTTCGTTTCAGTAAAACAACTTTATTTATCAATAAAAACGAAGAACAATTCCGTATCCTAATCTGTGACAATGTTCGCCATTATTTGCTTAATTACTCATTGCCATTTATCAGGCAGCTCGTTTGATCTTTTTGGAATTCAGCTAGTGTGTTGATGTTGAAAAAAGAGTTTTCCTGGCCAATCGTCGTTGGAGAATTTCTTCCCCCATCGAAGCAGTTTGCAGCGATCAAAAAGGATAATAATCAGATAGATCAGGTAGAACAGATCAGCCAAGGTTTACAATTTTTTCCTGCGTTATTCTTGCTAATAAGAGCCATGTGGAACTCAAACATCAGCTAGCTGACTTTCCCTATTTTTTTCTTAATGTGACGTGTTTAACGTTGTTTGATAATTCCCAAGTGGATTGCACTCCACCGATGATTTTAAAGCTTCGTCGTCAAAGTCTGATGTGATGACCTGACTTCGCTTCATCTGTAGAATGAAATTTGGCAAACCAGTTACGCTCTTGCCCGATCGATTGTCACTCTCTTGACCACAAACGCTGCGTATCTTCTTTTAGATTTTAGATTGCACCTTCGATCCCTCCCGTTTCAAGTGAAATTTATCGTTCAATCCCGATTGATAAAACTGACTACTACTAACCTCAGGATTCAGACTACTGTCGTACTAATTTGATATTAGTCATTAGAACGACAGCTTGTTGGCAAAAAAAAAAAAAAGAAACGGAGATTATTCATGACTCAATTTGATTCGATGTGAATCCGGAGAGATAGAGCACGATTCCAGCGAACAAAATATACGTATATATACCGGGGCACGGTAATGGAATTGAAAAGTGCCTCGATCAGATTCTCCGCGAGCGGAACGCTCCGGGACGTTAAGTGACCTGTCGCGTAAATGCGGCAGACGATGAAACTGTTATTTGACGAGCTGTATCAACGTAAACCGCCGGGTCTCTGTCGCCCTCGTTCCCACTGGGAATCAGACGAGTTTGCTCAGTACATGCCGAATGCGCGTACGATGTTGATCGTTTGCCAGACTACTAGAAATTATCATCCCTCGAATATACCCCGGTGCATAAACGATCGTCGGCCGTACGTGCGTTTACCGATGTTACACATCAGTGAAAATAGCTTTGGACAGGTCGCCGTGTTTGCTGCTCTTATTTGAACGACGCAGCTCTTTTCTTCCTCTGCTATCATCTCCCTTCTCCTTTTCCCCCCTTCTTTCTTTCTTTTTTTTCACCCATCTTCGCCAACCGGTTCGGCAAGATCCAGCAATTTCTGCAAGCGAGTCCTTTCAAAGTAGAAAAGTGCAGGGTGAGAGGGAGAGAAAAAAAGAGAAACCATCGAACGTACTGCTAGAAGCTGCAAATATATATCGAGAATATATTCGACGGGTCTTATCTCGAGTGAAATCTGCCTTAAGAAATCTTTCAGTTACTATAGCGCGGCCTTCATACACGGAAGATAGACTACTAGTACTAAAGTACTACTTTGAAGGTCTTTGAAAGGAAGAATCCCGATGAAAAACGGTATCAAAAGAGATACATAACGCCGTAATGCTCTCGATAACCGCTCTATGTAAGAAGCAAGTAATACACGCTCGCGCCTATTCTCTAAATCTCATTTGATCTTCGTATCGTCGCTTCGTATCAACGTTATCTCCCGATATATCGCTCGAGAAGAGGGAACAACTTTTCGACACTTCGCGAGAGACCGGCGGGAAACGAACTGCGCTGTAAGTTTCAATTCAACGAAACGAAAATTATCATCCCCGTTGTGCTGTAAATAAACAAACGGGCAAGTCACCCCGTGGTCTCGTATCTAATAACGTCCGATTCGACGTCCGATTCGCTGAACACGAAACGTTTCGTGAGCCACGCACGCAATCCACGGAAAAACCCGCCACGAATCGGATCAACCTAAGCAATCAACGTGTTTGTGTGTGTATGGACATTGTCGGTGTCCGTCTTTCTGTCAGCGAAATTCCGAACAAGACGGTTGCTCTTAAGTATAGCAGTTCTCACTTGATCGTCCGCAATTGGAAGCGAAAACGGACGTTTATGTGAAAAGGTGCGAATTGGCGAAGGAAAGAGAGGGGATGAGCGTCAGCTGTTACACCAGGCGTCATTATATATGTATCATATACAAGGTGATTCACTGATCTAAACCTAACCTAAATCTACACGCCTGAAATAGCTTTTAAATTACGCGTCTAATGGAAAGTTGTATAATACATATTATAATGTTTTTGAAGGAAGCAAAATATGGCTTGGGTTTCAAAATTTTTCCTAAGTCATCTTCATTTTCTTTTTTAATTGGACTATATATTTTTTTCATCATGAATCGGAAGAATATTAAATTCTGAACCTAACCTAAATCTACGCGCCTGAAATAGCTTTTAATTTACGCGTCTAATGGAACTTGTTTAATACGTATTATAATGTTTTTGAAGGAAGCAAAATATGGCGTGGGTTTCAAAATTTTTCCTAAGTCATCTTCATTTTCTTTTTTAATTGGACTATATATTTTTTTCATCATGAATCGGAAGAATATTAAATTCTGAACCTAATCTAAATCTACGCGCCTGAAATAGCTTTTAATTTACGCGTCTAATGGAACTTGTTTAATACGTATTATAATGTTTTTGAAGGAAGCAAAATATGGCGTGGGTTTCAAAATTTTTCCGAAGTCATCTTTTTTAATTGGACTATATATTTTTTTCATAACGAATCAGAAGAATATTAAATTTTAAGTAAAAAAAGTATATATTTTTCCTAAATCTATTGGTTTAAGGAGCTATTTTACGATAATTTGATCATCAACGTCCATGGAATGTTGATGTGTCCTAACGCTCTATGCAGTTTTCATCATCGAGAAAAATTATTTATGAGATGTTTCGAAATTTGCAAGATTATTTTTCTTTTTTTTTTTAATTAGAACATGTACTTTTTTTCCATCATAAATCGAAAGGATATTAAATTCAAAGTAAAAAAAATATTAAACTGCATTGGCTCTATACCCAGTACCAACCTAAACCAAACTTAAACCCAATGGTTTAGGACCAGTGTGGTCTAATACTCTTTAACTTGGAATTTAATATTTTTTCGATTTATAATGGAAAAAAAATACATATATATGGTTCAATTAAAAACGAAAACGAAGATGACCTTGAAAATTTCGAAACCTCTCAACATACATAAGAAATTGACACGCCATATTTTGCCTGCCTTAAGAACACGCAAAAACTTTCGTATTGAACAATTTCCCACTAGACGCATGATTTGAAAGTTATCTCTGTTGTGCAAGTTACGTGAATCACCCTATATATCACTCTGTTTTGTGCTGTTCGTATTTCACGTTTTCCTCGTGTCATGTAAGATGACGTAGAGTAGGACCACTATAGCTGGAAATATTTTCCCATAGGTACATTTCAAGCTTCTTTTTTTTTTTCTTTCAAGCACAGAGGAAATTGTTCTTCGACGAAGAAGATAAAGCTGGAGCTTTCGAACGTGATCGTAAGTTTGATCGTCGGTCCATCCGATTCGTATTTTCGTCAATTGGAATCAGACAGATAACGGATCGGTCACGGATCGGATTCTCGACGAGCATAAACAGATTTGGAAATTGTGTCGCGACGGAAATATTTGCCCGTCGAAAGTGTGGCCATTTCTCCGCTGTGGCCATTCGCGCCGTTTCTCGCGCTGCAGCGCGATAACTTTTGCAATTACGCGAATATGCAAGCGAGAGGAATGCGCCGCGCGTGCCGCGGGATCTTGAAATCTATCCAACCTTGCTATCGCCGCTTAAATGGATTGAAATGAGGCTGATTTCGCGCCTCCGCTGTCAACGAAATACATAATAAACAGTCGAGTCAGTCGTGAGAATATGTGCCATTTAGAAGTTCAGCCAAAGTCCCTCTCTCTCTCTCGAAATTTCGCGAACGCGAACGCACACGTGTTTACTTTACCTTTCGACACGAACGACGACTATGTATAGTCGTCCATAATTATCGTCCCGTTTCTTTTTAATCTAACAATTGCGTGTGACACTGTGAGAAGAAAAATCGAAGGGACGTGCCTGTAACGAACGGAAAATTAGAGAAAGTCGAACATCGCTCAAAATGGTACGACAAGAGAGACGTTTTTATACTGTCTACCTTCCACGTTGCTGAATTTGTTAACACCAACGAGAGGAGCTACCAAAGACTCGAGAAATAATACGCAACCAAGCGTGGTCGACTGTAATTACTCTCATGGGAGCAGTTGATAAGAATGAGACATCGAATGTACAAGGAAAACCAAATCAAATGGTGTGAAAAGTGTTTCTTTCGTACGTTGGATGTATCAGTTTGGAATACATTCGTGTCGTTTATGTAAATTCGAGAAGCAAAGAGAGACACTTGAATCGCCGATTTCACACCCAAACAACAAATTTTAGAAATGTATCGTAATGACAGTTTCGTTGAAATTATTAAACGAGTCCCTTGAGCTCACAAATCCTCGCAGATATTTCCTTTCTCGATTTGTAGTATGTACCAGCAATCGAGAAAATTTGTTGTTTGTTTCCAAAAAAATGACAGACGGCGACGAAATCACTGTCGTCGTGAAATTCGCGACGTAAGTTTACGCCGTAAGTTTCTCGAATTATTTCAAAATTATTATATTGTTGAAGAATTTCATAAAAACGCGTATACGTTAAAGTATGATTTCTTCCCGCCAATTTCGTGACGTTGCACGACCAACTAAAAATTTAACCAACTAAGGTTGTGCTTCCTGTATCCGGTGAAGTGGCGTTCGTAATTATATATATATATATATTGAAAAACTAGCAAGCGCTAGTCAGACAATCTCGGGGAACCGAAAGATCGTCCGCGGGATTGAAGGAAATCGATAAGAGACTGTCGACATCTCGTGCAGCCCGAAAAGTCCCATAGTAATCACGTGGCGTGAGGCATGGTCGTTAGAAGAGCTTTGTGGTATAAGCGAAAGCCGGCGGAGAAGGTTCTGAAATTAGGGGGCAATTCCCCGCCGGGTGCTTTCGGTTCAACTTCCACTGGGAGGTGGTACCTGGTTCTCTCTCAGGCAGTTCAGAACCCCACCGCGTGCACGCGCCCCCACCGAAAGCACCGGCCTCGAGACAGTCGTATCTGTCCGAATCGAATGCTAACGAGCGCAAAATTGCGACCACGCTCGCCTGTGACAGAAATATTAAGCGCGCGACACCGCGACCCGCGCGAAATCCCTCCCCGAAAGCGAAATAAGCTTTTTCGTGGTTGATCGTTATTGATGATCGTTAACCACCATCGCCGTCGAGCAGACGAGTTGTTTTCGACGAAAATATGTATACACATATGTACATATATATATATATATATATATATATATATATATATATATCGATTCGAGTCAGAGCAAAAGCTTCGTCGATTCCGACTTTTGTTAGATGAGATTCTTGAAATCGCCATGCATTTTGCAACCAGGCTAAAAATAATTTATGCCGGCACATCATCTTTAAACTAATAATTCGTTCGTTTGTTACACGCGTTGATACAATTACAGATGAATTTTCGACTCTAGCTCTTCTACGTTACAAGCCGTAAAATTTGAGAGTCTCGTTAGTTTGGTGATTTTTCACTGGTTACACCATTAGGTAGTAAACGACTTTCCGATGATCATCCAGCGATTTTCTACATACTTAGGCGTCGTCACGCCGACGAGTGGCAAGGATCTTTCGAAGCAAAGAGCCACGACGATCGGAATTTACGCTTACGGCGGTGCCATTCTGATTAATTCGCCGTCTGTTCTTCTGTCAGCTCGAAATCTCGTCGATTCCTCGTGACCGAAGGCTTATTTTCCACGCTCCGCCTCCTCCACGCGTCCCTCATTGTCGTTAGCGCCGTTTGCGCGTTTCGTGTCCATTTAGATGGCAATCGCGCGGTCGGGGACATTTTATTGCGAGGGATCACGAAGTATCTCAACCCCCTCTTCAGCTCTGCTCGCTGACGTTTTCCGCGTATTCCTCGCGTTTCCGCCGCGCATTCACTGACTTCCTCACCCTCGCCCCCCTCTCTCTCTCTCCCTTACGCGGCTTTTTTTGAAGCGAGACTGGCAGCGAGTAATTGAAGAGCTTACTTCGACGAACGAAGTTCGTCTTAAATCTAACGGACGCGAATTCGAGAGGATTCTCCTTTGTTACCCGTGGAAAGAATAGCGATACTTGCATGTTATTGTTACACTTAATAAAAACGAGGAAGGGGAAAGCTGGATAAAATGGTAGAGCGATACGATATATATATATATATATGTATAGAGCTGTAGATACTTGTAAAATGTGCAGATAAATCGTAAGTATTTTCCAACGCGCAATTATCTTCATTGGAATATATAGAGCCGACTCGATTTATCTCCGTTATCTCAATCTGCTGCTAATTGACTGTTATTTTCAAAAACTGTAGTCATTCGATTTTTTATTTATAATATAATCAATTTAATTCATTCAAAAGTAATTAATAGCGATACGATATATATATATAGCTGTAGATACTTGTAATAGGAAAGTATGCAGATAAATCGTAAGTATTTTCCAATTTGTTATTTATAATACAATAAATTTAATTCATTCACAAGTAATTAATAACTATTTAATTAATCATTTATTTGAATAGTACTACTTCCCTCTGAAGAAGACGAGTGTTGTTTCTTTTTTGAAGAACTTTGGAAGAAGATGAATCAACCGCGTGTACGTAGGCGTGTCGCTAGCTGATTACAGTGGCAGCTGATCGCGAAAGTGGAAAGTAACGATCAACCGGTATTACCACTGGCAATCTCTCACTCTCTCTCTCTCTCTCTCTCTCTCTATGCCCGGAACAGACACATCCCTGAACGCGTAATCATTCAAGCGCGTGTGATCCCACCGGTCCTGGCGGATCCTCCGCGCTCCGATAGATGATTAAATTTAAATTTGTCTTGGCCGAACAAACGCCGATCTATCATCCGCGGCAACGAGAACGAGCAATGAAAAATGAGTTTGTCATGCGAGATAACACGGTATTTAGACTCGGTTCTGCCAGATTCCGGCTTCACCGATCCGACAGTCTGCCGACCTAACTTTCCGCCATATATGTACCTCGGACGCGGTAGTGAATCGTTTTTCGATAGATCGCGAACAATTCGGCCCATTCTACGCCCAATAATCGACTGATGATTGAATTTTCATTGACTTTGTCATGAAATCTTGTCGTTGCATTTCAATCGAAAAATAATAATTCGCATATATATACGAAGAGGATAGATAGATCCACGCGGGAGAAAGAAAAGACTGGTTGGATTTTATTTCGTTTTGTGGCATAGCTGTTCGTTTGATCGTCACTCGTGACAGATTAGATACTCTAATCTCTCACGAGCGAGGGCAGATAAAAAAAAACAAGGTTGCTCGGTAATGAACGCGATAGTTATCGCGTACGAACGAAACAGGAGGAAATTATCTAATCGGGGAACACGGTACTCTTGCAGCCTTCGCTCGGATATCTTTTAGAGCAGAGGTGGCTAACTGGCGGCTCTCCCCCACCACTTTCCCGATCGCTAACGCTATCCCCTCCACTGCATCGAGCTCTCTTCACTGCCAGTTGAGAGTGTCGCGGCCACGATACTCGCGTTACGTATACATACGTATACATGTAAATTGTTTTCTTTATCGTAGCTGCTGAAACGAAGATAAGAAAAGTAGTTTGTTAATTAATTAATTCACGGTAGACTTGCGGTTTTAGGCGAAGTGAGAACAAAATCGAGCGCAACGTTCTTTCAATTAGCACCAATTTTCTCATCGCGATGGACTGAAAATCCCCTCGTGTCCTCTTTTTTACAAGTTTCTTTTCCAAGTGGAAGAAAGACAAACGAGGATGGGGGAGGGGGGGGATAAAATGGGAAGATGAAATTACGGCGAGCTAAGACCTAGAAAAGAGAACGGGCAGCGCGATAAATCCCTCGAAAGTTGGCTGGTCGTCTTTCAATTTCATACGTTTTACAACCAATTGAAGGTGATCGATTTTTACTTTATTGGCATTGCCCTCTTTCGACAAAATACCATCGAAATGCGCTGGGAATCGGGAATATTGGCGCGTTGATATCTTCGTAAAATATTCGAATAGATCTTGCTCGCGAATGAAGTCTACGAGGAGATCTAATGATCCGAACGAGCGGAAAAATGGAGAGAACGGTGGGGAAAAAAAACATATACACATTGCGAATTATTAGAACGACGGCGATTTTACGCGGTCATTCAATAACTTGGCCTACGGGCGACCAGTGCGACGCGGCGCGTGAAACATTTTCGAACGGGGCTGCATATGGCGCGCCAAATGCTCTCTATACGAGACGATAAGATAACGGCCGTGCATTCGTTTTTATCAAAGATGTCTACTGCGAGCCGCGTGATAAAGCATAGCTTTTTCACCGGGGCTCGCGGTGGGAACCTATCAATTTTTCTCTCGCTCTCCGACGGCGGCAAGCAAATGAAACTTTGTTGTCATTCGATGGATACAATGCGAACGTACGTACGAACTGTCTGTGAGAATGGATTTTTGGGAAATTATAAACTTACCGAGCCTTCATGTATATTCCTACCGTCAGAGCTCATATGACCACTTTGAAAAAAAAACATATTTCTTAATACAGAAAGAAGATTATAAACAATTCGATGGTGAACAAAATATCTTTTTGTATTTAAAAATAAGTAATGTGAAAGAGAAATATATTTCTTAATACAGAAAGAAGATTATAAACAATTAGATGGTGAACAAAATATCTTTTTGTATTTAAATATAAGTAATGTGCAAAAGAAACATATTTCTTAATACAGAAAGGAGATTATAAACAATTAGATGGTGAATAAAATATCTTTTTCTATTTAAAAGTAAGTAATGTGAAAGAGAAACATATTATTTAATACAGAAAGAAGATTATAAACAATTAGATGGTGAACAAAATATCTTTTTGTATTTAAATATAAGTAATGTGCAAAAGAAACATATTTCTTAATACAGAATGAAAATTATAAACAATTAGGTAGTGAACAAAATATCTTTTTATATTTAAAAGTAAGTAATGTAAAAAAGAAACATATTTCTTAATACAGAATGAAGATTATAAACAATTAGATGATGAACAAAATATCTTTTTGTATTTAAATATAAATAATGTGCAAAAGAAACATATTTCTTAATACAGAAAGGAGATTATAAACAATTAGATGGTGAACAAAATATCTTTTTGTATTTAAATATAAGTAATGTGGAAAAGAAACATATTTCTTAATACAGAATGAAGATTATAAACAATTAGCTAGTGAACAAAATATCTTTTGGTATTTAAAAGTAAGTAATATAAAAAAGAAACATATTTCTTAATACAGAAAGAAGATTATAAACAATTAGATGGTGAACAAAATATCTTTTTATATTTAAAAGTAAGTAATGTGGAAAAGAAATATATTTCTTAATACAGAAAGAAGATTATAAACAATTAGCTAGTGAACAAAATATCTTTTGATATTTAAAAATAAATAATGTAAAAAAGAAACATATTTGTTAATACAGAAAGAAGATTATAAACAATTAGATGGTGAACAAAATATCTTTTTATATTTAAAAATAAATAATGTTTATTTCATTCAGTCTCGCCACATTGTTTATAAATTATAGGATTCTTGATTGTACGTTTATCAGATACGTATTTTTCACATTTTATATAGATTTTGTTCGTCTTATTGCCTTTGCAAAATCTTATCTGGCATTTCTTCCGGTCACATGAATCTGTAGTTATATCTGTGATTGTTTTCACTGCTGCTTCTGTTGCTCTTCTTGATATTCGGTGGCAAGCTCTTCTCTTAATTGAAATAAATATAAACCTTGGTTTATAACAGTTTGACTTGTTCTCGATGAATTTGCGCCAAACGTTCGGAAATCAAGACGAATTTATCGATTTATCTAAGGGCTGGCTGTGTCGATTTCTGTTATCGAACCGAACCTTGTAACTCCTGTAGTCATTTCTGCTCGTAGTATTGTAGAAAAATACTGGACCCTATTTTTTTTCTTTCTTTTTTAATAACGTTGCATATTTACGGTGTAGCGAGGAAATTGCCAGACATACTCTCAAATAAGCAATTTTCTTTAGATAGCAAGTAAGATAATAGAAGACAAAGACCGATTTATGCAAGAAATATAAATAGGATCGAAGGATCCCTCGCGGTAGGCAAGACAGACTACAAATTTCTTTCAAAACATAAGGAAAAAAGTGAATATTTAAAAATGCATTCTACGTATGATATAAGAAAAGTCGTGAAGTTAAATGGCAATGCAAATAACATCGTATGGAGGATATTCGAAATTTTAAAAGAAGGGTCATTTGACCCTGCTTAGGTTAGGTGAATTTTAGAATTCACCGGCGGAGACATGTTGGCGATGAAACGCTCGGATTGAAATAAAAATGATCTGCCACGTCGTACGCACGAAAGAATTCAGGCTGCGCCCATTTCGGTACGTTGTAATAGACAGGCGAAAATACTCGCCCGTCCTTTTGATTTCGCTTGATTGAAATTCCGAGTATTGCAACGTGTATCGATCGGCAGGGACGACAGACAGTTTTGGCACGACTCGCGCCTGCCGAGTACTATTTTCATATTTAAGATCTTGGCTTTTCCACGAATCGATTAATCATCATCTGCACGCTCTTCGCAGCTCTCTACGCGCGTATACATTACATTTCAAGACAGGATGTGACCAAAACGGAAAAGAGGAGACGTTTTCCAACGTTTCGTCCTCCTGATTTACTTGAAACATTCATCGAAGCAGATGACGGCTCCCGTTGGAATGAATATATTTTCGTTTCTCATTTTTCTTTTTTCCTTTCCTTCTTCTTCCCTTAGCCTCCGTGCGTTCGTAGAGAAAGGAAGCGTAGATTTAAATATTTGACGGATTCTTCCTCGTTTCTTCTCGTCTCTCCATTTTTCTTTCTTCCGCGTCGTCGAAAGGACGACGTTATTATCTCGCAGGACGACGACGACGCGAAGAAGATAATAATTTATGCAAGATTTTTTCAATCCACCCTTTTGCAAATCAATCTTGCAAATCGAGTTTTTTTCTAAACGTTTATTTCCTTCGGCCCGTTGTAATCGAAATCCAAAGGTAACGATGTTTAAAGATTTTATTGCATGCGTGTAGAGCGACATAAAATGACACGAAAATCAACGTAAAACACCTACTCGATTTGCTAAAAGCATTTATACACACGTAGATTCGTATAATAATTATGACAATCAGTAAGAGCGATAGTTGCAAATGATATCCGCTAAATCGAAAGTATCACAGGATTTAATTTTTGAGAAAGAAAAACTTCTTCTCGTCACGCGGGCGGCACAGAAGGAAAAAGTGTATTGCTTCACTTTTGAAGCTTCAGCCCTCGGCAGAAGGGCGTGAGTTCGATTTGCAGAAAGATAAACACCGTGACCAGCAATTTGGATCGCAAAGTTTGTACAAGAGGATCGAGTCGTTCGAAAGTTTGAAAAAAAAAAAAGAAAACAGAACCCATTGTCAATCAGAGTCCTGGCGAAGAGGAAAGAAGTCTCATGGAAGACGATACGGATAACAAGGCAGAAGAGGAAAGAAGGGACGGGGTCCCACGCGAGTTTCCCGATCGTGTTCAGTAGCTTCGGGTAAAGCGTATTCAGGTCGAGACGTAAAAATATTTCTTGATAACATTGTCGTCACGGAATTTCTCGCTCGATTGCAGCTCTCCGGTTTGCGATTCCGCGGCTCGTCGCTACGACGACGACAACGACGACGACGAACGGGAATACCATTACCGGCGAATAAAGAACCGAGGCTAGACGTTATAACAGCATCGCCATAGCTGCGCCTCCGGTTCCTTCGAGGGCTCTCCCGGGAACTCTAACGATGTTGCGTCGCGGCGAAGAAATTCGAGCGGCTCCGACGCTGATGTACACGTACCCCGGCAGAACCCCGGCAAAAATACCGAGCCAAATATGCTTTTAAGAACGCAGATGCTCCCGCATAGCGGGGATATTCTTAATGCCTTTGTAAATCCGCCCTCTCCATCCGTTCACGCGTCCATTTTTATCCTGCGCCCCTTTTCTTTTTTTTTTTTTTTTTTTTTACGTCCTCTTACTTCCTTCCTCGTCTTTCGTCTTTCTCTGAATGATTATTTATTATTACGACATTGCTGCCATCGTTAGAGTGGCAAGCTTCCACTCTCCGATTCAAACGCCTCTTTCGCCTGTTCCTCTTCGTTTATCGTTTCGCAGCAATCGACGGCGAAAGGAACAATAATCCGATAAGAAGGGAACGTTATTATGAAAAGTGGTGTGCGACGACGACGACGACGACGAACGAACGAAGAGAGGGTGAGGAGAACAGTTACGACGTAGTTGACAACGTGGCGAGGTAATCGAATAACCGGTGCACCGTAACACCCTTGTTGTTCACGGTGCGACTGAGTTCACCTGTACGCGCGCGTACTTCCTCCACTTCCGGCGCGGAGCGAGCGAGAAAACACTCAGAGAGCGACTCTGCCCGCGGATCTTAACTCTCCTCGCGATTCTCTCCAGAGAATGTGACTGTACTCGTGTGTGTTGCATGAACGTGCCGAAGAATTCGGGTATACGGGCTACTCGAGTTCAATGACTGTGAACGTCTTCCACCAACCGAACTTGAGAGATTGTTAATTAAACACGAACCAGTTGGACACTTGGAGAATCGACGTGGCAATCTGTATCGTTTTCATATAGTTTCGATTGAGAAGTACACCTGGTTTTGAAGAATTGAAGCCGTTTCTTCTTGAAAGTTGAACCATTTCTACCCGCGGCCTGCCTTTTTTATTTATTGGAAATAATTGGCGGTTCAATCCAATTACATTCAACGGAATTGTTCAACAGCTCTGTTGTCTGTTATTTAAAAATGGTAAATCGACATGACGGTTGATGTTAATCGTTTCTGGATGACAATAGACAGAGCAGCCTGTATCCTGATTTCCGTAAACACAAAATATTCGGACAAACAAGAAAAAGTATAATATTATAAACTAAATCAGGACTCGTGAGAATATTTAACGTTCTTCGCGCTAACAGAGCATGTAATGAAAAAAAAATCAAGATTCCATTTTATCAGTAATTTGTGTTTGAATGTATATAGTATTCAAAAACGAACATTCAAGAACATTTGTTAACATTTATGTGGAAAAACTTATCAAAAATACGGTTCTTTTAACATATTGTTTAAACAAAAGGCTTTTTTTGCAAAATGTTATACACCATTGAAAGACACTAATTTCACCAATTACACGAAAAACGGTATTTTCAATAATTTCCGAGATATTTGACAAAATATGTTTTGCACACCTAACCTAACTTAAATCTAACCTAAACCTAAACTCCAAATTTGAGCGTAACTTTTACCACTTCAACATCAACCATTGGCGATAAAAAAAAGAACACGAATATATGTTTGAAAACTACATTCGTGCCAAATTACATCAAAATCGGTGATTCATAGTTCGATATGTTCCCTTGTGAGACTGAGACTGTTCGTAACGAAAGGTAGCTGGCATATTGATTGTGTTTTGTAACAATTTGTATTTGACACAACCTGGACTTGGCTAGATCTGGATTCGTTGAGAGGCGGGAAGGTTCGAGTCGATTTTCAAAACAGAAACCTAACTTGAACCTAACCTAAACCTAAACCCCAACTTTGAGCGTAGTTTTTACCCCTTCAACATCAACGTAACCTAAACCATTGCCGATAAAGAAAAGAATACGAGTCGAATATATGTTTGAAAACTACATTCGTGCCAAATTACATCAAAATCGGTAATAGTTCGATATGTTCCCTTGTGAGACTGAGACTGTTCGTAACGAAAGGTAGCTGGCATATTGATTGTGTTTTGTAACAATTTGTATTTGACACAACCTGGACTTGGCTAGATCTGGATTCGTTGAGAGATTTTCGATTTTCGAAACAGAAACAGAACCACGCAAGAATATATTCCCTTCCCTGTGATTATCCGAGCAATGCTCGTTATTTCTCACGCATGACGCGCCCGTAATTTTCGTACCAATTAAAATTCGCCGTTGTTGCGCGGTGAGTTCTCCATTACTGGGATCCAGTTTCACCTCCCCTCGCCACCCTGGTTTTGCAGCACGCACACCGTTGTTCTTCCGTCTCGATTTTTAACGCTTTATTTAACGCGTCGAGCGCCACCGTGGTCTGTAGTCTGCTCCAGTAAAGAATGGAAACGCATCTCTAGAAAACGCATCATCTCAGTCTCGTCGCTCTGATTCGTCACAGAGTGAAGATGAAAAGAATCTCAAAATATTCGAAAAATATGGACAGCTCGTAATGGGTACAATAACAAGCGAACAATAATTGAACACGTTGTTAATTGAATCGGTTCAAGCGCTAGTTTCGAGAAATCCGAATATTCGGATTCCGGCCGATGATGTGTTAACAACGATGTTACGTTGATAATTAATACTTTCGAGACGGACGGAAACGTTCAGCTGAATACGGCGTATAGTTTCCAAAAGTCTGTGTAGCTGAGTTCTGCTATTTCTAGGTATGCGAATATGAGAAATATTCGAGCGATACTTGTAGTCATTCGTTGCTCAGAGTTTTAAAAAGATTAAACAAATACGTGTAGAAAGAGATATATTTTTTTTTTTTTGGTTTAATGAAATGAACACGATGAATATACAGGTATATAAAATTCACGTTAGCTTGCAGACAACATTTTTTACATGACAATTCGTGCGCGTGATATTTATTAACAATTTGAAGTATAAAATATATTAATAAGTGAGAGCGTAATAATTTAACGAGTTTCCTTAATAATAGCGCGAATTTTGAAATGACGTAGGACCACGTTCACAGTCACGAGAGTGTTAAGAATTATACTTCACAGTTGCACAGACCTACTTATTCGAACGACTTTCATAAAAATGTTATAATAATAGCTTGCTCTTGCTAAACTGTCTCCTGTCTGCTGTGCTTATATATCATTTCCTATTAGTACCTATTAATTCCTGGTCAAAGTAACCTGATTCCTGACAACGAGTAACATTCGCGCAGTAACATTTGACGAAATAAGAACATGGCGGCCGTGGAGATTCTTTGACGCCTGGTGTCGAACGTGTCAGAGCGTTGTATCTATTACGATACTGATTATCGCGTTTCCAGAACGCGGAATTTTCCAAGATCGGCGAGTTATCAATGATCAAACATCGATAAAAGTCGACGCGAGACATCGGCGCGTTCGTCGATCATCGACGGGGGGGAGAAACGGTTGGTATAATAAATTTCCCTCGGACGTGGAACGCTGCCTTTACACGCGCGGGCGTGAATTATCGAATTGCCCGAGGGATGATAGAAAACGAGAAATTGAAAGAAATCGAGGCGAGGAGAGTTGGATGTTATCCTACTTGCAGTTGTAGAGCTTTCAACACTATTCCTACCGACATTTCACGTATACTTATTCTCACCGCGACCGGTCAAATGGCCGGTCTTTAGGCACAACTTATATTTTTTAATACAGAATCAAGATAAAAGCCAGTTTGACAGTATGAAAATTTAGTTTCTTTTATTCAGAAGTATATAGTGTACATTTTATTCGTTTTCACCGCATTTCTTTATTTATTTTACTATAGTAGATAAGATGGTGTAAGAAAATCCAGAGGTTCTGGACCGCTTCCGATACCAATCAGGCAAATAAGTGCCATAATCAATCCCTGGAAGGCGCTTTTCGGCTAAAATCATGCCACAACTGCATTGCCTTTCGTTTGTAACGACTTTATAGTTTCGGAATTGAGTCGTTGAGAGAATACTATTACAAAAAGATATAAATCGTTTATACCGGTCGAATGACCGGTCGTGTTAGGTAAGACAGACTACAAATTCTTCTTAACAAATAAACAATAAAAAAGAAAAGAAGCGAATATTGAAAAATGTGTTATACGTATATTTGAAGAAAAGTCGTGAAGTTTAAAGTCGATTCAATTACGTTGTATGTAGGAAATTCTAATCGAAATTTTAACACTAGAACTACCGCACCAGTCAAAATGACTGGTTTTACAATTTTATTTTAAAATTTCTACTTCATGTTATAATTTTTTCCCCGCAACGATGCAATGACTTTTACAGTGTATAACTAAAGAAATAATATAATGAATTTCATTTTATTTTTATTTATTAGAAATCAAGACAATTTTGGTAGAAATAACTTCGCCTTAATAATTAACTGTCGGTAGTTCTAGTGTTAAAAACGGTCATTTGACCGGTCGTGCGAGGTCGCGAAGAAAACTAGCGACACTCGCAACGTATATGTGTTTTCAAAGAACTAATTCGCGACGAAATTAAACTTGATCTAGAAGTCTTTTTTTTTTTTTTTTTGAAAAAAAGCAACCTACCAGTTTTGCTAAAGCCTTTTCGAAGCCTGTTCGGCTTCGATCCGAGCGCACCGAGAAATGAATAATTCGCGCGCACCTTGATCGTTTGCAACGCGTTTGCACGATTGTAAGATTCCAATCAGCCCGGGGTGAAAAATTCAGTTCCATTTGTAACGGAACGAAGATAATGAACATTCACGTCGGAAGAATGGAGGAATTGTAAAATTGATCGCGCAATGTGACAGTTTCGATCGCCGGTGGGAAGATTGCTCGATTTCAATTACTCAGACGTTCGGTAGGTCGCATTGTTCATTAACGTGCTCCAATTCGAGCAGAAACAGCCGGGACGATGGATTATCAGCGGTGACGTCCTCTACCTGAGTGTCTTTGTTTTTTTTTTCTTTCTTTCTTTCTTTCTTTTCGAGGTATTTTCACGAGTGCTCCGCGCCACGCCGTGAAAATGAAATCTGGCAAATACGTATTTACACGTACGACTCTCCTCTCTGCCCTGTAACTATAATAACATCCATCAGCGTTATTATCCTATCCGGTCTCGCGGCAAAGCAGAAATAAGGGAAGGGAGAAAATAATGATAAATCCGAATGAACGGGAAGTATCGAAATTTCCACGACCGGTTCGCCGCGTTGTTATAGATTTCAAGTTGACAACTAGCGCGCGGATATCAATTTCTAATTAATTCCCCTCCTCCTCCTCTTTCCTCCTCCTCCTCCTCTTCGTCGTCCTCATCCCGCGGCACGTCATTAACGTAAATTAAACGTTTCGTTTGCCGTGCCGCTGACTCGCTCTTTATTGAAAGATCGTTAAATGCTCGATGAATTATCGTTCCGGAAATTTTGTCGGACGAGTGGGGTCTGTACCGACGAAAGTGCCGCCCTAAATCATTAATGGAATATTCGGTGACCACTGGCCGGTACGAGTAAATGGCAATTACTGCTTTACGCTTCGTGGCCTGGCTTCGAGTAATTTTACTCCCTGGAAATTGGACGTGATACGATCCAACTATGTATGTTCCACCGGCCATACATGCTCGGACACACATTCGCCGCGATTGCACCGCGCGAGTTTCTACTTCTCCCTCCGTGCTCTTTTCCCTTTTTTCCCCCTCTCTCTCTCTCTCTCTCTCTCGTTCCTTTCTTCCTTCGTTTCCCGGCAGTCATTTCTGAAAATTAAGGCGCGTTCCGGATATAATAGCGGCGTTAAAATTTTATCGCCGCTTGTCCTTTACGGGGCAATCGGCTCGAGGCCGCTGGGAATCGCAAAGTGTGCACGAACGACGTTAATTAAAGCGACGAAAGATCTAAAGGGGAAATGCTGTAACCGTGTAAGAACCTGACTTATGTGACTTTTTAGCACATCACTTTTAGGGAGAAAGGGAATGCTCCATCTTTCGGAGTCGATCAAGCTGAAAAACTCGAAACTCCGATGTAATATAGTCGACTGATAAGAATTTCTCTTCTGTTTCAGGTAAGTAACCCGGGAAAACTACGACGTTTCTGAAATCACGGCGGTGAGTCGAGTCATTTACCAAGAAAATACCATATATATATATATATATAAAACTTTATACCCACTCCTTACACATGAAACGTAGCACAAAACAAGCGATATTTCGACGCATTATAATTATTACGGATACATCGAACAATGCATCGGCAAATTTTACTTGTTACTAGATAAATACAGTAGGGCTTGTTCCAAGTGGTTTATTTTCATAAGTATTACAAGCAGTTGGATATTTCCTTAACATTTAGAATTTAATTGGCTTTAATCCATTAACAGGAGTGCTTTCTGATAAAGTGATCAAGCGATTAATTTATATTTGATGAAACGTATGCATACATTAATAATCGTACTGAATTACAGACAGTAAGAATAAATAATGGTAGAAATATTACAGAAAAAAAATAGTAATAAAAATTAATTTGAATTGTAATGATCTATCGTAGATTTTGCAATTTGAATTACAGATAGTAAGAGTAAATAATGGTGGAAATATTACAGAAAAAAAATAGTAATAAAAATTACTTTGAATTGTAATGATCTATCGTAGATTTTGCAATTTGAATTACAGATAGTAAGAGTAAATAATGGTGGAAATATTACAGAAAAAAATAGTAATAAAAATTACTTTGAATTGTAATAATCTATCGTAGATTTTGCAATTTGAATTACAGATAATAAGAATAAATAATGGTGGAAATATTACAGAAAAAAATAGTAATAAATATTACTTTGAATTGTAATAATCTATCGTAGATTTTGCAATTTGAATTACAGATAATAAGAGTAAATAATGGTGACCAATTTTCTATAGACATATAATCTGTAACAATCTGTCAATTTATTCTGCCTTTAATCTAAGAATGAAAAGGTTCTTCTGCAGCATCTGTCTCTTCTTCGGTAGAATCTTCTCTAATTCTTTTTGCTTCTCCACATTCGTTGATACACTCTGTCATTTCTTCGTCAGAAATCGTTTCACATTTATTGTTTCATTTACTTTAAAGGTAAATGATAATCTTCTCTAATTCTTTCTGCTTCCCCGTATTCATCGATCTACTCTGTCATTTCTTCGTCAGAAATCCGTTTCACATTTGTCGTTTCATTTACTTTAAAAGTAAATTCAGTTTAAAACAGTTTAAGTGTATTCAAGTTGAAAAAAAAAATGTTACAATGTTAAATTTCTTTACTATCGAGTAACGTAGAGAACGATACTGAAATTCACTGCGCACGTGACTGTGTTGTCGGTCTAACAGTTGACACTGTTTTTCTCGATGCCAATTTGCAGCATACACTATACCTCTCAAGCGTCTTCGGGAAGTCTTATCCCGTACAAGGTGTTTCAGATCACTTTGACCATTTTGACCATTTTGGTAGTTTCAGCGTTAACGATAACCATTTGTATCAAACAGACTTTGCCAACCAGACTCTGTTTGCAGGCAAAGATTTGTACTCATTTTGAGCAAGAGATATTATATATATATACATCACTGGTCGATTCGACTTTGTTTTCGAGGCATGGAGAGTATAGTAGTGTAAGCCACAAGTAATCAGACACATTTCAGCTATTTAATTTTTAAACGCTAGAACCATCGACGATTGAAACGTAAGATTTCCATTAGAGTTAAAGTGAAGAAAAAAGAAAAAAAAAATAGAAAAAGCTTTGTAATACAACGAGGTACACGGGTACTTTTATTTATACATTTTACGAAAAAAGTCATTCGAATCTTTAACCTCTTAACGCACTCGCCCGAGTTAAGTCGTGAAACCTGCAGTTTTGGTTTTCTATATAAATACAGTACATCTTACAACACGGTTTGAAAAAAAATTGCGAAAACCTTTTGTACAACACTGTACTTCTACAGCACTAGGTAACATGATTTTTGTTTAACACATTTAAAAACTAAATCACCTGAAAACAATGACGGAATGGAATAATGAACTACAGTGGCTTCACATGAAAAATGTATAAACAAATTATAATTTATTCATTTATAACTCTATTCCGATGTCATGGCGGAGAGCGTCATGCACAGTTTACGTGCCATCCGCGGCGAAGATGGCGTCTCAGTGGTACAATGTTGCGGAAAGTGCCGCCATATCTAAAAGGATAAAGTGCAAAAAACGTTCTCGTTCGATTGTAGCGAGCAGTGACGAGGAAAAAATTTATTAAATTAAGGTCAGGCATTAAATGAAAAATAATATTTTTTGTTTCTTCTCGTTTTTGTGCTATACGTACATTTATATTTTTAATAAAAATTAAGTTGCTTGTATGGAATTTAAAAGAAAAAAAATGTTTGTCTTTAATAAGTTTTCGGAACGTAACCCGCCATTTTGTTTCACACACAACACGGCATTTTCTAGGAACCTATATTGTGCTTATTTCCTCTCACCCGAAAAAAGTTGCCACCGGTGAATCCCAGCTTTTTAATTGGTGTGTTAAGAGGTTAAGCGACTGTGGATCCTTATTACTGTACAGTTTCTTTTTTTCAAATAAAGGAACAACAAAAAGGTGAGAAATCGCTCAAATCATCGTTGATCATCCACCGAGTGGCTCGATGAGCCTGGAAAATCAGCGTCCGCGAACGCGAAGCTGCGAAATTCCTCCCGTTTAACCGAATTTCGCCCGGCGCGGATTTTCGCAAACGCGACACGTTCCTGAACACGGGCGCCCGCGTCCTCGTTAGAAACATTTTGTCACGATTTAGCGCGCAGGAAGCATATCGACACGTGTCGAGGGCAGAGAGAGGGGAAGTTGCATCTTTCGCCGGCGTGGGACCCGGTGAATGCGCATTCATCGGCAATTTCGCGCGTGGGAACAGTGTCTGCGAGGTTGGGAACTCGCGCGACAAGTTCCGCATACTTTCCATATGTGGCGTGAAACTAGCGCGGCCGCCCCATCCCAGCAAGCAAGTGCTGTTCTTGTTGTTGCTCGAATTGCATTTCCAGAATCTCTAATGCGGCCGAGCCTCGGCACGACTCCGCGCGAGAATCGAGATAACGCGTGCGTGCCTCGCAACGTTAATCACATTCGAAGCGTGTTCTTCGTCCTCTTTGGCTCTCGGTTCGAAGCTAAGGTCCGTTTCCTTTTCGCTTTTATCCTCGGCATTGACTCGTTGGCTCTTCTTAATCGTTACTCAATTATATTTCTTCACCCGAGCTGAAAGTTTGCGCTGAAATCACATATGTCGTCGTGTCCGACAATTATTGGGAGATGTTACGTATATTTTATATTCGTCGACACGATAAATGTCTAATCGTCTTTCGTATTTTTTTCTTCGCGCCACGTTCGACATTTTGTAATTACTCCAAAATGGGGAGAGAGAGAATAACGCAGGCTGGTCGCTAAAATTTTGACGGTGGCTTACATCATTATCGAGCAATTTCTGACGAACGACACCGGGGCTGTCCCTATATTTACATCGAACCACGGCCATTCGGTGCGCGAATGTGTCACGTCGGTTTAACGCTCGCTGTACTCGGTGAACTGGTTAAATTTAACACTAACTACGCGGTCATACAGCCGCGAAAACATCAATATAACAAGTCTCTGTCGATGTTGCGTGCACCGTTGCAACGTCCCGCGTTTCCGCCATCTTGCACCATCCGCCCTCCTGCACCCTGTCCCCCGGGGAATTTAAATCGAAAGCTTTACGAGCTGCGAAATTTGAGCGTCGTAAAACGAGCTGGCTCCCTCAACCTATTTCTGCCGCTTTACGATTATCGTGCCCGATATATATTTTTCCGCGAGAGCGGAGAGAGAGAGAGAGTTTCTGAATAAAAGAATTCCTCTTCCGTTATTTCAACTCTTCTGCCAAGCGGGGACGAGCTCGACGAACGATTAAAAGTACGAAACGCGAGAGACAAAAATTAATTTCCCACCACCTTCTTAACGAAGATGTTTGCTCTCTTGAAGGAAAGGCACGGGTCGATCGTACGACGATCGTTTTCGACCCAGTTACGCGATCTCCCTCTGTGGCAATTCTGTAGCCGCGCTGTAGCCATACTCGCGGAGCCAATAGTAGTGTCGAAGCCAGGCAGCTTAGCTTCGACAACTCTATTCTGAGCAATCATCCTCGCATCGACCGAAATATCGCCAGTGACAAACCGGCGAAACATTGGCTCTTTGTTGGCTAATCCACCGTCACCCGTGGATAACCCGGAACGTCGGCAACCGTTGATGGATGACAAGAACATGGAGAGACGACGAGGCGGGATGACAGAGACTCGCGTCGCGTGTGAGTCCAAGCATCGATGCTCAATGTCCCAAAAACCGATCGGTTCCTCGGTCGCTTAAATGCAGAACATTCGGAAGGAACCGATATAGGCCCCCGACTAGTTTCACAATCGCAACGAGCGAAATACTCGCAAATAGGAGAAGAGAGAGAGAGAGAGAGAGAGAGAGAACGGATACCGTACAATGACCATTCTCTGCGCGTTGGCGTGGAGCCAGCCAACACAAGGAAACACGTGTTCAAGATTAGCCGGCTACGACAGGTGCCACTGGCTCGCAAAGCTTCGACTACGTTTGCATACGCTCGGTTTACGCCCCTCCTTTCCGTGTTCGATTGCGAAATTCGCGAGATTGCCGTGCGATTCGATCCGGCCATGCGGAATTTCTACGACGATTCACGACGAGTCGACGCTGCCGATCGATCGGGCCGAATTTTCGGCCCAGGCGTTAAAATCGGCAGGATCGACGCTCGAGGATCGAGAGATGGACCGAGATCTCTTCAGTCAGTTTCCTAACGAGGGAACACATCGAACTGTCAGTCACTGATTTTTCGAAAAAAAATATTTGATTATTATTTTGAGTATTTTCTTTTTTTTTTTTCAATCGGGAATCGTCGATGTTGAAAAAAGGATGAAAACTAACCTCAAAGTTTTAGGGGTTCGGAACATATTGTGTTAAATATCTCGGAAATTACTGAAGATACAATTTTTGAAATTAGTATTTCCTAACGAAGAATTTAATGATGTGTACCGTTTGTTTAAATAATATATTATTTATTTAAAAGAACTGTATTTATATGGTTCTTCCAAGTAAATGTTAATATATTTTCTTGAGTATTCGTCTTTATTGACTATCATCGATGTTAAAGAAATGAAACCTAACCTTAAAATTTTGGTAGTTTGGAACATAATGTGTGAAATATGTCAGAAATTACTGAAGATGCAGTTTTTGTATGACTCAATGAAATTAGTATTTTTTAACGAAGAATTTAATGGTGTGTACCGTTTGTTGAAAAAATACATTTAAAAGAACTGTATTTTTTAGAATTTTTTAATGGTTCTTCCAAGTAAATGTTAATAAATTTTCTTGAGTATTATTCGTCTTTATCGACTATCATCGATGTTAAAGAAGTGATACCTAACCTCAAAATTTTGGGGGTTCAGAACACAATGTATTAAATATCTCGGAAATTACTGAAGATACAGTTTCTATATAACTCAATTAGTATTTTCTTAACCTAGGAATTTAACGATGTGTGCCATTTTGCGAAAGAAAAAAACTTGTTCAAACAATATATTTGAAACAATATATTTTTTATAATTTCTCGATGATTTCTTCTACCCAGTAAACGTTAATACCAATATTTTGTATAGTTTATGAAAATCACGAAATACAAGAATCACTTGGATTAGATTGGGATCCTGGATTTTTGCATTATGAAAAAAATTTCATTTCAAGTATTTCTGCGAATAACCAAACGAATATTTCACTTCTACGAGTGAAACATCGACAACAGCGATAACAAAAATTTATGCATTAAACATATTGCAAGACTACTCTAATACACGAGTTTCTCTAATACACTTTGTCTTTAATTACTTTCGTAATTGTGGGGATATAGAGTTTCCCCAGTGTGAAAACTTAGATGTTGTATTCGCAGGGTTAACGAGCTCGCTGTGTGTCATTGGGTAGATTACGTAGGATGACGGATTTCGGAGTGGTTTTTGGAAGACGTAGAAGAGAATAGAGAGACGCTTGTCTCGTTTCGTCGATCGCGCCAAGCCGGGGCTTAATTTATGCGGTCGGCACCTGTTTATTGTGCGTCACGTGCCTCGCGTATCAGGCTGCTCGTAAATTAAGTTCCCCCGAGCGTCCATGATTTACAGACGCTTCTTATCGTTGCGTTACGCGGTAATGTCATTTTTGTCGAGCTAATTACGAGGAGAACGCGCGCAGGCACGTTATCATCGTCGGGTATGATTTCATTTCTCTGCTACGTTACGTAAGAAACGTTTTCTTGCTTTTTGCTTAACGCCGAGAGACATGTAAAATTCAAGCAGAATTTTCGCAACCTTGCAATTCGTTCTCTTAAAAAAAAAAAAAAAACAAAACCCACATACTGGACTGGAAACTCACTGCACGAGACTTTCTCGAAACTGTTGTATGCAAGAAATTCGTCGGAACGTTGACAGAAGTTGACAGGAGTCACTTAAACCTACTGTCACCGATTAAATAATCATTTTTAAAATTTCTTACGTAACGTCATTGCACCGTCATTTAACTTCGCGACTTTCCTTACAATATGCTTTTCTTACAATGAATTTTTCGATATTCACTTCTTTTCTTATTGCTTGTTTTCTGAGAGAAATATGTAGTCCGTTTTATCTGCCATGATCGGTTATTTGAACGATTTATTTTATTTCTTTCGTAATAGTATTAGTATCGAAGGTTCAACTCTGAAACTATAAAGTCGTTACAAATGAAAAGTAACGCAAGTATGGCAATGACCCAATGTATTTATTTCTCCCGGTCCTAATATGCCTCGATGCATTCTATAAGTAATGTCGTTTTCTTCAAATTTAATAAACATTGCCATCTAACGACAATAATTTAACTAGTATATTTAATATGTTTAGTGTGCTTGCTGTTAAATTATATTATAGATTAAAACTGTATTAACTCTGAAATAAAATGAAATTTTGCACAGTATCAAAGAAAAACGACGTTACTTACCTCTGATATATCAGAGGTGGCTAACTGGCGGCCTACGAGCCCTTGCCCCCCCCCCACTTTCTTGTTGAAGGAGTAGCACTATCCCCTCCACTGCATCGATCTCCCCACTACATTGAAATTTTCTCGCCGTGCGTGAGCCACGCTCTTTCGATCTGTTGATTTCCTAGCCAAGCAAGTGGAGAGATCTTGAAAAGATGGAGATATGTCATGAAACATCCATGTTTTTTTTCTCTTTTTTTTTTTTTGTTTAAAGACCAGTCACAGTAGTGAATGGGTTATAAGTGTCGGTAGGTTTAGTGTTAACCGTAGCTCGACGTAACGCGTAGCTTACGGCAGACGTTGAAGCGAACTTTAGCTGCCGCCATCTCTGTCCCATTCGTCGGGAACGTCTCAACGTTCATTACGAACTGTCTTCGCTTAATATCGTTTCGTTTCCTTAATTTGCCGGCCTGAATTTACGATCCACGAGTGGACGACGCAGGGATGACAGGGCGCGAGCCTTGAATTCACAATTCGCGAAACCGTCGAATCACGAATATTCCGGTTTTTTCAATTTATCGACACTGGCGACAGATACGACTTTCTTTTTCATATAGCTTGTGTTTCTGTGTTTTTCTGCTTCTAACAGAGAAGCGAGAAGATTCATCCGTCTCCGCGCCCCCCCCCCCGTTATCGTTATTATCCCGCGATGAAAATTTTATATTAAAGCCCCGACGAAATATGCACGCGGCTTTAATACAAAAGGCGGTTTTATTGTTTACGCGAGCGTGTATTTTTCAACTTTGTTCCGGGAGATACAAAACAGCAACAATGGAAGCGCGCGCGGCGGAGCGAGCTACTTTTCAGTTACGTTAATACACTTTACAGTATAGTGCTACGGTAATCTACTTCAACGTACTCGTTATAAACGCAAAGTAAACGTTTATTAGAGCTTAATTAGAGTTTACATTGCGCGAAATATTATACGCAAGGCCAGAAAAAAAAAAGAAGAAGAAGAAGAAGGAAAGGGGAAAAAAGGAACAGAAAGAAGGCAATTCCATTCGCTTCTTTGTAAAAAAGGAAATCCATTACCGAGACGCACGAAAAGTTAGTGAAAAATGGAACCTAATCTCTTAGCCGTGGTTAGCTGCTTCAACGACCCGATGACGATTATACTCGTCGCGCTGTAAAAAATTGAATTAAATTACAAAGCAGCAACACTAGTTTCTTTTTTTTTTATTTTGAAAAATCAATAATTTCGTCGTTGGACATAATATCATTTTACAGAACTTAAACGTTCGTAATTCTCTTTTTCGTCGAACAAGATGTCAAATGTTTGGGAGAAAAATAGAAAGAAATTAGAAATTTAATTTGTTCCTTCGAAGAATGATGTTTCTTGAAGCAACGTGAGGACACGCAATGGCACTTGACGTGTCGAGCACCGATATCTATAGATTCTCTTCGTATTAGATTATCTTTCGAACACATCGTCGTTTAGGTTTTAATTATCGACGATGTGCTTGACGAAAAAAGTCGTTTTCCCGATGTAGGCTTCGTTGTACGTGTTGAATTTATTTAACAGGGACTTCTCGATAATGTACAAAATCTTATTTTATTCAAACTATCTTGAATCACTGTCACTAGATGGCAATGTTTGAATTAAATTCGAAGAAAACGACATTACACCTAGTATCTTCAAATTGGATTTCTCGATAAAACGAAGAAAATTCCAGCAGGAAGTTTACACGCGTATTGATTCTCCATTATTCGTTTTACACAGCGAAAATCAATTCAAACAAATGACGAGTCACGAGGAAATTAGATTCAACAGTTCGCACAGGAAGAAAAGTTTAGTCGAGTCTCGATATATTCTAAAAATATTCTAAAATTTACTCAAACGTGTTTTCCGCAAGAAATTCAGTTCAACTTTTCTCTCAATTGCCATTTCTTCGCGAGGAATACTATACTCGTCGTACTGGCGACAGAGAAGGACGGGTTCCGCGGTTTTTCGAAAGGGAAATTACTGGCTTTTCCATGGGATGACGGAGGGGAGGGAAGAGCGCATAAAGCGTAAGCGAGCGATGCGCCCGCTTTTCGGTGTTACGCTTTTCCTAGGCGGGTTTCCTACGTAACTGGCGCGTCGGAGGGATGAACCGTGCACGCAGCTCGACGAAGTAGGGGGAGGAGAGGGGTTGCAAGATAGATACGTCAGTGTCTCGCTGCAAGCTGGTCGTGTTAATTACATCCCTGGCTTTACCCGCCCCCTTCCTGTCGTTCCTTCGCGCCCCGGCGCACACGCGGGACAGAGCTCATCTTGGAGGTCAGCTGAAACGTCGCTGGCTTCGCGGCCGTGCTGTAATTGGAAACCGCAAGGCACAGCCCACGAGAATTCAAATCATACGGCCGTTTATTGGCACCAGTTGCCAATCGCGAGCCGAACGACGCGATTCTCGCTTGATTGCCGTTGCCGGGATTCGGATTCCTCTCGCAAACCTCCAGCGTTTCCGTTCCCTTCTCCCCGAGGTTTATTCCCCCCCTCTTCTGCATAAATTCGCGCGCGTAAAGGGACGTTTGTTCGCGTTTAACACTAGGTTTACCAATCTATAGGGTCATTTCGTTGATTTTCTTCGAGAAAGTTCTTGCCGTATTTTATGAGAATATTTTAATTGATTTTTTACTTACATTTATATAATCGCAAATCGAATCTTTCCTGTCTTCTGGTCTCGGAGAAATGTATATAGTGTACTTTTACCGACGGGGGTCATTTTGGCCATTCGAATCCACTTTATTACGTCTGTCAGCACATTTTTCATTTATTCGCTCGCTTTCTTCTATTCCATAATTTTGTTGCACTTGGCAACACGCTTTTTCGTTTTTTTCCACTTTTTATGCGAATGATGCGCTGCAAAACCGGTTTTTTTTTTACCAGTAAATCTTACCACCGACAATTTTTTTTACCAGTAAATCTTTCGCATCGAAGCTATTGAAGAAGAAAAGAACTTTTGGTGGAAACTGTTCGGGGAAAGGAAAAAGAACTGCCGAAAATTGCAAAACAAAAAAAAAGATGATCTGCCTCGTTCTTCAAGTTTATTGCATAAATCAAGTAATTGTACACTTACGACATGCAAAAGCAAAGCAACTAAAGAAGTTCTTCTTCTTAGTTCCAAGCACAATTCCATTAATATTGAAAAAAATAAAAAAAAATTACCCGAATCGATAGCATGTTATAATAACACCAAGTACGGTGTTGGCAGACCAAAATGGCTCGAAAATATACTGTGAGATCGTCATCTCAAAGATGGCCTCTGCAAGTCTTTTTCAATATCCTAGATTCGGCTGCGATCAACTCGTGGATATTATATAAAGAAACCACCGGTGAAAATATATCTAGGAAAAATTATTTGTTCCAGTTAGCAGAAGAACCTGCTGCTAATTACACAGATTCATCTGAATCAGAAAATTTAAATAAGCTGTTGGTGGATGCCAATCGAGAGTTCCGGAGCAAGAAAAAAAAAATGCCAAATAGGCCTTCGCAATGAAAATAAAACTCAAGTTACCTGTGGCATTTGCGAAAGATACGTTCGTGGAGTATGTACGGAAAAAGAAAATTGCAATTTGTAAAAGATGCTTTACGTTAAAATATCAAAAATAAAAAAAAAATAATGGAAACTAATTATTACACCTGATGTAATTTCATTGAGGTTCGTTTTTTCTCTACTTTAACTTCATAATAAATGAGGTCAGTTTATATTTTTTCTAATTAAATATCGAACAGGGGTCATTTTGACCCCTTTGGTAGAAATAGGTATACGTCGATTCATGGTAAACCTAGTGTTAATATAAAAAAATGGAAAAAATATTAAAACATTAAACCGTAAATTTGTAAAAGATGCTTTACGTTAAAATATCAAAAATAAAAAGAAAATAATGAAAACTAATTATTGCAACTGATGTAATTTCATTGAGGTTCGTTTTTTCTCTACTTTAACTTCATAATAGATGAGGTCAGTTTATGTTTTTTCTAATTAAATACCGAACAGGGGTCATTTTGACCACTTTGGTACAAATAGATATACGTTAATCCATGATAAACTTAGTTTTAATTAAACCGTGGTCTAGGATGATGGAAAAGAGTGATCTTTTCTTTCTAGTTTTTATAATCTTTTTATATAATCGTGAACGGAGTGGTAAAGAAGCGTGGATGACTATTGAAATTTGCTTTATGATATTACTATCCGCAATGAGCTAATATTGTGACCTAGTTGGTCCAAAAATATCAAGCAAATAAGAGAGAGTTGGGGGGGGGGAAGAGAGAAGGTCTGAAACAGTCGCGATATTGCGATACGACATGTATAAAAGTTCAGCGGATTTGAAATTTATTATCCCATTGATAATTAATTCGCGTCGTGAGACGCGAGGGGAGTCGGGAGTGAGAGAGGCGTCCGTATGTGTCCGTCCCGGCTGGTTCAATTTCATTCGAGCGATTCCCATCCCTCGAACCTTAATCCGAAAAATACGCTCTTTGTAGTCTTTCCACTCTATCATCGCTCATTCATTTCGCGAATAAGCTTCTTTAATGAAATTGCGTGACTTGCCGCGCACAAAGGGCCGCAGCTCTCGGCGACCGGCCGATCGCTACGTGAAAGGAACTCGCTTAAGTTAATTCGCCGAGGATTTTCGCAATTACGGCGGAACAACTAATTATCACGTGTTTGTGTCAACCGCGTCTCGAGTGTACGTGCGTTATATAGAATATAAATATGCTGTGTGTGCCGAACTTGACTGCCACAGCGCTTGTGATCTCTACACGTAGAGATAGAAAGGGAACGAATATTCGAAATTTATATAAAATTAAAATAAAACGAAGCGAAAAGTTACGCTTTGTGAACGAATATTCACCACCGTGAAGTGTGTCGATAGCAACGCGTTTTTCCCATTATTATGTTGCGCGCAGACGACGGCGTCGTCGAGTCCCTTTTTTTTTTCACGTGCTAACGAATTATAATAATACGATGAAAAAATAATTTTTAATTCCATCGAACTTGATATCGGCGAGTAACAAAGTTAATAACGCTAAGTAAAGTTCCGGGGAATTTTGCCGCAGTTTGCAATGAAATTACTTTACGTTTTAATTCTTTGCGCTAGTTCGCCGTGCGAAGTTACTTTGCCTGTTGAATAAATCTTTCGTCTCAAAGTGCGAATCGAGTTAAAAATCAAATGGCAAAGAAAAATAGAAAACTTGGTCCCACTTGTTTGTTTAATTTTTGCGTGATATTTGTCGTGTCTTTGCTTGCGTGTAGATCCATTTTGGTCGTTTATGTTCGGGACACCCTGTACATGTACCATCCACTTTCCAAACCAAAATCCCGCGTAAACTTCATCAGTTGAAAAATCATGCGAAAAAAGAGTTACGTAGAAAGAAATATCAAGTTGAAATACAGGGTGTCGCATTTTAATCTGTAAATGCAATTATCCCCGAAACTATTCGTCGTTTGAAAAATGTTTCTTTCGTTTTTCTTTTTCGAGAGGTCGTTTGGTATACTTGATTTGTCCCTAGATAGAACGAGATATGAAGGTCATTGCTATCTTCTCATAATTATGTAATTTCTTTTTTCTTTTTTTTTTTTTTTTACATCAATCGACGCAGCAAAAAAGTATTAACCTACGTATATCGAGAAATTTAGGAAATACTTCAATATCAATTTTGTAAAGTCTATCGTACGAAACAGCGGTTCTCAACTCCCGAGGGTACGCGAAAATAATGTTAATAATGGCGGAAAAACACCAACAAAAAAGGAGTTGAAATAAAAGCGCAAAAACGAAATTACAGAGGTTTGATTTACAAAGAGAGACTTGTGTGAAAGTTTTTGAGGGATGAGAATTTATGAAAAGAGAAGATACTCATAAATGAGAAGAATCTAATCAATGGGTACAGGGGAGTAAAAAGGTTGATATAAAAGACAAAAAAGGACAAGAGCAGCATTCTTGTATTCATATTGTTCTCGTCGTTTTATGCATAGATTCTATAAAAAAAAAAAAATATGACCAATGGGTTTAGACGTAGATTGGTTAATACTTTTTTGTAGAGAACGACCTGTTGCAAAAGAGATTCACTTGTACTTGAAGTAATGGTAGCGACTTTTGTATCTAGAGACAAACTAATTGCAAACGAAATTGCTACGATCTCAAAACAGAAAGAAATTTTTTAAACGACAGAGAGCTTCGGAGATGATTGAATCTACAGATTAAAATGGCACATTTTAATTTGACAGATTGAAAATCTAATTGGACTAACTTTCCTATAGCTCGGTTACAGCCGAAATTCTCGAAACCCCTTGCTCACCGAATCATATCGGAACGTTTCGGTCGGATCGTGGGTACCATTTTCAATTTGTTGGTTGCGAGAATGAAGCGCAGAGGGCGCAGATGGTTGAGGAAGAATAGGCGTCGCAGCTGGTGGCTGGTGGTTTCTTGGTCGGTCGATCGTTTTTTCGCCGCGTGCGTACAAATGGCATTTCCGCCGGCCAATAAAGGAAGTTTATGTCAGGCCGCGATAATGGCACTCGGCTCGCGTAATTACCAGTTATGCGCCGATGCTGCAGAGCTAGCCCAATGTGTCACTGCCCGTCACATTACCCCAGGTTGGTTATCAAACTGGCTGAGAAGGAGAATGGTCAGTTTGAGAATGGTCAGTTTGCGCCTGTGTGCGTGCGTCCGTGTTCTTCGTACGACTCGAAATCGAAATACGCAGGTATCCTTTGCTCGCTGTCCCCGCCAGAGTGTTTGAATTTTCAGAGGGGGGGGGGGGGGAGTGATTGACTGGCCTTCGAGGGAACAATGGTACAGTCGTAGGCGCGCGGTTTGATACATGCGAGTATTTAGTATGATTTACGACTTGGGAATACGAGTGTTGTATCGGCGGGAGACAGGTGAATCGCTCGGGGGAGTTACGAAACCCGTTGTGCCAGGTCTTGCCGGAGATTTTGCACGGCGGAAGAGGAGGAGGGGGGGATAGTTTGAATACGTAGCAAGTAGCATGTACGTACAGGGTGTCTCGGTACGAAGCTAACCACGCAACTTTCTCTCAAACTGTTCAAGCCACAGAGAAAAATAGAGTTTCGAATAGAGCTTGAAGTTCTTGTTTCGAGGTGACCGCAAATCTTGTCTACGTGGTCACGTTTCCGAGATTTCACGATCTTTGTTTTTTTTCTTCTTTCTTTTTTCTAACTGTATATTTTTGAGTTCACATTCGTCTTGTGATTGTAGACATCGAGACAAATTCAGCGACCTAAGTCTTTACTTAACGCTCAAAACTTATCTCTCTGTTGACCAGAGATCGTTCCTTATCTATCGAGGGAGCATACCGAAGTATGAATTTTGATAAAATTTGGCACGAATGTAGATTTCGACAGAAATATTTGACTCGTACCTTTTTTCTAATTGACACAACCGTCGATGCTGAAGGGGTGAAAACTAGCTAAGTTTTGGCGCATATTTTGTCAAATATCAAGGAAATGATTGAAAATACCATTTTTGCGTAAATTGATGAAATTAGTATTTTTTTAACGAAGAATTTAATGGTATGTACCGTTTGTTTAAAAAATACATTTAAAAGAACTGTATTTTTTATAATTTTTTAATGGTTCTTCCAAGTGAATGTTAATACATTTTCTTCAATATTTATTTTTATCGACGATCGTCGATGTTAAAGAGGTGAAAACTAACCTCAAAGTTTTGGGAGTTTCGGAGCATATTTTGTCAAATATCTGAGAAATTACCGTTTTTATGTAAATTCATGAAATTAGTGTTTTTTTACGACGTATATTATTTTGCGAAAGAAGCTTTCGTTTAAACAATATATCTAAAAAGCTGCATTTTTGATAAGTTTTCTCCAAGAAAAATGTTAATAAATTTTGTATGATGTTCGAACCAGTGGCGACCTTGGACGTCGAACACTGACGGTTGCACTCTTTCCAACGTTTCGCGTGTAATTCGTTGACCAGTTTGCGTCCCTTATATTTTTTTTTTTTTAGCCGAATTTCGTAGAAAATCCCAGACGCAAGAAACCGCGGTATAATAATAATTACCGATATTTTTTCGCCGTGTGGGGAAACAAATCGTCGAAAGATCGAATGGCGATTCGGACAATTTTTCGTCGAAGAGAAATAGTCGTTTCGACTTCGGGTATACGATTCGGGGAGACAAACTCTATCCAAAGTTTCGATCGATCGGCTCGTACGTTCTCCTAAAATTGAACTAGTTTCCGGTTGGCCGGTCGCTCTAGTTATTCCGGCGAATCGCCAGTCGATAACAAGGATCAGGGTACACGCGTTACGGCAATTTCGCCGTTGCGAAATCCGGCACACTGACAATACTCGATTCATAATTCGAGCGGTTCGACAGTTTTTCACCGGTTCCACAAGCGAACTGACGGGGAAAAAAAAAAGTTCGGCACCGGTTTTTCGTGTATCGGCGCGGCCCTGCGGCGCGCGGGTTGCGTAACGCCGGGTCAATTCGCTCGCGTACTAGCCGCGGCGAGCGGCTTTGTTCGACGAGGATTAATTAAATACGCGCGTTGAACTCGTTACCATACGTTTCCATTAATACGCGCGGTTGAACTTGTTACCTAAGCAACGATGTTCACGAGCCACGGATTCCGCGGAGAAGTTCCAGTTACTGCAATTACCTCGCGCGGCCGAACCAGAGGAGGAATTAGCCAAGCTTTTTTTTTTCATGTCGAAGCGAATCGCCGGCCATTTTCGACTTTCTCGTTATGTCTTCTCTTCTCCTATTTTTACCTTTTCAATCAATTTCTTTATTTATCGATATTTGGCACGCTTTGTTTTTTCTTTTTTTAAATTGTTCGAGTTACGTTCGAAGTGAAATTGGTATCTCCTCGAAGACATACATATTTACACGAGTCTCTCGCTTTATTGCAAGCTCTCGTCGCCAACTGGAAATTCCTCTTTTCTCTTCGCGGCGGCGCCCGCGAAGAACCTGCAAAGCCCGCGAAAAGAAATATTTTTCCGTGGGGAAGGAAAATTCCGAGCAAGGGAATATTAAAATTTCTCGTGTCTTCCTCTCTCTCTTTCTCTCTCTCTCTCTCTCTCTCATCCTTGCGGATGATCCTCGGAATGTCGCGGAAATTCTCTTTCGCTCAGGTGTATCGCATGATCGAGATGTCTGCCGTGGCAATTTTTACTTTGCCTCTCTTTTTCGATCTCTCTCTCTCTCTCTCTCTCTCTCTCTGTGTGTGTTTTTCTGCCCTCTCCCTCTTCACTTTCACCGTCGTCGTCGACGGCCGAGCTGCACGCGATAACGATGTTCGCGAACAACGAGACGAGAGGCGTTAAGCATTCTTGTCGTAAATTCAATGTTCAAGGAAGTAGAACGTCGCCGCACAGACGAAGAATACTTCGACGACGGTGGGAAGTTGAGTTTTCTTGCTTTATCCGCGCCGGGGACGCCTCGATAACGCCCCCCCCCCTTCTCTGGCAGAGAGAAACCCGCTCCTGGAAGGAGTTTTGTCCGAGATAGAGGCGGGAACAGCGGCGAGGCTCGCGTGTCCTTGCTGATTTATAGCTCGTCGATCGTTCCCTCCGATCCCTTTTCCCCCCGCGCGCTGTGCAGCAGCGTACTCCACTTCCGGTAGTAACCTGCTGGCCAGTGGTTCTCACAGCGGCATGGCGGGAAGGGGAGGGAAGGGGGGGCTCTGAAAATATTTACGGACTTTATACCGGTCGGTAACGAAGATAAATCGCGTCACCTGCCACCGACAGGCAACTATGTTTGCTCGAAAACCTGGCACCCTATGCTTCCCTCTCCCTCCCCTCCCCCTCCCACCTTCCTCCGATGTGTTTTGCGGCCGCGTGTCTTCGAGAATGATCGAAAACCCTCGTCCCTGTTATTCTTCGTTGCTCTCTCTCTCTCTCTCTCTCTCTCTCTCTCTCTCTTCTTTCTGTGCATCTCTGGGCAAAATAAAACTTACCGACGGGGGCGCAGGGATTCGCGTTTCTTTCGATTCGCCATCCGCTTGCCTGCAATTTTTGGGTTGGGTTCATCAACAGCGAAACAACTGAAGAACTGAATCTGAAGCTCGAGGGGCGATCAATTTTCAAATCTGCTGATTAACCGGTAGCTCGATAATAAGAAGCAGAAAGGAAACGGGGGGGGGGAGGGAAGGGTGGAAAAGTAGCGAACCCCTTGAACAGGGGCAAAGCCCTCCCCGCTAGACAGTCTATCGTGCTCCGTAGCACGTAGTTATGAACACGAATAAGAAGGGTCGATGTTATCGAGAGGGTATCCTTCGATAGGACGTGTTTCATCCCCCTTTTTGTATTACATGCCTATTGCATTACGATTCTCATCAAAATACCCGGTGGTCCGGTTTGCTCGCTTCTCGCGGAAAGCGATAGAGGAAAGAGTGACGAGGAAAGGGGGAGGACAGAGAGGTGAGAGGAAGAGGTGAGTAGGGGAAGAGAAAGCAATGACTGCGACTACGGTGAATTTTCCAAGGGCTGTGGAGGGGAGGGGGCGAGCTATTCTCCTCTAATTGGCGTCGTGGGGGGACAACGAAAGGGGGCGGTGCATCATATTTTCTCATTAAAAGCGTTTACCCGAATGGAAAGTTCTTTTATCCCTTCGAAACCCTTCGAAAGTTCCTACTCGAGAGTTTCTAAGCATTCGACTCTCTCTCTCTCTCTCTCTCTCTCTTTCTATCTGTCTATCTACCTAACTGTCTGTCTCTCGTTCCCTCTCTTTGGTCGAACCTCTCGGATGAAAGTTCGCCGCCGAGTTCGGCGTAAACTCACCCCTTAGCGCCTCTTTGGTGGTACGAGCTTAACGCTGGGCTGGTTATAAATAGCTCTGTCTTGCGCGGCATTGCTCGAAAGAGCAATGCCAACGAAAATTCATCGCGTAAAATCGTTGCCGCGAAAGGTCAAGATGATCGCACGACGTGGGAGGAGCGCTGGATTCTGAATTATTTGATTTATGATTTCTGTTCGCTTGTTCGTTCGCGCGCTACGAAAATCCGCGAGAGAAGAAGAACCAAAGAGAGAGAGAGAGAGTCAAACAATAGCCGAGTTGGCAGATTCGCTGCTTAGCTAGTTGGCGGCGGGGGGAAGGGGGAGGGAAAAAACGATCGCGAATTCACGATAGCTCGCGAAGATTGCGCGTCGTTCTCCTCGTCACATTGTCCAGAGTGTCACGCGCGCGGCGCGATCGCCGGGCACGTATGCACGTGAGACGAGAATATTTTATCCGCGAATTTGTCACAGAGAGAGAGAGAGAGAAGCTTCACAGGAGTTTCAGTTAAAGAGGGGACAGACGCGCGGAGACGGAGAAAATTTACGCGACGCTGCTCGCAAGCAGAAAACGACGACGGCCGCTCGCTATCTGCGCGAAAGTTCCGTCATCGGTTCTCTCCTTCGTCGTCGGTATTCATACAGCAGCGCGGCAAATCGCAACCTTCCGACGGTGAACCGGCGTAACATTACTTTCAGCGTGAATAGACGATTTCGCGAATAGTTGATGTCGCCTGCGAGATCGAGAAAGAGAGAGAGAGAGATTGAAACAGAATAGTTGTTTCCAAGGGATCATTCTTCTGACACTTGAAAGAAATTCTCTCTCTCTCTCTCTCCCTGTACATATACAAGGCGTCCCCACGAAGAGGAGGTGAAGAAAATAAAGAACAAAATTTTGAGGCTTCGTTTTCGAGTAAATCAGTTATGAATATTCTCCGAGTACATGTGTACGTTTACCAACGGCGTGCACGAATGAATCTTGATGATCTTGCAAACGATACGATTTACAAACAGTATTAATATCATTCGTAATGTTGATTAGTTATTAATCAACCTGTTTGCGTAGAATGAGTTTAGAAATGATTTACAACTATTTTTTCATGTAGAATCTACTACGCTCTGTATATTTCTCCAGCAATGCAATAAAAGTCGATAAAGTAGAAATTGCCCCTTCCACGCACGTGTTTTAATTAACCCAAAGAGTTTAATTAGTCCTTTGGCTACGAAAGGCGTGAATTTTTCTTACTATAACACGTTTCACTGTTTTACTAAATTAATCTAATCCTAAACATAAAGTTTATCGTTTCACGTAACATTCAGCAAATTGCAAATAAGCGGATATCGGCAACCGGTTCATATGTTTTTTATTAATACTGTCTCAGTTTTTATTAATACTGTCTCGATTTTGCTGTTCTCCTACACACGTACAATTTCGTCTAATCGCATTTCGTTAATAATAAATTTATTCCTTTGCTGCGTGTGTAAGTGTTCATTCATTTCAATTTATGATCAGTTTTGTAGTTTTATTCATTTGTTATTTTTCCACATACCCTAACAACATTTGTGCCAGAAGAAAAGAAAACGAGTAAATACACTGGTTACACGAAAATTAAAGGATTTTTATTAAATAAGAACGATTTATTAAGTCAAAGAAAGTTCATTTTTTTTATAAAAAAAAAAGATCAAATGCTTCTTTCTTTTATTGCTTCTTCATTTTGCGTATTCATTTTGAGATATCTCCTAATTTTTGTGAGCAACGATAAGTACTAGTGAAGATAGTTATAGCGAATATCACTCTCTATATATATTGATGGTTCCACGCAGTCAAAGGATTAAAAAGAAAATAATTACGAGAGGAACTGTAATCGAAACCGAGTGTATTACTAAACCTAACCTAAACCTAACCTAAGCGTATTGCTAAACCTAAACCTAACCTAAGCGTATTGCTAAACCTAAACCTAACCTAAGCATATTGCTAAACCTAAACCTAACCTAAGCGTATTACTAAACTTAAACCTAACCTAAGTGTATTGGTAAACCTAAACCTATCTAAATCTAATTTTTGTGAGCAGTGTATATGATCGAAACCGAGCGTATTGTAAACTGACTATCCGCGATCGCGCCACGTTGAACACTAAAATGATTAATATTAAGGAAACAAACGGATTTCACATCAGTCTCGAGAGCCTCGTCCGAATGTTCCCAGCACGCTCGTAGCGAAAGTAGCGATTAATTATCGTTCGGCCGCTCGCGATACGCGGCTCGCACTTTCGATCGGACGAAGGTGCAAGCGATCGGTGCACGTCTTTTTCCTCGTTTGATCTCGTCTCTCCGTAGAGAGAGAAAGAGAGAAACCGGCAAAGCAGTAGCAACTGCGAGTGACAGTTGCCCGGAGCTGTTGCCCGATTCGCCGACGTTTGCCGATTTTTGCTCAGCTAGCTTCGATTGCACGCGCGTACGTGGCTGCCTCAACAGCCCTCCCTCCCCTCCCACAGTTCCTCCAACACGACTTTTTCGGACATTCTTGCCTTTACCAGAGGGACGAGCGCTCTCGATAAATATTCACCAGCCACTCGATCCAATCTCATCGTCGATCCCGAAATCGAATCCTTCCCCTCGAACCGATTTCGCCGAGAGATGAGAGAGAATCTCTCTGCCGGATGGGTAGAACCGACCAGTGATGACGATCGAGATCGATCAGGCCTGTTGAAAATCCTGAAGAAACGACTTGAAAATAAACTCGAAATTGAAGAGGGGATCTCGTGTCACGTCTCGTGTTATATCGCGTGTCTCGCTTGAATAATTATACGTGTTCCTCGCGTACGGCTCGATCACCTGATTACTTTTGTTGTTTCGCCGCTGTAATCACCCATGTTGCTGTACGATTTTCTACCCGAGACGTAACCTTGCAGACTGCATCGAGCTCCGGTGTGTTGATTGTGCTTCATCCTTTCGACGCCGAATATCGAGTTAAAAAATCGAGAGAAATATGTAACACAGGGTGGTTCGTTTAAGCGAGGCCATTTAATGGTAATCAAAATATCAGTAACTGGTAAAAACATATTTTTCCCAATGTCATTCATTTTCGGAGTTTTCAAGGTCATCGATGATCCTTCTCATACAACTGTATATGTGTCTTCTTTCATCGCATCTGAATATAGCTGAACGTGCAAGAACAATGATTTTGAAGATTCAAGTCTTATAAACTTGGCCAAGATGAGAGACAATTCGAGAGCCGAATAATAAATGCAAGTGAATGTGTTTGCTATTTATTACGTCGTCGACGAGAATCTCTTCTCTAGCAGCTTGAAATCCCGATCCAATGTATCCAATGAATTTGTCAGTAATTCGTAATGGAGTACTCGATGCAAGGAAAGATACGTTTAATTAAGTAAAAGTGGCCAGTATTTGAGAGAAGCAGTTCCAGCGTGCAATGATGCTCTGTGATTAGAGTAGAGATAAATTTATTTGTAAAACTGAAATTGAAATTTTCAAGCCCACTTTTTTCGCCAATAATATATATATATATATATATATATATATATATATATATATATATATATAGTTGTATGAAAAAAAATTATATTTAAATTAAAAATTATAAATTATATCATTCGGTGTTTCGATACCATTCTTGTTAAGCATTCTTTGCATCGTTGCAATTCGAAAAGATATTTAGATGGCCTCGCTAAACCATTTTGGTGCTAGGCATCTATCTAGGAAAGCTATTTAAAAAAGTAAAAACTGCCTATTTACGCGGTATTAATTTTACAATTTAATTGAAAGGAAATTAATTAAGAGAGGAAGCTGCGATACGATTGACGACGAATATTGCCGGAAGATAATCGAGACCGGGCGCATTCTAAATTATCGAAATTTCAATGGTAAACTGTCGAGACGGCACAAACTAAACCGGTTAATCGAGCCACTCTACGTAGAACGATTTTGTATTTTCCTCGGCGCGACACGCGTTAAAAAAAAAAAAAAAAAAAGGAAACAGTCACGGGGACTGTCGACAGAAGTGAAAACTTAAAAATGTTTTTTTTTTTGAATTTTCAAATTAATTGTAGTATCAAAAATTAAAATTTTATAATTTGTAAATTAAAATTATTAACATTACTCCGAGTAACAATTATATAGATTTTTATATGGTTTATTTATTAGTCGAAACATATTGATGGGCTGCGCAAGCCCAGTACAAAATATAAATACAACTTAATTGAAATAATAATTAATATACACTTATATTATTTATACGTAGTATTTGTACTGGCATAAATTTCAATGAACTTAATTTTCAATATTATTTTCATTGTTTGCATCGTTATCATCATTAATTTCAACAATACTCATTTCATTGTATTCTAAAAAGGGTACAATAGGCTTATGGCAACTGAAGTAAGAAACAAAAATGTTTGATTGGAATTTATGTAAATATCGTGTAAAAATCGCATCGAGCGTCGTTTTATATTTTGTAGTACTGAGTTTTCGATCATTGGACATAGTCAAACCTAATGCTTCATTCAAAAATTCAATTAATGGTAAATATATATATGCTTTCACTGCTGACCAAGCGCATTACGTCATTGCATGTCGGTGACGCGAACCCATAAGATTTTCCCCTACCAAAAATCGCTCGACGCGCCTCAAAGAAGTTTTCACTTCAAAACAAAGAAAAAAAAAAAAACGTCGGGTCTTGATCAGGAGATACGTAGGTGAAAAGTAGGTGGAAATGAAGAGAAGTCGAGAAGGAGAAAAAGCTGCGTGCGCCGAAACGGGGAAAGTTGGAAAGAAGAAAGTAGGGAAGGAAAGCCTGACGACTTACACACTGCCGAGTCACATATTTCCAATTCAATCTGCCTCCGTCTATCCGGCCCGACGAGCGATCGAACGAAAAGCCATTATTCTCTCCTCGGACGGCTCCTCGGAGGAGAGTAGCGAGAGGAGAGAAGAACGGACAGCAGCGGGAAGGAGGAATTCCGATGTACGCTCGAGGAGGAAACATAATCGGCTGGAGAGGCGGAGGTGGAGGAGGGAAGATTCGCGAGACTGGCGAAGACGAAGTCGAAGAAATGGAGAGTGAATCGAAACGGGGAAGAGAGAGAGAGAGAGAAAGAGAGAGGGTTGGAGGGGGGCTACTGGAGAAAAGGTCGGCACGATAGCATTGTCAGGGTGGCCCCCCACAGCCACGAAATATTACCGGTTATTCCAAACCCACCCCAAGCGAATTCAGGGGTGCAGTCATCCACCGATAATCGTACCGGATATGTCGTAGATCTTGCTGGTAATATTTACGAGCGATTCTATACCCTTGCCAGCCCCTTTTCCGCGCGCGATTGTTCTTTTCTCGGTGTAATCTCGAGGGCAGACGCGTAGCATCCCCTCCCCACTCTCGCTTCATCCCCCATAGACAGGTTCCATTTAAATTGCCGATGATTTCGTTAGTCGGTTTATCGGACGTCGCCATGCTCATTGCCAGCTGTTTACAATTATTTGCAATTATTCGAGAATGTGCCGGTATGATAACATAGGTCGAAGCATCGAAGTGTCTCTCACGTCACTTTTTTGAGAAACGCAATCGATGCTCAATGATACTTTGATACTGATGCTAGAACTACCTGAATTTTGGTCCAAAGTGACTATGTCTATGATACATCTAACGAAAACAGTATAGAGATTTGAATGATTTTTTTATAAAGTACACAAATAAAAGCATGTGTATTATGTTTTACAGTTTTCTCCACTTTTTTTTTTTCTTTCACTTTCAGCTATCTCTGATGGCGAAAGTTCTATGCTTCAGTAGTTTGGCTTGGACACGCGATAATTGTGTAATTACGCGTACACAGACGCAGTGCGTGTCGCTAACCCTCGAGTATTTTTTGCAGCGCAGCTTTCCAGTTTGCATTGGAAAACTTAAGAAAACGTCGACGAATGTTGGTGAAGAACTTTTCGTGGAACGGTGTTGAAAAATGTGGAAACCTTATTGATCGTTGGACTTCTCGAAAGATTCGATCGACGTCGAGAAGAAATTAGACGAAAAACTAATTTCTCTAATTCCGACGAAGTTGGCGGAGTTTCGTTTAAAAGAAAAAAAAAAAAAAAAAAGAAAAAAAGGCCAGCTGATATATTATTCTCTGCAGACCGATTGCTGTTCACACTGCGAAAAAATCCTGCGATGAAAATCTCTCGATATCCAAAGTTACGAATCTATCGTAAACATAAAATGCTCGCAGCTCTTTCTTTCTCTCTCTCGCTCTGTCGACATGATCGTAAAAGACTGAAGCGGGCGTTGGAATTTCTTTCGATTATTAGATCGTTTCGATTCCTGTCAGCCCTGTTCTTTCCCTCGATTCCAGCTTTTATTCGCCCTTCTTTTGGCAGGCGGCCCCGCGCGACCGGGATATTTCGTTTTCGAAACTGCCTTCAATAACCAGTCTCTTATTCTCTCTTCGTCGAGCCATAATCTGTCGATCGAACGAGACTTATCCGAACCCTTGGAATTCTATCGCGAAAGCAACCCTGGAAATTCCTTCATTGTCCGCGATGAACGTACGTACGTACACGCGCGTCAATTCAATTTCGCCTTGCGCGGAATTATTGAATCGAATTTACGAATCGACGAATCGTTGGGATTAACGTCGAAATCGAAAGGAAGAAAGGGAATTCGTTCCGTCGTCGTCGTCGGACAAAATATTCGTCGGACAATTAAATCGGTAGCGTTCCACGCTTTCCATTCCACCCTTCTCGCCGAAGACGTACGTATCTTCATTTCTGTTACCTATCCGATTCCGATAACTTCCATTATTCTCCATCTTCCTTTTATCGACTCTATCGCGGGCTATCTACCTTTCTGCGTCCGACTTCCATCTTCCACCGCAGATATTTCCTGGTTTCCTATCCCGTGTAATTCAATTAAGACATTCCTCCGCGCAAAATGAAATGTTTCTTTCACTCCAGCTCTTTTTCCCCTCTTTTTCTTTCTTTCTCTTTCTTTTTTTTTTTTTTTTTTTTGGCCGTATAAATGGCAACGTTAGTCTGTTAGTTATGAATGATACTAACTCTTTGGCAGACTTTGATACGTACCTGTCTGAATATTGTAGGACTTCAATCGCGGTGAGTTCTACAAGTGACGACGACGAAATATTTCGTCAGCGTGAGAATAATCGAAACACTGAGTTGCATTATAAATTTCAATCATTTATTTGTTTCCTCGTATTTTGTATCGAATCGTCAGTGCTAAAAACATTTAACATTTTTCCGTATTGAATTGTCAGGCAATAAAGATTCTATTTCGTGATATATCTGATGATCGAGTAGAGTGCGATGCAATTCGAAACATGGATCGGTACGCAATTCTACATCACATTTCTCGCATTCGTGATGTTACACGCTACACATTTGCGTCTTGCATTTCTCCGAATTACCGTATCGTTTTAAAATGCTTTCGTGACTCAAACGAAAAGGCTCGTTTCATTCAGTATTTTCACCTTTTCGATTTACGCACGTTAGTTCTACTTGAGCTGTATTTTTGTGAAATTTGTTTCACGAAGTACAAACGCAGGCACCTTCAGTTCGATCTCGAGCAACGTGAAGTGAGCGCCTATACATAGGCGCCTCTCGTTTCAGCAGACCGAGGCAAGTTACGCGCCTATGTTAGGGGCCTCACAGTGGCTCGAAAGCAAATTTTAAATGCGCCTTTAAGCGCCAGCAGTAGCCCAAAGGGGTAAAAAGGGAAGCAGATGCCAAATGTATTTAGGATTTTAATCGAGACAGTCTGCGTGTCGACACACAGAAGCAGATTTAATAATTCTTATAGACGAGAGATGTTCCCGAAGGTAAATAGGATTTTTAATATCAATAAAATCTGTGCTCTTCAAACAGAATCATCCATCCCGCGACGGTATTGATTCGTTTCATACGTTCGAGGGGCTCCATTATATCATCGTCGTTTCACTTAAATCTCTCCCATTTCGAAAGCGCTCGGAACGCTCGTCAAGTTATACTCGGTTATTCGCGAAATTTCATAAAAATATCCGAGTATCTTTCTCGCTGGAAATCGGCTCCGAACACGTCGTATGGATTCAAATTTCTCCTTACTTTTTACCGTGAGTGAATGAAAAAAAAAAATAGGACGAGGCAGGGAGAAATCCGAATGTATGCAAAAGCCGAAGGATTGAATACCGTGCGATATTTTTAACAAAGTTTCTCTCTCTCTCTCTCTCTCTCTCTCTCTGCCTCTGAGGAAAAGTTCTCGGCCGTTGTTTGTCCAAAACGATATGTGTGTGTCTTTTAGATTTCCTCTCGCGATGGTAGATACCGATTCGGAAAATGTAAGCGCAAAATAAATTAGGAGAGAGAGACGATGGAGGCCGAGTGGAAGATCGTTGAAGACGACAGACAGACGTTCAGAGGTCAACGCGAGGTTGCAATTAGAGATCTACAGTAACCTCCATTACCGACTTAAGTAAATCCGCAGTTACGCGATGAAAAGTCACGAAAATTACAATTTACGATAATATTAACTAGACTCGGCACTCGCAGCAAGTGTTATTTCAGTTTGTTTCCATATATCTTTGTAGCTTTAATCCTGCTGCATGATGTGTCATTTGTAAAATAATAGACGCACACATACCTAAGACAATGATAAATAATAATAACAAATAACGATAGTAATATGTACATACACGAAACGATAATAAATATTCTGCAGTTTCTTGCACTTGAGCAATTTTGCAAATTATACGACTTACTTTAAAATTCAAGTTTCGTGAAGGTTTGCTTAAATCGGGAGAAATCGAAAGATTCAGGGTAGCCGGCGCGAAGATTAAAAAGCTGGAACTCAAACTTCGTTCGAAGTCTCCTTCGAGACTTTCATCACGGCTCACCGTGATGGTCTTTGCCTTCAAAGACCGATTTGTTCGCGCGATTTCTTAACACGCTCGCTTTCGGCTTTCGTAATCGAATCGCACGCGCGCCAATCTGGGGTGGAAATAATCCTCGACAATAATAATAATAATAATACACAACATGGCGCCTCGAGCGAAGATGGCGTGTACTCGTACCGTTCGTGCAAACAATTGACACGCTCGACAATGGGACTGGTGCTCGATAAAACGACGATCGCGGCGTCGGCATTTTCATTCTATTTGTCGATACGACTCCGGCGACTCGGGATCGGATCAAAGGACGCGATGATTGACCCGCGAAATGAAATTTATCGGATACACGGGTCGCCGGTATCGATCTTCCGCGTCCGTATATATTGGATTTGCATTAATATTCATGTTGGTTGATAGTTCTAACTGCAACGAGGCACTTGCCGCTGCCGCTTGCTGCGACCGAGCACCGCTCACGTTTAAACGGAACAGTCGGGGTATATACGACGCCGGGTGTGCGGCGTCCAGAGTAACGCAAATTCGTGCCGATAATGCCACTTTGCATCAGAGGGCGGCGGCCAAGTGAGAGACTAACTAAATTACAGATGCAAATGGCAGATAGTTGCTTCTTACCGAGATTTAACGCCGTGATCGAACGCGTGGAAACGTCGCACGGAACCTCGACCTCGATCGAGTCAAGATCCGGTCAATCCTCGTCGGGCCACTCGTTTTCGTTTGCCTGGCGGCGGCGTTCCGCGCGTTTGTACAACATACGAGCACAAATTCTCGATACCGCTTGATCGTGGCATGTAGTTTCGGTTTCTCTCTCGGGAAAAACCGTGAGCAAATGAAAAGGTGTAAAGCTCGTGTGCAGCAGCGTGTGTCCATCGTCGACGATGAGCGGAGGCTTCTATTTTCGTCGAAATTGCTGTCGGATACTATTGATAGCGTCGATTTCGGTGAATCGATTCGTTCAGGGTTGCTCGGTTGGTAGGGCAGAGAGAGAGAGAGAGAGAGAGAGAGAGAGAGAGAACACGGCCCAGTGACTTTAGTGGCGCAAACAATCGTGGCCGGTGGCCCAGCAAGCGAGCTACCAAAGATCTTCCGTGACTCTTCCTCCTTAGCTTCTCTCTCTAGTTACGCTCTCTCCTCCGTCCTCTCTCTCTCACACTCTCTCTCTCTCTTAACCATTCCTCGACTGCCTCTCTTTCCTCTATATTCCTCTGTATTCCTCTCTCGCTCGATGTTGTTCCATCCAAGTTTATTGCCCGGAGATAACCTCGGTTGCCGACCCTTCCATTCTTATCGAGGATTCGCTATGCGCTATCCAAGTGCTAACTAACGAGTTGCCGCCAACGTTCCAGGCTGTTTGGTCCACCAAGAGCGAGATATTGCTTCGAACCCTTGGCCCCGTCTCTTGCAAGTCGACCTGTTCGCTCGCTCGATCGCTCCTTTCGCCTCAGCGAGAACTCTCTCTTGCCTCGCGTGAAAAAGATGCGGCTTGTAAATTCGACGTTTCAAGCAGAAAGAGAGAGAGAGAGAGAGAGAGAGGGTATTTTCAGGCTTGAGATGAGAGAATTGAAAGAAATTGGGAGATACAAGAGCTTGGACAGCTTGGAGGAGAACTTGCGCCAAGTCTCTCGAAGTTTGTCGCTCGTTCGTACTTCGTGCGAAAGTAGAGTTTTCTCTTGTTTCCCCGTTGCTGGTAGAATGCTTCTCCGCTTGTTCGCAAAATTTTCAACGAATTTTCGGTTTTCTACTCAGCCGGATATTATATATATATATATATATATATATATATATAATATATATATATCAATTATATATATATAATTAGATATATTTAAACAGTCTCCACTTTATATATATATATATATAAAATTGTATACATATATTTATAATTAGATATATTTTATAATTTTATATATATATATATATATAAAATTAGATATACATTATATCCATATATACACACACACACACACACACACACACACACACACAATTGGATATTTAAACTGTCTCTGCTCTTTGGTATATATATATATAATTGTATACATATATTTATAATTAGATATATATATATATAATTAGATATACATTATATCCATATATATATATATAAAATTGTATACATATATTTATAATTAGATATATATATATATAATTAGATATACATTATATCCATATATATATATATATAATTGTATACATATATTTATAATTAGATATATATATATATATATAATTAGATATACATTATATCCATATATATATATATATACCGGAGACAATTTAAATATATCCAATTAAAAATGCTACTCGCGTGCCAGCTCGATTATCGGTCGCAAAACGCGCGCCATCCAGATTTCATCTGGATCTGAAATCCGCAACGACAGACGTCGACATATATTTGTTGCAAAATAATAAACTGAGAACTGAGATATCGAACGGGATGTATAAATGGGAGGGAAAGTTCTACTCAGAGAGAGAGAGAGAGTGAACAAGAGTCCCACGGAGAAGTACTCGTACATCTATTATTACGAGGCGAGTATTCCGAAGCACTCTCGTGAATCAATAATGGCGCCCGGGCGTTATTATTTCGCGGGAAGCAGGAAGCAGCGAGAAATAAATTAATTTACACCCGAGCGTTTCACACTTGGATGACACGATTCGTAACTACTTCACTGTTTGATAGAAACGGGTCGAGTAGCACGCGTCTGAATAGCCGCGCGGCTGAAGGTATTAAAAGTTAGGTGGAGGAGGGGGGCCAGCTTTTCACGAATAAATGAAAAGTATCGCGCTTGGTACTTGATGCACTTGCCGCGATCGTAATTGAATAAGAAAAGATAAAAATTTCAACAACGTTGTGCTGGTAACGTATTTTATATATATATATAAAATAATTTTAACATTGTCAGTGTTATTCGAGGGGAAATATAAATTTCCCCTAACGTAGCCTAACGACGTGCCACGAATTTCGTTTCGTTCGCTGTGCTCAACATTCCGAAACATTGTTGCCCGGAAGAATTTTTGAAACTAGATTCCATCTATTTTCGCTCATTGGCTAAATGAACTGTTAGGTGTAGAATTCGTGTCAGCCATCGGAAATTCCAACCGTGTTACCGGCGGCTGAAAATGGAACGTACCGCGTGAATAGAGAGGAACGATTTCCCAAGGAAAAAAGAGAGAAAGAGAGAGAGAGAGAGAGAAAGGAGAAAGAGCATTCGCAAAATCGATCCTACTCGTTTGCCTTTATATTTAATGCGCGTAGGTAATTTTTAGCTGGCTGGCTGGAAAGAATAGCGATGAATGCTTGGAACTTTGTCTCCGTCAGTTGGCGACTCTCGTTCTCGTTCCGTGTCCACCGGTGAATAGTTTTAATCTCTCACGCTGTGTAACGACGAGTATACTCGTCGCGCGAGAAAAGTAATTAACAATGTTGTTACTTGAATTGAATGTTTCTGCGGAAAATGAAGCATGTTTAAGTAAATTTTAGACATTATGGAATATTTCGGAAACTAGACTTGACTAGTGACTAAATATTTTCTTGCGTGCGCCATCTTGCGCGGCTTGTATCGTATGAAAGTCACACAACTTCTGTGTAGACACGGGAAAATCATTCTCTTATTATTTAAAGAGAATAATGGAACATTAACGCGTGCAAACGTTCTACTGGAGTGTATTGAAAAAAACTATATTGAACTATATCCAATTGAACACACATCACTTGATCTATAACGAAACATCTGGAAGCCTAACCTAACCTAAACCTAACCCACACGAAGACGTTCAAAAAATAATATAACGAAAAGAATCTAGACGTTGGTCCTGATATTAAAAAATATCATTCTGAAAGAATTAATTTTTAAATTTCTAATTTCTTTCTATTTTATCCCAAACATTTGAACTTTTTATTCAATAAGAAAATTACGGATGTTTGATGATTGTGAATAATATTAATCAAGTTAAAACGATAAAATTATTGATTTGGAAAGAAAGAAAAAAGAACTAGCGTTGCTTCCCTGTGATTTAATTCAATTTACACAGCAGCTGCACGTGTTCTGTGTATTGACGAGTATAATCGTCATCGCGACACAAAATGTAGATGCGGCATTTTTAAAAGCGGCACCAAGGGGTTAATTGATAAGAGATTAGTACACACGAGAGATTGAGACCAGCAAACTTTTTATCAGCCTTCATTCGTTCGATCGAGCCTCGGGACACGAACTAATCGTCATTGCTCACGCGCTCGATCGTAATTCTTACGAGGAAGCGATCAGCTTTTGTTGTTCGCGGAAGCGTTCCGGCGACGTTTCTGCTGGCGTTTTCGTGATAGCGTTTCCACGACTGTCGTGCTGCACGAGCAGCTGAAAATTACACGAGCGGAGAACGTGTGTGTCGTAGTTATCGATCACGAGCAACGTCACCGGCAACTTTTATTAAGTCGTAATTTCAGCTTGCAAAGCGTCGCCAACTTTTCCAGCTTGCCTCCAACAACCCATCGTGATACTCTTGAGTTCTCCATTTCGTGGAGACGATAGCTAGACTCGCTAGAGTCGTCTCGATGAAACTTTTAAGGATGATTTTGTTGTTTGTTCGAACTAATCGATACCTTATCACCGTACGCGTGTTGTCTGATTGGAGGAACCGTGGTCAACGATAGCAGAGAGATCAGAGAGATGTCAAAAAATCAACAAAATCCATCGTGCGTCGAGAAATATCGGCCACCGATCCGAATTTACACGAAAATCGTTTTACACAGCGTGCATCTGTAACGCGTTGTATTTAGCCGAAAATTCGATCGTGTTCTTTTCGCTTCTCTCGCCGATCTCCTAAGTGATCGTACTCGAGTGACACTGACTAATTGTAAGCAAGACATCTAGCTCAGCGACGAACAAAGGGAAACTTCCTCGAGATGAATTTCATTTTCACACCTCGTCGCGGAGATTCGTTCGTTACGGACGAGCGAGGCGCAAATACACCGTGAAGATAAGACGGTCCGACTTACAATAATCCTGTTCGCGATCCCGTGGCCGATAGGACGTGACGCGAGGCCATTTTCCGATTGAATTCCGCTCGACGTGACGCGAGACGTCGCTCTCGTTTGAAATTCGCGCGCAGGAAGCGTGCACCTCGACGAAAGATGGTGCATACGAGGCGCGATATCCAGCGTCTTGAAGCGCAGAACACACACACAGACACGTTAATTTCGCCGGCAGTTTCGGCGTCGTTCCGAAAGAGCGAATAACAATAACCGTTTGATTCGAGCTGACCCAGATACCGGCGACGATTTGCGGCTGTACACACACGTGCGCCGGCACCACGCTTCCCTGATAGGATAGTTACCATCCCGAGAATACACGTCCTTTGTCACCGGCACCGGGGCAAAATGAAAATTCGCCGGCGTTCGTTTCAGCCTTGCCGTTTTCTGCGTTGCCGGCTGAGCTATTTTTGACAATTAGTCGGACACCAATTAATTGGATTCCGAGTAATACGGAGGAACGCTCCCGGCTTTTCACGCTGAACGTTTTTTTCGTCGAAAAAAATCTCCATTTCAAAGAAAAGAAATAAATTGTCAAGTTGACCAAAAAGTAATTACGAGTAAATTTTATGGAAATAAAGATTCTAACGGATGAACTGTATTATCTTAAAGTACAAATTCATTTGCAATGTTAGCGCAGATTCATCGCGTGATCTGATAAATGATCGTTCGAAAATGGAAAATCAAGAAAGGCACGTTTTCGTTGTATCTCGCGGTGCTATTCTTCCGAAAAATAAAAATAAAAATCGCTGTGCGAGCTCATAAAAAAAGATACGAACGTCAGAATTGGTTTCCTAAATTTCGCTATTAATTGGAATTATTCTTGAAACTTATCTTATCTTCGAGGAAGACGACAACTTTTGAAATTGGTTAAAAAAAATGACAAAAAGTAATCGAACATAATGGTCGGTATATTGATAAAATTTTTGTCTCTCATGGGAAATGCGCCTCTCGTTTGCACTTATTTTCTGGCCAGTTTTAATACGCAAGCTTTCATTTATATTTTATATTTTACAAAGTATCGTTTAAATCTCAAAAATACACCGTTTCGCATCTAACGAAAATTACAAATTGATCGTCTCTGGTTACTTTGGTGGTTTTAGCGTTGAACGAATATTATAGTTAAAAATATTTAATGTAGTTAACTAAGCTAGTTATAGTATAGTTAACGATAAATATAGTATAATTTGAGATTTCGTCATAAATGACGAAAACTTCGACGGCAGCATGGTTCCAGCTCGAAAATTCCAAAACAAGTGTAATATAAAGTTCACGTCGAGGATGAGAATACCGACGTTTTACACCGCGAAAGATTAAAAACACGTGGATTAGGAAATATGCTCGTCGCTTCAATGATAGTCGCCAGGAATTGCGACTAAAGATACGTAATCCCCCGATTCAACGAGGATCGTATCGTTATCGCTGGTATCTGGTGGCTGCCCCGTTACCTAGCTCCCACATTGGTTCGAGTTAAATCTCTTTTCGATTACGGGACGCGCCACGTTTGGAATTCTGAATCAGACGATATTATTTAAGAGCCGTTCGTTATCAGTCAGCGCAAATGCCGTTCATAAACATGACGGACTGAATTGAAATTTTTCCACCAACATACGAAGCAACTCTGATTTAAGTTATTAATAACAAGAGAAATTGATATCCAACTTGACACGGCTAACACGTTGTTTCTCCAACTTCTGTTACATTACCGATTTATCGACAGTTAACAATGTCGAAAATTATTGTCGTTGTTTCGACGATGTTATTATACCGATAGCCTTCAATACCATGTTTCATTGATTAATAATATGCAACGCGGTATTAGGATAATTTCCATCGTGGCGCAATTTCCCCGTTACAAAGCAGCGTCGATTATTCGTTACATGATTTATCACCCCCCCCTCCCCCCCGGTCGAAATAACGCGAACAGAAACTTGCTCGTACATATCGTGTATTTACTTGCTTTGTAAGAAATTAGCGAACGAAATATCGGCAACAGCCGAAAATTTCAAATCACATGTATATACGCGAAGTGTATCGAGCAATTTTACGTTCGGCACGAGAGTCGAACCGTAACACGCCTGATCGGCATGAAAGCCGATTCGGATCCTCGGTTCTGACTCGCGTACTCCGCGACGCGATGATTTGCAGCTCGGTTGTTCGGCACGCATATGCCAACTATGGGGCCGCGCGACGCCATTACTTATCTCATAATCGGCCGCGCATTGCGAAGCGTGCCGAGACAATCGTGTGCCGCGTTTCACGACGTTGCGCGTCGAATTGCCAATCATTTGATTCATCGGACGCACGACATTAATGTTCGAGTTTATCGTCGACCCACAGCTTATTGTTAGGTTAGATGCGCGCGTTCCACGGATCGCCATTCCTTCCAAGAATAAGAATTATTGTTAGTAATTTTTAATTTCGGGTTTTAGATTAGGAATCTACTAGGTTTACTTTCGTTACTCGAAAGGCACTGTTGTTTTACGAATAATAGTTTTTACTTTGATCACTGTTGCTTTGAAGAGTGAGAATTATTAATTGTAATTTTAATTTCGGGTTTTAGGTTAGGAATATTTTACTTTCGTTATTCGAAAGGCACCACTGTTGCTTTACGAATAATAGTTATATTGATCACTGTTTCTTTGAAGAGTGATAATTCTTATTTGTAATTTCAATTTCGAGTTTTAGGTTAGGAATATTTTACTTTCGTTGTTCGAAAGGCACCACTGTTGCTTTACGAATAATAGTTCTTACTTTGATTACTGTTGCTTTGAAGAGTGAGAATTATTAATTCAATTTTAATTTCGAGTTTTAGGTTAGAAATCTTTTACTTTCGTTATTCGAAAGGCACTGTTGTTTTACGAATAGTTCTTACTTTGATCACTGTTGCTTTGAAGAGTGAGAATTATTAATTGTAATTTTAATTTCGGGTTTTAGGTTAGGAATATTTTACTTTCGTTATTCGAAAGACACCATTGTTGTTTTGATCGTTTACGAATAATAGTTCTTACTCTGATCACTGTGTTGCTTTCAAGAGTGAGATTTACTATTCGTAATTTTAATTTCGAATTTTAGATTAGAAATCTAACCTACACATTCTTTATTCGAAAGGTTGCAAAGTTCGTCTGCTCGAACATGAGTTTAAGTTTATCGTCAGCTACCACGTTTTAGATACGTGCACCGGGAATTTCTGTTGCTTTGAAGAATAAGAATTATTATTAATAATTTTAATTTCAGGTTTTATGTTAGGTTAGGTTTCGTTTATTTTCGTTATTCGAAAGACACCAGACGTCGCTGTTGGTCTCAAGAATTATTACTCGTAATTTTAATTTCGAATTTTAGGTTAAGGTTCTAACCTTTACTTTTTGTCATTCGAATTTTAGGTTAGGACTGTCATTCGAAAGATTGCAAAGATTGTGGGTGCCTACTCAAGCATGATTTGACAGGAATCGCGCGAACAGCGAGTTTGCTTTGAGTTTATGGTCAACTAGCACTTTTTAAATACGTGCACCGGGGATCGCTGTTACTTTCAAGAATAATAACAATTATTATTAATTTTAATTTCGATTTTTTAATCGGGGATGTCGTTTATTTTCATTATACAAAAGGCACCAGGGGGTCGCTGTTGCCTTCAAGATTTATTATTATTCGTAACTTTAATTTCGAGTTCTAGGTTAGGCAACCTTTTTATCATTCGTAAGGCTACAAAGTTCGCGGACGTTCTGCTCGATGGTGGCTTCGAGCGTGAGTTTGTTGGCAGGGACCACACGACGAGGGGACGAGCAGCTAACAACGAAATTCGAGGTTCGCGAATTGGTCGCGCACAGATGCTGACTTTGGATGTCACGGACCCCTCCCCCTCCCCCCATCCCGTGGGCTGATTTATCGCCTGTCCCACATTAGACTTAGCGCGCGTGTATTACAAGAGCGGCAGTTAATTGGAATCGCGATTAATATAGCTGCGTGCGACGCAGCGTCTGTTGCTTCCGCGAGAATATAACCCGCCGCTTCCTGTCTGGCTGTGCGTGATTTCGCATCGCGAAAATACCGCGTGGACACGGTTTCGTCGTCTCGTTGGAAATAAGCCGAAGCCTGCCCGAGCCGAGCCGAGCCGAGTCGTACCCCATTTCGCCTCTCGAAACGTGCTCCGCGAGATTGAGAAACGAGTTTGCAGCACCTGGTTCAGTTTGATTCGGTTCGGTCTCGCTCGCGGTCCAAGGTACTGGCTGCCGTTTTCTGATTGCCTCGCTCGAAGGAGCGGAACGACGAGATAATCGCACGACGTTTCGGGAAGGAAAGGAATATTTGTTTAATGGACTGACGAAATTGCAACGTATCGATCGCGTGACGCGCGATCGGGACCACTCCTGGGTCTATCCGACGAGTTTTTTCAGCTCGTAATTTTCACTACGAGGGTTAGGACGTTCTCGAAATGAAAAACCATTCGTTTGTTTCAATTTTTCACGGTTAAAATACAGACTGTGTGGCTAACAGTTTTAGGTTCGAGGGTTTGATCGAATAGATCGCGAGGGGTCCCCTCGAGTTAAACTCGCCCCTCTCAAGTTAAAGACGCCCGCGTTAATTATACGAAACACGTTGCAGTCGCTATAGTTGCGTCAATTAAACTCCAACTGTGCCAAGTCGTGGAAAATTCAATTGACAGCGCGTAAATCAAACGAAGACGATCGAGCTGCAAACTCGAGTAATTCGCTGGCAATTTGTTACACTAATATTGCTCAATTGTAATTGATAGTACAATTGAGCAGGGGTGGGAACAAAATGTTTCCATTAAAGCTTTTTTTTGTTTTCGTGAAAATTGAAAAATTTATACTTACATTTTATCATTTGAATAATTTCAATACTTTTGGGGGAGTACTTGTATTTGCGTGACAGGTTGAAGAAAAATTTTAGACGATCATTTTCGCATTATCTGCTCAAAAAAACAAGCTCAGTGTTATAATTAAAAATTTTCATCTTTTCTTCTAACTAATATAAATATAATATTTCTAATCGTTGTATTGTTTCGCTATAAAAGTTGTTCTAATATCCTCAAAAATATTCGAGGTACCCATAAATCATGTTTTTTTTTTCTCAAATTTAACAAACATTACCATCTAGACAATAGTTTAATTTATTACAACTATAACCTTCCGTACGTACATTTTAGTTAAATGTATCGACATTTAGCGTGTGCTTACTGTTAAATTGTATCACGTCTTAAATGAAGTAAAAGCCGATATTACTTACGTATAACCTCGAATAATATAGGTTACATCGAACATTGATAAAAAAATATATGTGCGGGTCTTGACAAATTGTTGTTTGGCCGAGAATATGCAAAAGGTTGTTAAACATCCGTGGTGTAGAGCGTCGTGTATCGAAAGAACTCTACTTTGTCGCACATAGTTTTCGCGTCCGCTGCAAACCACTGGGGGTCTAATTTACCCGGTTAACAAGGTTAAAAGGCTCGACTATTCGGAGAATGTCTACAGGCGGTGAACACGGGGGCACAGCCGTGTCTTCCGGCTCCGGCGATGATTTATCGGTTCCGCGTGAGGCGACGCACACAACGCGTCAACGTTGTGAAAGCAGGTGCAGGTGCACGCGCAATGAAAGCTCGATCGCGAGTCGACCAGCCACGTGGTTATTTACGGCGTTTCTCGCGTGCTTTTTCCCTTCTACCTGCACCGATAAATTCCCCCCTTCCCCTTTTTTTCTTTGCCTTCGCCCCGACAAACCAACATCGCGTTACGCCACTTTTGTTACCGATAACTCGACGCCGACCGGTCTCCCACCGCCATTAAAACTTCACTCGTACTCTCTCTCTCTCTCTCTTTCTCTGTCCTGAAGTCTTCGAACTTTTTTCCTTTCCCTACGGACGTTCGGATGATGTTCTGCTTTTCCAAGGTTTTTCCTTTCCGTTTGGATTTCTCAATCGTTTCTCAGTTCTCACTCAGTTTTCAATTCTCCGATGAATACTAGAAATCACTCGCTAAGCGTTTTCTCGATCGATTTCTCACCGTAATTGGGCAAGGAACAGAGTATTTGTCACCAATCTGCAGTAAGTTGGGCACGACTCTGTGAGCGTGAACTCAACGCTAGATCATCACATAGTGAAAATCGAGGTGTGTAAAAAATTTGTAGCAGATTGAAATGAAAATGAAAGGAACAGGAGAAAGTTTACAACAAAGGGCGCAAGCTTCTGTTTATATATTTTTACTAAAAATCAATTCGAGTCTATGGAAATACACTGGAAAGTGCATAAGGTTTCCTATAAAATGAAATACACAAAATAAGTACATGAAATTTCCAATGAAAAAATTCTAAATTCTAAATTCTATATCGTTTCGAATTCTAGTTTCTACTTAACCTCTTGATCGCCGTGCGCGCCAATCCCTATACCCCAAATAAAAGCGAAATTAATTTCGATTTCTTGACAGCGGCATGTAGAATCATTTTCTATCACTGAAAAAAAAAATCGGAAAATATATATATATATATATATTCTTCCTTAATTTCGGATTTATTCGAAAAAAAAAGAGCAAGAAACAAAATTCCACTCTGCCCAACTATTTACTTCGAAGCATACACCACACCATAAATAAATATTAGTTTCATTGTGTATTTTTTAGGCTATAAATTTACAACATTTCAAATTTAACAAACACGCATATAACTTGTTTAATTTTTTTAATATTTATTATTTGATATATCGCGTGGCAACCCTACTGAAAATCAAGTGTTTTTTTTTCTGTGCAAATTATATCCTAATTGATTGTATCCTCGCCAATTATGTAAGTGAAAAATATTTAAATTATCTGTTAGTAAAAATACATGTTTCTTAAAATTGAAAATACGCGGCGATGCGAGAGGTTAACAGAGAGAAGAAAAAGAAGGGACAAGAGAGAGAGAGAGAGAGAGAGAGAGTGAGAAAAGTGGCAACACGCCGTGTCGAATAAATGTTCGATCATAGCGGCCGGCGTCAAGAGCGTCGCGCCCGCGATTATTTACGACACGTTTGGCATTTTTCCGCCGCGGATTTCCGGGCACACGCGATAAACTAGCTCCGGCTCGAACTAGCAACGCGTGTCCCGCTTCGAAAATCCACGCTCGGGCGGAAACCACCGGTATTTCCAGCGGCTGGCTAGTCGATAACCCGACTAGCACACGTCGACCCTTAGATTAAAACATCCACGATCCCGCCGCTTCGTACACTGCGCCTTCGTTCCTGTCTTTTCTTTTTTCCCCTCCCCCCTCTCTCCTCTTCTTCCTGTTTCCTGCTTCCCTCATTTCTGCCGCTAGCATCCTCCACGGCGGAGGATTAAAACAGGAAGCACAGGTTGCACGAAATCGAAAGCAAAAAACTATCGGGGGATAGGGATGGAACAAGGTCGGAGATTAGGTTCGTTGATAGATTGCTAACGGGTATCGAGTTACGTTAATCGGTTTCTTGGGTGGTTGCAACCCCTCTTGCAATCTTTGCAACTCGGCTCGCGCACGTTCTCGTTTCGTGTTGAACGTGTACAATTGAAAGAATCTCTGTAGGATGCGCGAGTAATCTTTTTCAAGTTTAACCCTTTGTACCGTACGTGACGCACGGTTATCGGGATCGATCGCGATCTACACTGAGAACGACGAAATATTTCGTCAGCGTGCAGTTCTCGGAAAGTACATTGGAATAATAATCGAAACACTGAGTTGCACCATAAATTTCAATCATTTATTTGTTCTCTCGTATTCTGTATCGAATCGTCAGTGCTAAAAACATTTAACATTTTTCCGTATTGAATTGTCAGGCAATAAAGATTCTATTTCGTGATATATCTGATGATCGAGTAGAGTGCGATGCAATTCGAAACATGGATCGGTACGCAATTCTACATCACATTTCTCGCATTCGTAATGTTACACGCTACACATTTGCGTCTTGCATTTCTCCGAATTACCGTATCGTTTTAAAATGCTTTCGTGACTCAAACGAAAAGGCTCGTTTCATTCAGTATTTTCACCTTTTCGATTTACGCACGTTAGTTCTACTTGAGCTGTATTTTTGTGAAATTTGTTTCACGAAGTACAAACGCAGGCACCTTCAGTTCGATCTCGAGCAACGTGAAGTGAGCGCCTATACATAGGCGCCTCTCGTTTCAGCGGACCGAGGCAAGTTACGCGCCTATGTTAGGCTCGAAAGCAAATTTAAGCGCCAACAGTAGCCAAAGGAGTAAAAAGGGAAGCAGATGTTAAATATATTTAGGATTTTAGTGTCCACACGCAGAAATAGATTGAATAATTCTTATAGACGAGAGATATTCCCGAAGGTAAACAGGATTTTTAATATCGATAAAATCCGTGCTCCGAGAGGCTCCATTATGTCGTCGTAATGTTACGTCGTTTCACCTAAAATTTTTCCATTTTAAAAGCGCTCGAGAGCGTGCTACAAACCCAGCGCATCATGTTAGATTTAAATAAAATATACCGTTTACACTCCTGCAAGATGTCTAATAAAAAATTATAAACTGGTTCATTTCGATCAGTTTCGGTAGTTCTAGTGTTAATACGAGAAGAAGAAAAGAGAAACGCACGTAGAAGATCCGAGACGATGGGAATTTTGCTGTATTACATTTTGCGAACACATTTTGAAGCAGCCTGCGAGAGAGGACGCGTCAGAAAATATAGAAATCTTCCGTCTGCCGCCGGTAGCGAGCAAGTTTCCCCCGCGAAATATATTGTTCGAAGTACGCGAGAGCGTGTATAACTAATATTCATGCTTATTAAAAGTTATGATTAAAGTGACTTCGTTAAAAAGTTTCTCCGCGAGGAGCTGGCACGTTATCGCGAAGATAAAGTGCTTCCTTCGAACGCATTGTAAAAAAAAACGCATTGTGGAAAATGCATCGCGGTGTATTTTAAATTTCATTCCCGGACAAACACGTATGAATTTATACAAAATCTCTGTACGATAATTTTCGCGCGGGAAACAGCGTTGCATTTCGAATTCAGCAGTCGGACGCGCGCCAGACGCGAAACGCTGGCGGAAAAATAAAGGAGTAAGCATGATTGACGCGTGCAACTAAAGTATCAAGCGTAAGAATAAAACAAACCATTTTCTTGCGAGGCAAGGGATTACGAGAAAACGGATAATCTACTGTCAGACGCATTTTGCATCGGCTGAGGTATATAAAAGTTTAGCCGCGCGGCATAAACTCTCGGCAAAAATTCTATTTAAATTCTGACGCGGACGTGTTCTTCTCTCGCGTACGTGTTTTCGAGAAAGAAAGAGAGATAATAATACGAGCTTTCTTGTCCGCTCGGTCACGTCGCGTTTGATTATCATTCGTTGATTAGTTGTTCGAATTAAATAATTCGGGATGTTCTATCCTGTATAGGTGTTTCTGATCACTTTGATCATTTTGACCATTTCTTCGTCAGAAATCGTTTCACATTTATTGTTTCATTTAATTTAAAGGTAAATAATAATCTTCTCTAATTCTTTCTGCTTCCCCATATTCATCGATCCACTCTGTCATTTCTTCGTCAGAAATCCGTTTCACATTTGTCGTTTCATTTACTTTAAAAATAAATTCAGTTTAAAATAGTTTAAGTGTATTCAAGTTGAAAAAAAAAATGTTACAATGTTAAATTTCTTTACTATCGAGTAACGTAGAGAACGATACTGGAATTCACTGCGCACGTGACTGTGTTGTCGGTCTAACAGTTGACACTGTTTTTCTCGATGCCAATTTGCAGCATACACTATACCTCTCAAGCGTCTTCGGGAAGTCTTATCCCGTACAAGGTGTTTCAGATCACTTTGATCATTTTGACCATTTTGGTAGTTTCAGCGTTAACGATAACCATTTGTATCAAACAGACTTTGCCAACTAGATTCTGTTTGCAGGCAAAGATTTGTACTCATTTTGAGCAAGAGATATTATATATATATATATATACATCACTGGTCGATTCGACTTTGTTTTCGAGGCATGGAGAGTATAGTAGTGTAAGCCACAAGTAATCAGACACATTTCAGCTATTTAATTTTTAAACGCTAGAACCATCGACGATTGAAACGTAAGATTTCCATTAGAGATGTTAAAGTGAAGAGAAAAGAAAAAAAATAGAAAAAGCTTTGTAATACAACGGGGTACACGGGTACTTTTATTTATACATTTTACGAAAAAAGTCATTCGAATCTTTAACCTCTTAACGCACTCGCCCGAGTTAAGTCGTGAAACCTGCAGTTTTGGTTTTCTATATAAATACAGTACATCTTACAACACGGTTTAAAAAAAAAAATTGCGAAAACCTTTTGTACAACACTGTACTTCTACAGCGCTAGGTAACATGTTGTTTGAGAGTTAAATCGTAGTGCAATGGGTTAATGCTTTCTTTCAACTTCTAAAGTGTCAACGATAATATATCTGGTAGGTTAAAAGCACTGCTTCGTCAGGGAAAAACAAAAAAAACCATCGCCTATTTGGAATGTGACATTATGGCGTAGCTGCTACCCCCTCCACTGCATCGATGTCTCTGCTTGCAGTGGAGGGGGTAATGCTAGCGATCAGTCAAGTAGGAGCAAAGGCCGCCAGCTCCGAGTCTTATGTGACTATATATAGAGAGAGAGCGTATATCTATCTATCTATCTATCTATCTATCTATCTATCTATCTATCTATCTATATATATATATATAGAGAGAGAGAGAGAGAGAAAGAGCGTAAATTCAAAGGAAAGTACAATAGTGAAGCTGTCGCGCGCTCTGCTCATTTCCCCTAACTGTCGCGCCGAATTTTTGTTCGGCCGGACAACAGCAACTGAACACAGTGGCTATAGCATAAATCGGTTGAAAACGAGGCGACAAGGGGGATGGGCGAGTACGAGCGAAGCACGTCGCGTTATTATTCGCTCCTGTTATCAGATTTTCAGCGACTCGCGGAGCAGCAAGGGGTGGGGTGGGGGCGCGGAGAGGTGGTGGCGAGGTACCCGACGAATATAACTTTACTGGCAGCATTTCAAGATAATTCAAGATAGATTTGCTCGGATCATAGGGATATAGTAGACACCGCGGGCTAGGGGGATCTCTTTTGACGAGCGAAGCTCGGGCTCGAATGCGTGCCATTCGTTGATAACAGTTTCGGCCCGACAGCTCGACCATGTTTCGCGAAATCCGGAGATTCGGACACTTTTCAATTTCGCCCGTGGAATATCTGGTCGTATTAAGGGAGGAAGGTATTAATGCGTCGACGCTTCCGATCCGGCGAACCGATCGGCCTTCAGACCGCGAGAAATTTCATACGTTTCCTCGTGCTTTCCTGTTTTCTTTGCGTTGCTCGAGAGATGCAGAGCGATCTGTTTGATTTCGTTCGTTTTGAGAATCAAACGGCGGGGAAGTGAAATCACCTTCTCATCAGTTCTTACAGTTCTGCTTACAGTCCGGCAAATACCAAAAAGAAAAAAAAAGAATATATAGCAACCGATCGATAGTACATACTAGCGGGTAACCGACTTGCGCCGAATCAGAGGAGGCATCTGCGTTAAGCAATCGTCGGCTTTCGCCGGCTGGTAAATTCCAGCGAGTGAGTCTCGGCTCGTCGTCTGTCAGAGGTCTATCTGCCGGAAAGATAGACATTGCCTGGATGTCTGGAGATCCGGGATCCGACCTTCCGGTATGTCCGGCAGCCCGTGGCTGTCGACGAGCACCGGTATGCGATCAGGTGGCACAAACGGTCTGCGAAGTGTTGCCTCGGTATGTCGACAGTTTGCTCAGCCTTTAGAATGATCTATCATGTTCTAATACTTTGACATCGCGCCTCCAGGCATCGCCAGTCTCTCTCTCTCTCTCTCTCTCTCCTAGCTGGTTTCCGATTCGTTTATAAAACTTCCGTTTCCGGGGGAACGCGCGACCGATTTCCTTGATCGAACGCTTGCCGCTCTTTTGATGATGAAACTGGACTTCTCATTACCGAGTTGTTGAACACATGCGTATGGTCGTCTGAGTTTACAATATTAGCAACGTAATATCGTGCCCGTGGAGACCGGTTTGCGTCGCGTGGAATTTGTTTTTCTTTTCTTTATAAGTAAGTCACGTGCCACTTTGTTCTTCGTCTTATTTTTCTTTTTTTCACGTTCCTTCCAGCCTGCTTCACCCTGTCGACGCAAAGAACGCGTAATTCTATAAATATCTGTGTCTGTATCGGATAACAGGAGGCCACGCTTATAACTCCACGATTATAACCGCGATAGTTATTTACGACGTCATTCCCGACAACTTTCTCGACAAGAGCCAATTGCCACATTTCGACGTTTAGTCATTTTTAAGTCTATTTTCAAGTCCAGAGAGTAGCCATCTCTGCGGCTATTTTTAAAGATATAAATTCGCTCCAGTTTCTGGTTCGATTTCACGATAATTCGATTTATGTGGTTATGTGGACAGGTATGTCGATCGCGTTGTACTTTCGAGTACATAGTTTATTTTAACGCTAGATTTACCAAGGGGTCATTTTTGACTTGATTCGTTAATTTTCTTCAAGAAAATTCTTGCCGTATTTTATGAGAATATTTTAATTAATTTTTTACTTATATTTATATAATCGCAAATCGAATCTCTCCTGTCTTGTGGTTTCGGAGAAATGTATATAGTATACCTACATTCGAATTAACTTTATTACATCTGCCAGCACATTTTTCATTTGTTCCCTCACTTTCTTCTATTCCATAATTTTATTGCACTTGGCAACACGCTTTTTCGTTTTTTTCCACTTTTTATGCGGACGATGTGCTGCAAAACCGGTTTTTTCGACGACCACCGACAATTTTTTTTACCAGTAAATCTTTCGCATCGAAGCTATTGGAGATGAAAACAACTTTTGGTGGAAACTGTTCGGGGAAATAAAAAAGAACTGCCAAAAATTGCAAAACAAAAAAAAAAGATGATTTGCCTCGTTCTTCGAGTTTCTTCTTAGTTCCAAGCACAATTCCATCAATATTGAAAAAAATAAAAAAAAAATTACCCGAATCGATAGCATGTTATAATAACACCAAGTACGGTGTTGACAGACCAAAATGGCTCGAAAATATACTGTGAGATCGTCATCTCAAAGATGGCCTCTGCAAGTCTTTTTCAGTATCCTAGATTCGGCTGGCATCAACTCGTGAATATTATACAAAGAAACCACTGGTGAAAATATATCTAGGAAGGATTATTTGTTCCAGTTAGCAGAAGAACTTGCTGCTAATTACACAGGTTCATCTGAATCAGAAAATTTGAATCAGCTGTTGGTGGATGCCAATCGAGAGTTCCGGAGCAAGAAAAGAAAAATGCCAAATAGGCCTTCGCAATGAAAATAAAACTCAAGTTACCTGTGGCAGTTGCGAAAGACACGTTCGTGGAGTATGTACGGCAAAAGAAAATTGCAATTTGTAAAAGATGCTTTACGTTAAAATATCAAAAATAAAAAAAAAATAATGAAAACTAATTATTACAACTGATGTAATTTTATTGAGGTTCGTTTTCTCTACTTTAACTTCATAATAGATAGGTCAGTTTATATTTTTTCTAATTAAATACCGAACAGGGGTCATTTTGATCCCTTTGGTAGAAACAGGTATACGTCGATTCATGGTAAATCTAGTGTTAATATAAAAAAATGGAAAAAATATTAAAACATTAAACCGTAAATTTGTAAAAGATGCTTTACGTTAAAATATCAAAAATAAAAAAAAGATAATGAAAACTAATTATTACAACTGATGTAATTTCATTGAGGTTCGTTTTTTCTCTACTTTAACTTCATAATAGATGAGGTCAGTTTATATTTTTTCTAATTAAATATCGAACAGGGGTCATTTTGATCCCTTTGGTAGAAACAGGTATACGTCGACTTATGGTAAACCTAGTGTTAATGTAAAAAAAATGGAAAAAGTATTAAACCATTAAACCGTAAATTTGTAAAAGATGCTTTACGTTAAAATATCAAAAATAAAAAAAAGATAATGAAAACTAATTATTACAACTGATATAATTTCATTGAGGTTCGTTTTTTCTTTACTTTAACTTCATAATAGATGAGGTCAGTTTATATTTTTTCTAATTAAATACCGAACAGGGGTCATTTTGACCCCTTTGGTAGAAATAGGTATATGTCAACTCATGGTAAACCTAGTGTTAAGAGAGAGATAGGCGACCTCTTCATCGTCGGTTGACCAGTGTATAGAACTCTTTTTCTATCTGTACTTGGACCTAGAAGTCTGACATTAACTTGTTGGAAATACCGTAAAAGTTCGTTCTCATCTCTCTCTCTCTCTCTCTCTTTCTCTTGTCTCGCGGTTCTCGGGTTTGGTTCGCAGCTTTCTTACCAGAAAGTTGTCATCTTTCTCGACACTTCGTGTTAACCATGGTACACGTTTTCTTGTGCAATTTTTCCTCGACAGACGAGCTGTCCCATGCACGCTGCAAATTCTAAACAATTCACGCTAATCCACGGGCACGTTCGATTTCGAGAGCGAATATTTCGAGAACCACGACCATTACATCGACCACGTTGTGAATTAAATGTGAAAACAACTAGAGCGCGAAAGTAGATTTTTATGCGCGTGCAGTGTATAAAAATACAAATCACTGTTTTAATTTATTTTGTTTCAAACGTAAGTATATAAATAAGAATGAAGTATAATACAGTTTAAATAAGAATGAATGTAAATATAATAATAGTTTAAAATATAAGTATAAATAATAGTTTAAATATAATAATAGTTTAAAACATAAGTATAAATAAGAATGAAATATAAGTGTGAACAGAGTTTAATGAGATACCATAGTTAGCATTACAAACAATTTTCCAATATTTGCAACATTCTATTAATACGAGTTTATGTTATGCAGAGATGCGATGGATGCATATTTATATTTACTCTAATATTCTCGCGGTATGCTGTCCCACAGTGTAATCGCTTCAATATTTCTGCGATATTTTATGTATCTCAGATAAATCAGGATTCTTTTTAACAAGTGAATCTATTTCCTTGCGAATTAGATGCATTTCTCAAATGCAGTGCAACTAAGACACACGTCAAATCGACTATATTGCGATTCTGACGAATCATCCTAACTTCATTCAAGCCGGCTACAAGAACTGTCGCATAAATTTTGATTTTTAGCCAGAAATATCAGCTGTCGTTTCGGCGGAAATCTCATTTCAAACGAATTCAGAAAAAAAAAACAAAACGAAACTGATTGTATAGACAATCGGAACGATGAAACAGGAAGCGGAGAGGAATATTTGACGTACACGTGCGTGTGCTTTTCAATTTACGTAGTGATATAACTTAAATGATGTTTACTATATTGAGTGACAAAGAAAAACGGAAACAAGACAACAAATAACAAACACAAGGATAGACAACAATAATTCGATTAAACTCAAACGACACAATTATACAATTATACAATTGTACAACGTTAATTCTTTTATACAACTCAAATGACCACTCTCATTCAACGCTCTTTTACGACCCTGGCTCTGTTTTCTTTTTTTTTTTTTTCACTCGCATGACTTTCCTCTTTTCAAAAAGGAGAACGCTGTGCTTCTCGCATCACACTCATACTTTCTCGTTCGCGCGTCTCCAGCAAACAGGCCATCCATCAAAAGTAACTAAAAATATAACCACACGTTACTGATAATTTCGATGCTACATTTATAATACGTCAAACATGCGTCAAGATGGTAATTACACACATCGAGGCACGAGAGAAAATCCGCATTGGGTTTTTTCTACCCCAACGTTGCTAAACGCCCAAACGTTCCAAACTCTCTCTCTCCCTCTCTGTCTTTCGTCTGAAAGTTCATCGTGCCACGTCGTTGTAATTCATCCCGGTGGGTACCGGAAGCAGAGATCTTTTCGCCGTGAGGAGCCGCGAGAGCGTACGCGTTAAACTGTTCTTGAAATTTTCGGTTGAAACGAAACGTTGCCGAGAGGCAACAACCAGGCCAAATATTATATCATCACGGGGTAGGAATACAAAGTGCTCGCACTCGGTGTGCATCGCGCGAGTAATACGCGGAGAGAAGCAGGAGGAGGAGGAGGAGGGTTGGTCGGGCCGCGAGCGTTGTTTGAAGGCAGCCGCGCGCTCCTCTTGCCTCGTTAACGACATTTTCATCGTCGCAAGCAGCCGTTTTCACTTTTCTACATTTGCGCCCTCTGCGTCTCTGCACAGGGGGGTTTCCCGCGGAACGAACACGGCGATAGGGGAGCGGGGAACCCCCCACCCCCCCGAGGGAGTAGAGGGGTAAGGTGGCGCGGACGCGTGCCACGAATTATTAACGAGTCTCGCAATTAACAGCCACTCCGCCAGTCGGTTAATCGCGGCGAGCGCGCGCCCGCGGCGGATTAAATCTCCGAAGATGGCGGGAAACTTGCGGGAAAGACAATGCCTGTCAGACGTTTCGGTTTATTGCGATTAAACTTCGCCTCGCTTTCACCGCCCCGCCCCGCTCCCCCCTGGCCAGCAATTCAATTTTCCAGCGGGCGTTCGGCGAGCAAACTGCTGATTGCACCGTACAATTTGCTACGAAAGCAAATATTTCTTGGCCGCCGTGGCGCGTAAGTTGCCCGCGACGCGGATTAAAGCGCGCGCGTACGTTTCGGCTCGATTTGTCGCGACCTGAGCTGCGCGCGGTATTGTATCGTACACAGCGTGGAAGAGAGAAATTTGTCCGTGGCTATCATTCTATGCCTTCGATTTGATGGGAATACATCAATGAACGTGTAAAGAATCTGCCGAAAAATTGACTTTGACCTTGAATTTCAACTTTTGCAAGGTCGTGATCTAGTATGGCTCTTTTGAAAAATGGCAAGAAAGTTTCTTGTTCGTTTAACACTGGGCATGCGTGCGTGCTAACAGCGGCTTTATGGCGGTCTATGGATGTCTATGTTACGTAATGTTTATATTTCGAATGTTAGTCTTTATCGTTTGATTACTTAGATTTACACTGACGCTGCAACTACGATAAATCACGTAAAATGGACATCCACGCGTCCAGAGTCATAAAGTCGCTGTTAGAACGCACGCGTACGTTTCGGCTCGATTTGTCGCGAAATTTGAGAGAAATTTGTCCGTGGCTATCATTCTGCTAAGAATCTGCCAAGAATCTTGAATTTCAAGGTCAATTCTTTCTTCAGTTGTATTCTGCTTATCACGAAGGTCAAACTTTTCCAAGGTCGTAGTCTAATATAGTTCTTTTGAAAAATAGCAAGGAAGTTTCTTGTTCGTTTAACACTGGGCACGCGTGCGTGCTAACAGCGGCTTTATGGCGTGGATGTCTATGTTACGTAATGTTTATATTTCGAATGTTAATCTTTATCGTTTGATTACTTAGATTCACACTGACGCTATAACTACGATAAATCAAACGTAGATACGAAAATTACGTGAAATAGACATCCACGCGTCCAGAACCATAAAGTCGCTGTTAGCACGCGCTGTTAGCGTTCGCAGTGTTATGTTTGAGAAATTTTTTCGTCGTTTCTCAAGAGAACTAGGTTACGAATCCTGTGAATCCTTGGAAAACTTTCACCTTCGTGAATAAAATGCGAAAGAAAAAAGAAAAATACTTTTTGAACGTAATGTTTATATTTCGAATAATGTTAACAGTTAGTTCTTATTTGATTATTTAGATTCACACTGACGCTATAACTACGATAAATCAAACGTAGATACGAAAATTACGTGAAATAGACATCCACGCGTTCAGAATCATAAAGTCGCTGTTAGAACGCACACCTCAGCAGTGTTAAATGATTAAGAAACTTTCTTGCCACTTTTCGAAAGTGACCCTAACACAATAAAATGACATGGGGAAAAAAATTGAAAATACGAGTAATAATATAGAAAAATATAGAAAAGAAACATCAAGTTTCAGGAAATCATCGGGAAACTTGAATCTTCGAAACGATGGTGGATCTGAGAGAAACCTTCATTGCTTTCACGCACGTTTGAATTTTGACGATGTGAAAATTATCTTGAAAAGAAACAAATTCACCATCGTCAAAGCGAAAGCCTCGCTGTTTTAAAATGAGATCAAGCGGATCCCCTGCATGGTCGTTTTCTCTTGCAAAGTAGTTTAAATCGTCCACACAATTTTTCATTGTCATTGGTACAGTTTATGCTCTTCTGTGCAGTTGTGCACGCTACGCGAAGCGTCGTGCGCACACGAATTAAGTGGATATACGACGTTCAACGAGAGAGAGAGAGAGAGAGAGAGAGAGAGGGGGGGTTGTTCCACAGGCTTTACGTGCCGGAGCAAATGTGAAATTCAGAAGGTGGGAACTAATTTCCTCTCGGTCGTCGCTGGAAAAACGGGCCTGTCCGACCCGTGTTGAGACACGCTTCGGCTCCACAATGGTCTCAGCCCAGAAGTCGCGAAAACAATTTCGCCTCTACGTTTTCGAAGCCCACGTAGTGCAACGTGCTGCTGCTACTGCTGCGTGCTCGCCAACCGCTCGTTCTATCATTACCCGCTATATAATATATACGGCCGTGTTCGATGTACATGCGTTATATTCGTGTGCAGGTACGGATGCAGAAGTTCGCTGGTACGAGCCGTGGCATCGTGGACAATATAGCTGGCGACTGGCCAGCGCTACCAACCCAACAAACCGTCCTCTATTGTCCGCGGCTACGTGCACCGTGTCCGCGTGCCGGCCAATATCAGATTTCTTCCGTACCGGTGCTACTCGCTGCTCGCGTATAGTACTCTTCGACCGAAAATTTCGCCACCCTTGGGCTGAAAAACGTCCAGCAGTTTATAGAGTTGTTCGCGATTACTCGCGGCTGCGCTGCTTGTACGAGAGTTTCAGCTTGACGTGGGCAGTCCGAAGTGAGAATTAAGACTGCAGACGCTGGTTTTCTTAGCCTAAATTATTACTTGACGCAGTTTCTGCGGATTATTCGTTCTCGCTTGGCGAAAATTTTCGAACGAAACCTAGTCGATCGCGCTCAAGGCACCGTTTCTAAAGGACCTGTTAAGCATAACAGATCTGCAAGTCAGCGACTGTCTTGATTTAGTAGAAAGAGTCGAAGAGAATGTCGTTTCAATCGCGTTGAGAGGGAACCATTTTTAAATCTATTTGCGACAGTCCATTGTATTCTCTTAATTTTGCTCCATCAGATTATCATGAAGTGGCTAACTGGCGACTCGCGGGTCGTTGCCCCCACTTTCTCCGCTGGAGGGGATAGCAGGAAAGTAGGGGCAAGGGCCGCCAGTTAGCTCACTCTGATCTAGTAAACGTTAAAGAGAAAGAGTCCAAAAGATTCGGAGTACAAGAATGTTTAATAAAGGGTCGCGCGACTATCTTGACGTACGCGAGTGCTTCCGCAGTCTTGATCTAATAAAAATTAAAGAGAAAAAGTCGAAGAGAATATCGCTTCAATCGCATTGAGAGGGAACCATTTTTAAACCTGTTTGCGACCATCCATCGTATTCTCTTAATTTTGCTCCATCAGATTGTCACGAAGCACTTTCTAGAGTCAGAAGTGGCTAACTGGCGACTCGCGAGTCGTTGCCTCCACTTTCTCCGCTGGAGTGATCGATGGAGGGGGTAGCAGGAAAGTAGCAGGGGCAAGGGCCGCCAGTTAGCCCACTCTGATCTTATAAACGTTAGAGAGAGGGAATCCAAAAGATTCAGAGTGCAAGAATGTTTAACAAAGGATCGCGCGACATTAATTTTCCACGCGCATTTAGCTAAGGATCTAAGCGTATACTACGGCCAGTATCGAACGGATAACGACGAATGTCAGGGAGAAAAGAATGTGTCCCGTCTCCTCCATATTCCCACGTGCAATCGACAGCGATGGTATATTGAAAGCGAACAAAAGGTCGACTCGATTGTTCCTTTGACGCGCGAACGTCCGACTCGCAGGCTTCTTCGATAGCGATTCACGCGTTTCCTCGCCCGAGGAAATTAGACCCGAGGAAAGCCTCCCTCTAAAGCCTCGTCTTCACTTCCTTACCCGATTTCGATTTCGTTTCGACGGATTTCCCCCAGCCCAACACTTCTTCAATTCATCGACGTTCAATGTTCGATCGCGCGAAATTTCGAAAGAAAAAGAAAAAAGAAGAGAGAGAGAGAGAGAGAGAGAGAAACGACGGCAATACCGCGATACCGCGCGTGTGTTAACATGCAACGTGCTTGGCCGTTTAATCCGCGCTTAATAGGCGACGTAATAAAATATTAATTTTCCGTTGCACGAGCTGCCAGCCCCTGTTACACGTTGGAATATGATTCGGCCGGATAATTACTCTATGTTAATTTCTCGATGAGGCTGGCTCTCTCGCTGGTGGAGGAGGAGTGTTGACGAGGGTTCGCCATCCGGGGGTGGATGGCGGCGAACCGGCGTCGAAAACCGGCAGAGAGAGAAAGAGAGAGAGAGAGTGAGAGAGAGTGAATGGTGGAGGGGAGAAGCGAAGAGAGGAGAAGAGAGATATACGAACGCGGCGCGCGGGCCAGACACCACGTCCGTAGTTCGCTTTTTGCGAAATGCACCGCGGGGGAACGTTTTGCCCGGCTAATAGCCTTTCACGAAGCGTAACTTTATTCGGCCGTTTTTGCGCCGGGGCGACGGCAGTTCGTTAATTAAAATTTCGTACACGCGAATGCGGCCAATCGAATTCCATCGATGAATGAGCGTTCGCGAAATTGACCGATCGTCGAGCGCGAGGACCGGGAAGTCGGGAGAGGGGGGGGGGGGAGGGAGAGTTTTCGTGCTCGTGGCCCCTCTCTTGTATCATCCGGCTTGTCGGATGTTTGACAAGGCGAGATCGCGTGCCGAATTTTACGCTGATTTATCGCAACGGTGATGAAATCACCCGTGACGATTCGTCGAATAAACCGCCGAGGAGTGTAGAGGCACGAGTCGATTTTTAAGCGAAGCAACGATGGTAAATCGTGCGAGTTTCACGCGGCACGGATCGACGATTCTTAATAATCACACGGACTTGAGTGGCGAGAGTCACATCGTGCCGAACATTATGATACGAACGACACTTCAATTTCTTCTCTGGCTTTGACGAAAGGCTGCGTGCATCGATATGAGCACAATGGAGAAGATTTGAACGTCGCTCGAACGGAATATTAATTCCGTCGCCGAAGGATAATTACCGGTCGATCACGATAATTCTCACGGCTCTTTCGCGAGATTGACCATTTTTCTCTCTGAGGATATTTATATTGGAAATTTACAGGTGGAGGAATGTATACGCGTGTTTTTTTTTTTTTTCTAAGCTTTGATACGCGAAAAGAGAAAGAAAGTCTAAAACTATGCGATGGTGTAGACTTTCTTTCTCTTTTCGCGATGGTACGTGCGGGAAAATACACGTACGTACGAGCGTTCTCGCATTGCTCTTGAAACCAGGCGAGAAGAAATAAGTGGTTACGAAATTAAAGATGAACGACAAAGACGCGAAATGAGAGTCAACGTGTTCCAATTAATATATTTGTAAAAGTGGTGAAAAGTGAAGTTTGCAATCGATATGTCGGAATGGACATTCTTAACTGGCCGGTTCTTAACTACATCGACTATAACCCATGCTTTCAGCTGTTAAATAGATTTCACATTTTAATCATGAATATATCGAAGCGAACTTTGTATTTCGCGCCACGCGTTTCATTTGCAAACACACGATCGAAGAATTACGATTGGCAAGAATCGGGAAAGGATACTAATGATGAATATTAAATCGCGTTTCTTTAAAAACAAAAAATACATAAATTGGTCGAAGAATTACAACTGACAAAATCCATCTTCGAGAGGAATTAATACGATAAAAATTGAATTCTTCCAGCACTAATGATAAATGTTGAATCAAATTTCGCATTCCTTGTCCGTCGAACGTTTCTGCGTTATTTTTTCAAAAATACGAACCGATCGAAAAGTTGCAAAAGTGACAAGATTCATCTTCGAGGGGATTTTGCTTAATACGATAGAAATTGAATTCTTTTGGCATTGACGATATTTTTTTTAGCCTTAATGACAAATATCGAAGCAAACTTTGTATTTCACGCGCGTTTTTTCTTTTTTTTAAATACTTAAATCGATTGGAGAATTACAATTGACAAAATCCAATTTATCAGGAAGAACTAGAGATTTAATACGATAAAAATTGAATTCTTCCAGCACTAATGATAAACGTTGAATCATTCCTCGTCCGTCGAACGTTTCTGCGTTCTTTTATTTTTTTTTAAAGTACACGAACCGATCGAAGAATTGCAGAAGTGACAAGATTCATCTTCCACGGGATTTTGCTTAATACGATAGAAATTGAATTCTTTTGGCACTAATAATAAATATTGAATCGCGTTTCTTTAAAAAAAAAGATACATAAATCGGTCGAAGAATTACAACTGACAAAATCCATCTTCGAGGGGAATTAATACGATAAAAATTGAATTCTTCCAACACTAATGATAAATGTTGAATCAAATTTCGCATTTCTCGTCCGCCGAACGTTTCTGCGTTCTTTTTTTTTTTTTTTTAAAGTACACGAACCGATCAAAAAATTACAGAACTGATAAAATTCATCTTCGAGGAGATTTCGCTTAATACGATAGAAATTAAATTCTTTTTGTTTTTTTTTTTTGTTGGCAAAACATCTGTCGAAAGTTGTCCCGGAAAGCTCTCCGTTTCGTCCAAGATTCGGCGCGTGCGCGCTCGCCGTCGCGATCGCTCTGACGTTTCTAATTACCGCGCGTTGTCAAACGATAACGCGATTTACGAATTAACGAGCTGTCAGGAAAGAGTTTCAGCAAGCATCGCCGAAAGGGTGGCCGACAGCTGCGAACCCTTCTCTCGCATCGCGAAAAGGGCCGCGTGGCATCGCGTGCGTACGCAAGCGTTCGCTTGATTGAAACCCGAACGGACAGGTAAATTAAGATTCGAACGGAGAAGCACTTCCATATACCTGCTCCTGACAACCCCGCTTTTCATCGTTCCCCCGCTGAAAAGAATCGAAACCGTTCAGCCTGTTACGCTTTTTAATCACCATGGCCCGCGTTTTCACCGGCGTGAACGATCGAATGTGAAATCTGCCGAGCAGAGGACGGAAGTAGCGGGTCTTGGACGAAATTTCGGTTCACCAACGTCGCGTTATTCTGAAAGAGAAAAAAAAAAAAAAGGGAAAAAAATAGAAAAAGAAACACTTGATGGCAGCTTCGATGCGGGCAATAATGGCCCGATCGAGCGTGGCGCGTGTAATGCGATTTTTGTTTCGCGTCAATCGACAATCAGAGTGAGTGAGGAGAAACATCGAAGTTCCCCCTGCCCCCAAAAAAAGAGGCAAATCAGAGAATCGGTGAAAATCGAAGAACCGCTGTTGGGAAATTGCCAAACTGCCAGGCAATATCCGTTGCCTGCCTTTGTCCCGTTGGCTATTGCCTCCGCGGAAAGTCAAGGGAAAATCGGCGAATTGAAAACGATTATTATTATATGGATTCTTCGTGTGCCCTCCGATAATAACGCGCGGACGCGCTAGAATCCCGTTACGACACACAGTGTTTCGCAGTTTCACTGTGGAAAACGATAAAACCCGTGTTGCGTGTATCTTTCCAGCAAATCTGTTTGTATAATTCCTCGTCGAAACTTGCGCGAAGCTTCGTTTGAACAGATTTCACTTGCTTCTCGCCTCTACGAAACGTTTCAACGTTTAGACTCGCCTCGGAAAATTTTTCAGCAACTTTCAATGAATTCAACAACGCCTCTCCCCCCCCCCCCGCCCGAGATCTCGTCGTGTTTCGTCGATTCGGGATTGATTCTTATTTTCGTTTCCTGAAAATTCATTTTCGCGTCAACTCACTGATCAATGGAAATCTGATTGCAGTGAGCTTCTATTATTTTTTTCTCTTTTTCTTTTTTTCGTTCGATGTGTGGCGTAATAACATTAAAATAATTTTATCACGTATAATTTTATTGACAGATATTGTCGTGTACTAGGATACTATAGATTATAAATACGGGGTGGAAAGGAAAGTTTGCCTGTGGCTGTCATAGATGAATTCTACACCTTCGATTTGATGGAAATGCATGTAAAGAAAAACGTGTCGCAAAATTGATTTTGAATCTGAAAGTGAAAAATTCTTTTTCCTTGCATTGTATATCCTACTCACCTACTCGCCATAGGTCGCAGTCTAATGGTTTTTTTTCTGAAAAATGGCACCGCGGACGCGTGCGTCCTAACAGCGACTTTATGGTTCCGGTCCACGCTGTCTACGTTGCGTTAATGTTTATATTTCGAATAATGTTAACAATTAGTTTTATCATTCGATTACTTAGACTCGCACTGATGCGGCAACTGTGATGAATCAAATGTATTATGTGAAACCTAATCCAGAATCATAAAGTCGCTGTTATCACTCACGTGTTTCCATAATGTTAAATGATCAAGAAACTTTTCAAGAGAACTATTACGATCCATAATTCTGGGAAAGTTTCACCTTCGTGATAAGTAGAATACAATGCAAAAAAAAAAAATAAAAATAAAAGGAAGAAAGATTCGAAGGTGTAGAATTCATCTACGATAGCCAGGGACAAACTTTTCTTTCCACCTTGTACACATGTCGCGCTTAACACATATCCGTACGGCATTATTTGACACTATTTGCTAGAAACGATATGCTCTATATAGAAACAACCTAACTTTTAAAAAGTTGTATATTTTTTAGTGAAATCTTGAGAAATGAAATAAAATGAATTTGTATTTATATTATATATACACCTTTATTTTTGACTTTTTTCTTTCTGAAGTTAAATAAAAATTAAATCCGCAAAAAAGTTGAAACGAATTACTGAAAACATGCTCATTATTTTATTAGACAAAGTGAATTATCTTCGAAACTTTAATTTTATCAATAATTAATAGTTCTTCACTTCTTCGGGTGAATTTGGCATAATTTTTACAACAGGCACTGCTTCAAAAGGTTCGAAAACGGGTTCTATGTTAGTATCAGACCACAAGTCATCTTCAGAATCACTATCATTTTCAGAGTCACTATATTATAAAGGATTTAGACGTTTAGGCGTTTTCTTGTCACAACAATATCACTATCGTTGCTATCATCACTGTCAAAATTAGATTTTAAAAGATCTTCAATGTTATCACTAGACTCACAATCAGATAAATTGTCTGCACATGTTTCTTTCTCGTTCTCCATTTTAGATTTACTTTATTATTTGATTTTGATAAAAATAGGTTAAGAAAATTAACAGTAATATCCCTGAAATTTCTTAACACTTTACCGACCGGTAGCCTATTAATCGGCTACTATTTACCGCTATCGGTCGGTAAAGTGTCGATATTGTGTAATAATATATTTATATATTTTAACACTTTACCGACCGGTAATATCGTATATTAATATATACAAATATATTGTTATACGATATTAACACTTTACCGACCGTGTATTAGCAGTGAATAGTTAGCCGATTAATAGGCTACCGGTCGGTAAAGTGTTAAATATCCGAACCACCCAAGTGCTTAAACGCTGAATAAACTTTTTCTATACGCAGTACCGACTAATAAGTTTTCAAATTAATTTTTTTTTCTTTGCGTTTGCACCCTTATACGACGCAACTGAAGCTGAAATCAGTTTTTTTTTTTTTCGTAGAATTATCTCTGTTTGGTAAAAATTACGTTTTAATTTACTCGGACTTAATAAAACGACAATCAATTATCTACTGCAATGTACAAATGACGAATTTTCATTTCATTTGGCTGCTGGTGATTGTCTGTGAAATGACGAATTTCGTCGTGCGGACGGATATATGTGCTAAAATACCAGAGCGCCAAGTCGAACGAGTCTTAATTAATTAATTAATCTCGCGCGCATTTATCAGATTGAGCCGGCCTTGGCGCACCTGGTTGAGAAACTCCGTAGACATCAGGCTGCTAGATATATCGGTTTAGTTCGGTGGTACAATTCGAACTCGTCCTCTATTACTGGCGTACCAACTTACAAACAACCACCATCTACTCGTTGTAGTCGCAATCGTAGCGGAGCTGGCCTTCCTCCGCGTTCTTGTTGTTGTTGTTGTTGTTGTTGTTATTGTTGTTGTTGTTGTTGGTGGTGGTGGTGGTGGTGCTGTTCTAGATAGTACCAGGATGGATTATACCGTGAGACTTGAAACTACTCCCAGGCGAAGTCATTGCAATAATTATCGGGCAAAGATTTCGACTTCTTCGCCGATATCGCAGGAACACACCTTCTTCAGTAGTAATTCGTTTTCGATAGTCTCGTCGAGACGAATAAATTGTGAATTGCAATCGCAATCGCGATTTCAACGATTTCACTCGCACCGGCGAAGGCCATCCATTTATTAACAGTTCGTACGCGCGCACGTGCGTGAATTAAATAATGTGTATTAAAAACTCATATTTATTATCGTTATCGTGAATTGGCGAACAAAAGCTTGCGAACCTTTTTCTATCTGAAATTCAAGCTCGACTCGAATTCAGTAATCCGACTGCGGGGGGAAAAAAAGAGTACGAGAAATATTTCGAATAATTGAACAATTAAAGAGTCGCGCAATCCCGGAAATCGATAATTTGTAACAGCCGGTATGAAATTGTTTACCGTCATTCGTTATTTCGTTTTTCGATATTTCGAGCTAATGGTATCGGCCGAGCAGAGAAAATTCTTGACTATCGGCCGAAAAAAATAATACCACGTGCTTTTTCTTTTGCAATTCTCGCGGGTGAAACAACGTTCCTCTTTTTATCCTCGCTATGTACGATATTCTCTCGTTCAACGTGCTGTATACATTCGTTGAACCAATTTAGACAGCGGTAACGAAAAGTTATTGCTTGCAGATCAGGTGTATTTTTCCCTTGGATTGTCAAATAAAAAAAAAAAAAAAAAGAAAGGAAAACCTTCGGTTTTCGTATTCGTATTTTCTGCCGTGTGAAGCTGTAAATTCGTCACGATGCATACAATTTTCTCGTATTTATTAATAATAATTCTACGTATAATTGTACAATAATTTGACATATATACAAGTGAAACGTTTCGACAATTCGATTAGCCAGATGTGTTAGTATCACTGTATCCCGGAAACAATCGGCTTTCCAATATTGCTCGGTTTAGAGTCAGTTCCCTAATTAGTAGCTTACGAATCGGTGGCAGTTAGGCTTCCGATGTCTCAATCAACCATTAGCCAGTTAAGACGAGACCAATTACGCTCGCGCGTCTTACGCGAGATCCGTTCAAACGTAGCGAGGTCGCAGTTCATCATATTCACCGTTTTGACCGTATCTTCTCGTATTTGTCAATTAATCGTCCTCCATTTTGTTTCAGGTAAGTAAACCGCAACCGTCCTCGAGACTGTGAACCTCGTAAACCAATGACAGCCGTGAAAACGTTCCGTAAGTAAAATTAAACGATAAATTGACCCGCAACACGAAGGACGAATGGGGTTTGCGATTGCAACGAAACGAAAAGTTAGGTTAGGTTAGGTTTGTACAGTAAAATTGAAACGAAAATTGAAAAATATAGAGAAGATTAGCATAATCGTGAAGCGTTCCACATTTAAGAAAAAAAAAGAAATAAGTTGGCTTTAGGTTTAGGTTTAGGTTTAGGTTAGGTTAGGTTAGGTTTTAGTACTTGCTTAGTACCGACACAGAGAAGATCAGCATGGTCTCTGTGCAAGAATGACACGCAAAATCGTGGAGCGTTCTATATTTAAAAAAAAAGAAAAAAAATAGGTTTTAGTACTTGCTTAGTACCGACACAGAGAAGATCAGCAAGGCCTCTGTGCATGAATGAGACGCAAAATTGTGAAGCGTTCCATATTAACACTTTACCGACCGTGTATTAGCGGTGAATAGTTAGCCGATTAATAGGCTATCGGTCGGTAAAGTGTTAAAATATGTTAGTTAGCCGATTAATAGGCTACCGGCCGGTAAAGTGTTAAAGAAAAAGAAAAGAAATAGGTTAGGTTAGGTTTTAGTACTTGCTTTGCCAGTACATATACTAAAATTGGATCGACGCAGAGGAGATCATCATGGCCTCTGTGCAAGGATGAGACGCAAAATCGTGAAGCGTTCCATATTAACACTTTACCGACCGTGTATTAGCGGTGAATAGTTAGCCGATTAATAGGCTACCGGTCGGTAAAGTGTTAAAAAAAAAAGAAAAGAAATAGGTTAGGTTAGGTTTTAGTACTTGCTTTGGCAGTACATGTACTAAAATTGGACCGATATAAAGAAGATCAGCATAGTCTCTGTGCAAGGATAACACGCAAAATCGTGAAGCGTTCCATATTAAAAAAAAAAAGAAAAGAAATAGGTTAGGTTAGGTTTTAGTACTTGCTTTGGCAGTACGTGTACTAAAATTGGACCGATATAGAGAAGATCAGCACGATCTCTGTGCAAGAATGGCACGCAAAATCGTAAAGCGTTCCATATTAAAAAAAGAAAGAAAAAAATTAGGTTAGGTTAGGTTAGGTTTTAGTACTTGCTTCGGCAGTACATATACTAAAATTGGACCGACACAGAGGAGATCATCATGGCCTCTGTGCAAGGATGACGCGCAAAATCGCGAAGCATTAAAAAAAAGAAAAAAAGAAATAGGTTAGGTCTAGGTTAGGTTCAGGTGTAAGTTAGAAAGGAAAGAAACGATGGACGAAAAGAGCCGAAAATTTGGCTGTCGGCATGTAATCGTCAGGCGGGTTTCCGCTGTGTAAAGTGTGATTCACGGGCAGTTGGCAGTGCGAAAACGCATCGACCAATTGAGAAAGAAGAGGCGCGCGTTAATTTTGAATTTTTACTTGACGCCCATTGTTCGGCGCACGGGGCGCGCGGCCATTTCACTCGGGCTTCACTTTGCAGCCAGCGTTATATCCGTTCCTCCCCTGCTGAAAAATGGATTTTCACCGCCTCTCGTGCCGGCCTGCCGGGGCTCGGCACCGGCCATCGCGGCGTTTACACTCGCGCGAGTGCTCGCAACTCGCCGATTGAAACGGCCCCGGCGCTATTAGAGATTAATATTTGCAAAATCCTGGGGGGGTTACTCCAATTCTACGCGGCGACCTGTGACTTTCAAAGCCGCCGAAAAATTCACTCGTACAGTTTCACGTTCAATTCCGGCCGACTCTTTTAACCTTTGATTACGCGAACGGTGTAATTTGTCAGATTCGGTTCTCGAAAATCCGTCATTTTTCGTCGACGTGTAGGGCAAATCGGCGAATTATTACAACTCAACTGTTTTTTCAAACGAATTATTACATCTGAAAGAAAGATATATATATATTTGAAAGATATATATATTTGAAAGAAAGAAATATATATATATATATATATATATATATATATATTTGCGAAAGTAAGCGTTGCTATAACAGAAAATTGAGAAATAATTATAGATTTACAAGACGAAAGAAATGGCACCCTCTGCGAAAGGGCCATTTCATTCGGATTGTCCGAGTCAATATTTTTAGTTTATTATTCAATTGTAGGTCAGTCTAATCCACATTAAATATATATCTCGGTTTGTTTAACAAATCATTTCCTTTCATAAGGAAATTATGAGTCAACTTGTATCCTATTCATGTCCTGGCAACGACACAAAGAGACACTAAGATCTGGATGACATTTTAGAAACATGTTTTGGCATCATATCCAGCTAGTCCTATATCTATACTAAATTTATGATTTATCCTCAAGTCAGATCTCATCAAAATCGTACTCTTGCAGCTTTCTAATATGAGCAAGTTTTTCCTCACTTTGCGTTTTTCCACCTTTTAGCGAGCAATGTGATCCTAAAGTTTTGTTTAAATAATCATTATTAGGAGTTAGCATGTCGAAAACTCTAAACGCCTCGTTTACCACGCTACTTTGACTCGTCTTCGTTTGTCCATGATACCCTTTAGGCCGTTAGGTATCTCTTTGCATTTAGTTGGCTAGAAAAATGAAATTTTACGATGGACAAAAGAACCAGGCCATCTAACATCCCTTCTCGACTAGTTCTAAGGGATCTAAGCAGAAATTTCCGAGACTTTTGTGTCTCCAAGTGGGAAAACGAACAAGAAGAATGGCTAATACAACAACAAGTGACACGATGCAACAACAAGATGGCTGAAAATTCGACTTTGTACAGATCGAGCCATCTGAGCCAGAATTATTCGTAACTCGCGGCAAACGCGAATTATTTACGAGGACTATCTTCGTTATTCGCGATGATTTCCATTTTTGAGACGTGGAGCGCTACTCTGATGAACTCTACAACGCTTCTGTTCTTCGATCTGTTGTCGTACGCGGATACATCTGGGGTGGATTCGCAGCGGCGTCACGACATCGCGGGCTTTAAAAGCAGCGTGCTATAATCCTGGATGGTTAACGGCGAGCATAACGGCTGGCTCTCGTATCCTCGCGTAAACCGAAACATGCATTAACGATCCATTAAACCGGCACGGTCCTTGGCTTGGTTTGGACTTTATGCGCGTTTGCATTGCCTCTCGTCTTTTCCTTCGGCGATCGAGGAACACAAGCTTTGTTAACAAAGCGTTTCCTTATCGTTTCGGTAATATAATTAAATCGTACTAAATGTCCTTAATCTCCGCGTTCATCAATTTCGTTCGGAACAATGGACGAGACGCGTCGTAAATCAACCCTGAAAACAGAATGGGTAGCCGAGAATCTCTCGAATCGCGTCTACTAGTCTACTTTCCCTTTGGTGTGTGTCCTACTTGTGTCTCTCATCGGCGAGTTGTTCAAAGAACACAGTTTCGTGGTTTCGAAGAGCTCGCGAATTATTCTTGACATTTTGACCTTGAATTTGACGATTTAAAGAGAGAGAAGAAGAGAGAGCTGGAGTCGCCATTTTTCAACGAATGGTTCTCTCTCTCTCTCTTTCTCTGCTAAGGGAGAGTTTTATTAAATTCCAATGGCTGGCCTGGTGGAACGACAGAGAGAGGAAGACGCTTTGTTCACGCATCCTCGACGGCTGCTCGCTGTAACGCGTTCTGAACAATAAAAAAGAAAAAAAGGAAATATAGGAGGGTGAAAGAGAGAAACGGAGAGACAGATACCTTTGAAACTGTAAAGGTATTGATACGTAGCGACAGCGGCGTCTGGTAAACGCGATCACCTAGAACGCTGAAGAATTTATCGCATTATCGATTTTTCGCCATTTCGTCGGCTGTCCGTCGGTCTCTCCTTGGATACCGGACGCTTCGCTAATCGTTCGTTTCGCCTGCATAATTTCGGTCGGCATACGAAGGCTGGATGGAACTTTTCGACGTTCATTTGATCGCGCTTTTCGCGAAGGCGAAAAGAAAAAAAGAGAGAAAGAGGAAACTTGTGAACTTTATCCACAAAGGAAGAACACGCGTGCCGTTTCTTTCCCCCGCTTTCCCGCTGACGGCTAATCGTTGACATCGGAATCAGAAGGTTGCAGTCTCGAAGGTTACAGTCTCCTCCACTGCCTGAAACGCAATTTTCCGTTGGAGAGGAGGAGCGAGGCAATCACAAAGAGGAAACCAGGCATCGCTGTTGGCGAGGAAGCAACGTGGTGGTGCCACTTAGCCGGCCCAAGGTTTTAACGTAAGAAGTTCGGGCAAGGTCTTAAGTTTTAAACGCTCCGCTTCGTTAATGTTTCAACTGGAAACGTTCATAAGTTTTACTCTGTGTGTACGCGACCGTGTACGCGGTGTGTCTGCCGCCGTTCCCTTTGGACAGATAAAGTCGCCGAAAATATTTGCTCGTTTTAACCGCGCGCGCTCGCTCGCTCGCTCGCTCGCCTAAATCTTAATGGCGTCGTGTTTCACCCGGCTCGAAAAACTTTCGACCGTTTAATTAGAAGAGATTGCGACACAGAGATTCGCGAGGTTGTTTAAAACGAAACTTTCATTTGTCCGAGAAACGAACGAAGATCTGGCCCCCTTTTTTCTTCTTTATTTTCATTATTTAAAGTCGCATCAAGTACGTTTGGTGTGGTTACTTGGAACTAAGTGAGCGAAACTTGGAACTAAATCTTACTCACTCTCTGTCCGAAAATATGGTATACATTTGAAAGAAAATCTTCGATTATCTAGAGTTTCGAAAGCAACTGGCAATACTCATTGTATTGGTATTGTTTATATTGATAGCTAAATAACCTAACATATTTGACAGGCGTTAGACCAGAAATTAGTTTTTTTTAAGAAAAGTAAAATAAAGTCACCGCTGTAATTTCAAAATGGGAAAATTTTCACCCAAATAACGTGAATTTACAAAGAAGGGATGCCAAATCGAAGCAATTGACTAACGAACAACGTCACATGGTATGAAGAACAAAGAAAAATTAGAACACGGTGCTGTTAATCAAGATAATGCAAAACCACATTTTTCTGATAATCATAAAGATATTGTTGCCGCAGGTTCTACTGATGGTGGGAATATTCAATTTAAGTCACAACCACCAAACAGTCCCGATTTAAACGTTCTCGATTTTAGGTTCTTTTTAGCTCTATTCAATCACTACAACATGAAGCTTCGCCAAACACAATTGATGAATTGATTGTGTGATTGAATGTGTTCAAGATGCATTTGATAAATTAGAGAGAGATACTCTTGATAACGTTTTTATAACATTACAAACGTGTATGGAATCAATTATGTTGACAGGAGGGGGAAATTCCTATAAAACAGCTCATATAAATAAGGTAAAACTTCGTCGTGAGGGTCGATTAGCTGAAAAGTATATATATGTTCGGAAGAAGCGTTCACAAGGCTAAATCTCACTTTAACTAAATTTGGATTACACTAAAATTATTTGTATTTAGTTATATTGTGATAATAAAATGAATTTAATATTTTTTTATATTTAATTTTAGTTTTATTGGATTTTTCTCGCAAATATATATACCATATTTTCGGACAAGAAAAATATTAAAATGTATATCATATTTTCAAACAGAGGGAGTACAATTTATTACAAAGGTTAGCCTGCCTTGGAAAGTGTATTAACTTTAGAATCGATTCTTTGCTCTTTAGACAAAGGCAAACTTTTCTAATCGCTCTAGCGCTATCCCCTCCACTACATCAATCTCACTGGAGATGCAGTGGAGCGGGTAGCGCTAGCGACGAGAAAAGTAGGGGGGGGGGCCAAGACTGTCGCGGGCCGCCAGTTAGCCACCTCTGCTTTAAGTTGTCATTCTTCAAGGAATAGCTTATGTTCAATTGACGTCATTGTTACACTGTTCATGGTGTATTTTCTCGACGATAATTTATACTCTTTGCAGAGATCACAAATTGATGGGAACGTTGTTTGTCGAGAACACACTGGGTGAATTTTGCACGGCCCGTTGTGATATTTGAGATTACGACTCTTAGTCGTGTCTTGATGAGAGAAGAACGAGATTTTCTGTCATTAGGTTAGGTTTTGAATGAAACACTATTCAAACATTGAGGAATCTTCAGTATCTATCGAGCCTGTCAAGCTCGTACTCGCTGGAATGATAATTTCGCAGTAAAGCCGGGGCAGCGATTACGATGACGCGTGTACGTGCCGTTAGCGTATGAAAGCGGAAGCAGTGATTCCGAGCGTGTGTGGTGGTACGACGCGGGCGCCGCGAGGGTGAACCTTTCGCAGGAATCTAATAGAGTTACCGTCGGGGTCCGAGGATTACTGGAAAATACGTCAGAGCGGCTAGAGCTGGCGCTGCATTGCGGTGCATCCTCTAATACACACACACACACACACACACACACACACACATGTGCGTGCGTCGCGCGTACGCGCGTGTGTGCAGCTCGATGGACAGCTCGTTGCGTCAGTGGAGAAACGATGCGACGAGGAAAACGCAAGGGTGCGGCGGCGGTTTGCTCGTCGGTGAGGGTTTTATCGGCGGATTAGCATTGCTTTACATAGTTTCGAACCGGTTTGCATAGATTTCAGTCGCGCCGCTCGCCACATGCCGCGGAGAAGCCGCAAACCGATTTCCACTCGTTCCAGTACTCGGCTTCGAACCAACGAGTCCTTCTTCTTTCGAGCAATTTGTCGGACCGCGTCGCGCGAGCCAGAGACTTCTCTCGATGAGAAAAGGAAATCGCTGCAACGATTCGAAATATAATAACTGAACGAGAAAAATTTATTCAGCTCGGTATCGGCGGACACGGAAAACACGATTTACACGCGGCACGGGGGGGTTGACGATAAATTTTCTTTTTCATTAGGTGGCGAGAAGTGACCACTCGCTCGTTGGCCCGCGGAGGAAAGCGGAGGAGCACTCAATGCGTAACGAGTTCCAAAGCGATAAATATCGAGCACAATGGATATTAATTAGAGTGTATTTTAATAGAGGAACAATTAAGAAAGTGGGTCGCGTGCGGTCGGACGGGAAAGCGGGGTTGAAAGAGGACAGGGAGAAGACGATTTACGCGGCGAAAGGGGGGAGGAACAACACCCGGCAGTTTTACACGGCCCGGCTTCCATTACTCCCAACTTCAGCGGTATAATAACGGCCTCCTTTAATTAGATGCGCGATGCGATGCTTTTGTCCCCGCGAAAATGAGCCCCGAAGCTCGCGTACAAGGGTAATTCCTCCGCTTTCAATCTACGTGGCGCGCCGAATGTCCGAGAAGCCCGATGATCAATCGACGCGAGCACGCGGCAAAAATTATAGTTTTGAACTTTTATACCTTCTTCTTATCTGAATTGAACATTAAAAAAGAAAATTTTTGAAATAAAAATTGTATCTTGTACAACCTGTTGCGTCGTAAGCAAAACATTTTTGTGTATGTGTATAACTTTCAAATTGCAGGTCTAATGAAAAATTGTTTAATACAAAAGTTGTATGGTGTTTGAGGGGCGCAAAATATGACGTAACAATTTTTCGGAATTTTCAGAGTCATCTTTATTGCCTGGACCATAATAAGTACAACATCGTTTTATGATACCGTACAGAATTTTATTTCATCTAAGAGTTAATACAGTTTTAATCTGTAATATAATTTAACAACAAGCGTATTAAATGTCGATACATTTAATGGAATATAGGTTATGTTTCATTTAATGGAATATAGTTTATGTTGTAATAAGTTAAAATTATTGTCACTAAATGGCAATGAGTATTAAATCTGAAGAAAAACGACATTATTTATGGGAAAGAATATATTAAATTCCAAGTAAAAAAAGTATTAAGCCTACATTGTCCTAAACTGAATGGTTAAGGAGATATTTTACGTTAATGACGTAATACACACTAAGATACTCTCTATATTGCTATCGTTGCTATCATGCTCTCGCACTGGATCGCTTTTTAAACCATTTACTAAAAAATTAGAAACCAATCGTCCCATTCATTCTCTCTGTCGTCTTTCATTTAATTCCCAAATGTAAATCATTTGACCAGTTAGTCTTAAAATTGTAATCAAACGCTTGATTGAAATCACTGATTGCGATAGCTGCGAAGATCAAGGAAATACTAAAAGATTTTACTCTCGTACTGTCGATGCAGTATCATCTTATCAACGTGAATAAATATCTTATTCTCTAGTAAAGAGTTATCTGAATATTACGGTCTAAAGCGAAGTTCAAGCGTCGAATTTCCTTTCGTTCCAGTACCGATTCGTGAGTATACGATTTAGTCACCGTGTCAATCGTGCGCGCAGTGTGAACAGAAAAATCAATCGGGGGAAAAAGAAACAATCTTCCCGATTCGGGTGAAAAACGTTTGACGTTTCCATTTATAAATTTTATTCGAAAAACAGATGCGATGAAAAGTATGATGGTCGTCGGCGACGTGTTTTTCGTGTTTTCGCGACCAAATGAAGAAACTTCGAACGACGCGTTTATACGCCTCGCTGTGAAAAACGAACGTATTCGAACGTATTCGCGTTAACGTCTCCGAATCAAGTAAATAAAGTCACGCTCGGTGCAGAGTACATGGCAGAGTACGAGGGAAGATAGAGGAAAATTGGAGTCGCCGAAGGAGGAAGCGCAAGAAAATAGGAAACGGAGAGCAAACGAGAAACATTTGAATAGAGGTGTGTCTCACCGGTCGTTTCTTAGTTGCTAGTCGCAGCTAAGAGGGAAACGCCTCGATACCGAGCGTCTCCGAGTAAATTAAGACAGAAGGGATTGAGAGTTTAATCGCATGCAACTCGAGCCAAACCCTCGGTTCTCGTTCCTCTGCTTATTCTCGGCCGAGTCTTCCGGAAATCCTTCGGCTCGTCGAAACTTCCGATCGACGGACGCGCCACAGGCGGCCTCGGAAGAAACGTGCGAGAACACGGAATTGAATAAGAAGAAAGCAGGGTTAGCAAGCTGAGTTAACAAGAAAGCGAGAAAGAAAAAAAAATGGAAGTAACTACGGGGAAAACAGGAAATGAGAAAGGGTGGAAAGGAAACCTCATCATAGATGAATTCTACACCTTCGATTTGATGGAGATATACATGTAAAGAAAATTGATCTCGATCTTGATCTTGAATTTTTCCAAATCATTTTTTCTTTTTTTTCATTCTCTCCACCATTTTTCCACAGATCGCAACCTAATAGAAAAATGGCAAAAAGGTTTCTCAATCACTCAACAGTGCGGATGACGCGTGCGTTCTAACAGCGACTTTATGCTTTTGGATCTTTTTATCAGGTTTATTTATCTATATATAGTTGTAGCATCAATTAGAACGCACGCATCTAAATGATTAAGTAACGAAGCAAAGCTGTTAATATCATTCGAAGTATTACATCCGCCATTACGTCGAAAATCATAAAGTCGCTGTTAGAACGCGCACGTCCGCGGTGTTAATCGATCGAGAAAACTTCTCTGCCATTTTTCAAAAGAGAACTGTCCAGGTTCCTTGGAGATGTTTCACCTTCGTAACAAGTGGAAAAAAAGAATAAAAAATTTCGACGTTGAAGTAATTCGAGATTTGACCATCAAATCGAAAAATGTATGAATTCATCTGTGACAGTCACGGACAAGCTTTTCTTTCCACCCTGTACAAGAACGAAAGGAGAGAAAGTGGCGCGATGGAGTTCGATGGGAAGGTGGAAGAGAGAGAGAGAGAGAGAGAGAGAGAGAGAGAGAGATGGATCGAGAAGAAGAATTATGCAAGTGGATATCCGATATAAAAGCCGGGTAGTCGAGTATTCTTCGCGAAGCCAGCCCTTTAGCCCAATAGACATCTAGGATTTCCTGAATTGAATGTAAATTACCTTTTGCCCTGTTCGCGAAACGAACGCGGACTATCTATCGTTAAGCTTTTGCAAATAAGGTCGACCCTCTTTCTCGCTAATTCGCTCGTCTTTCGTTTCCTTTCTTTTTGTCCCTCGCTCTCGATCCGTCAATTATTTCGCGCGACGCGACTGTCGTATCTTTCTTTCTTTTTTTCTTTCTTTCTCTTTTTTCTCAACAGGAAGGGAAGAAAATATTTTTCTCTCGCCTTTGGTTAGGTTCCGCAGGCCAGACGCGGAATTACGATGTATTGTTGACCGTTCGTCGATGCTCCTAAATTGCGGGAAGCCTGAAATAGAATATAGCAGGGCGTTAGACAGTAATCCTATTTACTTAATGCACGAAATGACGCGTGATTAAACGTGGCGAGTAACCGGTATACGTATAAATGCCGGCGAAACGGATTGATGGGAGGTAATTGCAAGATAATGGAAGTGCCGTTGCGTTTTTCCCTACCTCCCTCCCCCCCCTTCCTTTTCGCGCCAAATAATTCTCGTCGTTGAAGCAAATTTTATTTATAATACATTTAAGCATCGGCGGCGAGATCGAATCTCGCGTCACTTTTCGTTTATCTGTCGAATTGCGTGCGAGTTTCGTTTTTGAAAAGAAAATGGGGGAGAGGGGGGGGGAAGAATGTGATTTAAAACGAAGATTCTTAGATTTTTGCCTCGCCGGAGCTCGAAGCGTAAGAATAAGAGAATAAGAGGCGGAAATTTTCACTAGTTTCGTTTAGAATCATTTTCGAGTTTCGATGAAATTGAAACGATCGAAAGAATTCCAAGCATGAGAAATGAAGACCAGAACGAGGATAATTTCGAAATTTTCAAACGTTATCAACAGAAGTTGCCAGTTTTTATGAAATACATAGCACATGCAATATAGTCAGAAATCTGGACAGCTTTTAATATGGAACGTGCTATAGCAGAGATAAATATCACGAAATGTTCTAATAATTTCTTTAAACAATATAACATTTCATTAGATGTAACAGCTTTGATAAACATAATGACATTTTCATGTTATTTCAGACACGTAGAAGATTTAATTATATTAACTTCAGAAGTACAAGAACTTTCTCTTATATCAAATTATTTTTAGTTGTTATGGTTTCTTGTACCATCGAGAGGAGGTTTGGATGCTATGGAAGCAAATATTAACTCCATGGTGTTTTGCATCAGAGTCACCTGAGATTAGTGAGAAAAAAACGACGAAAGTTGCATTAATATTTTGATTAGAAATAAACATACATTTTGAACAAATATTTTCATGTTATTTCAGACATGATTTAATTAGATTAACTTCAGGAGTACAAGTGCTTTCTCTTATATCAAATTATTTTAGCTCCATGGTGTTTTGCATCAGAGCAACCTGAGATTAGTGAGAAAAAAACAACGAAAGTTGGAGAAAAAGATGGCTAGACAGCATTAATATTTTAATTAGAAATAAACATACATTTTGAACAAATATTTTCATGTTATTTCAGACATGTAAAAGATTTAATTAGATTAACTTCAGGAGTACAAGTGCTTTCTCTTATATCAAATTATTTTAGCTCCATGGTGTTTTGCATCAGAGCAACCTGAGATTAGTGAGAAAAAAACAACGAAAGTTGGAGAAAAAGATGGCTAGACAGCATTAATATTTTAATTAGAAATAAACATACATTTTGAACAAATATTTTCATGTTATTTCAGACATGTAAAAGATTTAATTAGATTAACTTCAGGAGTACAAGTACTTTCTCTTATATCAAATTATTTTAGCTCCATGGTGTTTTGCATCAGAGCAACCTGAGATTAGTGAGAAAAAAACAACGAAAGTTGGAGAAAAAGATGGCTAGACAGCATTAATATTTTAATTAGAAATAAACATACATTTTGAACAAATATTTTCATGTTATTTCGGACATGTAAAAGATTTAATTAGATTAACTTCAGGAGTACTTTCTCTTATATCAAATTATTTTAGCTCCATGGTATTTTGCATCAGAGCAACCTGAGATTAGTGAGAAAAAACAACGAAAGTTGGAGAAAAAGATGGCTAGACGGCATTAATATTTTGATTAGAAATAAACATACATTTTGAACAAATATTTTCATGTTATTTCAGACATGTAAAAGATTTAATTAGATTAACTTCAGGAGTACAAGTACTTTCTCTTATATCAAATTATTTTAGCTCCATGGTATTTTGCATCAGAGCAACCTGAGATTAGTGAGAAAAAAACAACGAAAGTTGGAGAAAAAGATGGCTAGACGGCATTAATATTTTGATTAGAAATAAACATACATTTTGAACAAATATTTTCATGTTATTTCAGACATGTAAAAGATTTAATTAGATTAACTTCAGGAGTACAAGTACTTTCTCTTATATCAAATTATTTTAGCTCCATGGTGTTTTTCAGAGCAACCTGAGATTAGTGAGAAAAAAAACAACGAAAGTTGAAGAAGAAAAACTTTATGGGTTTCACTAGTAGAATTTGTCGAGTAAAGTCGAAACGCGAGTGTCGAAAGTTGTCGGATCTAGTATTCGTGACAATGCCACGTATTCGGCCGTGTTAATAAAATTTACCAAGAGCCCAAGGTGGAAGCTCGAAAAGAATGCTCGCGAAAGTAACGAAGTTCTCCGGAAAGTTTCCGCTTGATACGACGATACTGGCAAATGTGTGGCGCAATTTTCGTTGAAAATTTGTAAGTTACACTTTCGCGTATCTCCCTGGGGAGGGGGGGGGGGAGAAAGAAAAAACTTTTCAAAGGTGGTAACGAGTTAATAAAATACTTATCGTGAATGATAACTCGATCGGGTTGGCTAACTCGAGCGATCGGCTGCTGTTAATAATCCCGTAACGCGATAAAAAAGTTTTTGCCCGAGATTCTCTTTTCCCTTTCTCTTCTGAAGAGGGAGAGAGAAAGAAAGATAGAAAGAATCGATCGATCCGCGACGATCCGCGATAAGAAGAGACTATGATGCGGTGCCTGCAGCGAAGTGTTAATCGCAAATCGAAAGGTAACCGCAGCGATCGAACTGTCGATCCGCGACGCGATGGTCAGAGAATTTCGAAACGTTAACCCTCTGTATCGGTGCGTCGCATTTGCAACAGCAGCGACGGTAGCCCCCGGCGAATAATGCGATCCTCCCTTCCTCCCCTCACTCTCTCTCTCTCTCTCTCACTCTGTCTCTCGCTCTCGCTGTTAGCCACGACTTGATCGATGATCACCGATGACAAGCAGTTTCATGCGTGCCGCGTTTGCATACCTGACAAATTAATTGGTATACACCGAGTGCGCGCGTTACTCGTATTTGCGCAAGCGAAACGCCGTGTTCCATACGTCGCGTTCATTATTACACGGAAACGCGATGTTTCGCCGGTCACGATGGCCACCACGGCCAGAGAATGTCTCTGGCTGGCATGAATCTCTCTGGCTGTTAACTCTCTCTCGCACTTTTCTCCGTTTTGGCCGATCATCCTCCACGAGCGTGATCCACCAACAAAGATCCAGTTTCAGGAGATGCCGCACGGCCATGATGTTGCTGGCAACGTCGAACAACAGCAACAGCTGTATATTATCCATTGTTTTCGGTTACGTTGATTCCAGCCGTTAATTACTCGGTCGGCGTTTCCGTCGACACGCGTCAATGTTCGTCCGAGTATTTCAATTGCGCGATCCTTCCCCTCGTTCGCTCGTTCGTTGTTTATTGTTTTCATCTGTCATGTTCCCTTTTTTCTTCGCGTCTCGTGATTTTCGTTTCATCGACACGCCGTTTTAATTTCCGAAAAGAAGAAACAAAAAAAAATTCCCCCCCCCCCCCCGTCAGGTCGAACGTTCGCTGTCGAAATTTCTCCTTCTGCGAGAGAGAGAGAGAGAGAGAGAGAGGGGTGGACGATGGATTTCACTATTACGGTGGATTTAATTATTACGATAGGTTTCGATGTTTATCGAAACGTTGCCCGATTTTCCTTTCAATTTTATTAACCGAAGCTTCAATTTTATTAATCAAAAAAACGTCATCCGTCGAAAAAGAGAAAAACTGCGCTCTGACGCGCACGCCGATGGAAAATATGTATATATATATATATATATATATATATATATATATATATATCGTGCCGGTTGTATACTTTGATTCACTGTGAACGTCGCATCAATACATCGAACCATATTAATCTGTGTCTCTCCCCCGCTGTTATTCATATTTGTGCGTGTTCTTTCGACGTAAACTTCGTTACACACAGCAGGCACACACAGAGACGAAAAATATTAATATTCGTAATTTCGCGCTCCGGTTTTTGTTACTCCACTCCGGTGATTTTGATCCCCCCCCCCTCTGATTTAATTTACCGATGACGTAGCCAGAGAAATTAGTTTCCTTGCCCAACGGCGATTCCGGCCACAATGTTCGGGCGCGCTGAAATTACTCGCGCGCTCTCGCGGAATTACCTTGGAATGTGTGTATCGTATATTACTCGGAGAGGAAGAAAAAGAAGAGAAAGAAAAAATGAAAACTGGATCGGAGATAGGGAATTTCTCGCGAGAAATGGCGACTTTTTTTCACTTTTCGACTCTTTCGTCGGGAGACGAAAAAAAATGAAATTACTCGTGTAATGCCGAATTCCTAAAGAATTCGAATTAATTCCGAAAGAAAAGAAGACATCTCTTCCTCTCTTTCTCTTTCTTCTCGAGCTTACGAGACGCACGCATTCATTGAACCTGTTAATCCGGCAGGCGTACGTATAGGCGCGCGTATGTAAATTCCAGACGGGATAAATAGAAAAGGGGGATGGTTGTGCGAGGAGCAAACCTAACCGGGGCTAGGATGCAGCAGCAGCGTAGAAGTAATAACAGATGCTGCTGGTTTTCGTTTTCGCGGTGATGCGTGGCGCGCGAGCAAACCGAGCAACGTTGCACGAATGAAACCTTCGTCGTGCTCGAAAGGCAATTTAATCTTCGCCTTTTGGCAGCGTGTTTCCTTTTGCAATAAGTTGCCGTGCTCTCGGGCAAAAATGCGATGACGCGAACGGACGAGGCGGACGAAGAGACAGAGAGAGAGAGAGAGAGAGAGAGAGAAGACGATAGTTTCAAAGAGGGGAAGAAAACATCCCCATGGCTGGAGTTAGAAGTCCCCGGAATTTTATTTCTTACCGGCGTCTTTTTCTCTCTCTCATTTACCTAAGCGTTTCTCTCCCTTTCTCTCCCTTTCTCCGGGTCCAGATAAAAGCACTTGCGTTGTATTAACGAATTAGTTGTTAGTTGCAACTGCAACGGGGGAGTTGGTTTGGTCTTTCTCTTTCCTTTGCTTCGAGAAAAGAAGAAATTCGAGTCAGGGCTGGTTTTCTTCATGAGAGAAACAGAGAGAGAGAGAGAGAGAGAAAGACGCGAGTTTTCGTTCTCCGTCTCTGCTTCTCTTCTCTTCTCTTTCGAGATCAGTTATATGTCATACTACAAAACGGACAGGAAATGGTTTGCATTGCCAGAGCTCTATACTTTGCTACCCTGCTACTCTACTAATCAAAAATTGTCAGCGAAATTTTCCACTTGCCAGTCGTGCAATCGGTTTTCTAAACTGTTTCTGTACGATATTTTGTACAGGGTGGAAAGAAAAGTTCGTTCGCGGTTCATCATAAATGAACTCTACACCTTCGATTTGATGGAAATACGTATAAAAAAATCTATCACAAAATTGACCTTGCTGCAAAATTTTTTATTTTTCTGCTTTTGCATTATATTCTCGTTATATAAGGGAGGTAAAAGTTTTCCAAGGTCGCAATCTAATAGTTCTATTGAAAAATGGCGGAAAAGTTTCTTAATCATTTAATACTGCGCGAGTGCTAACAGCGACTTTATGGTTCTGAATTAGGATTTCGCATTTGATTTATCAAAATTGCGGCGTCAGCGTGATTCTGAATAATCAAGTGATTAAACTAACCGTGATTATTCGAGATATAAAGCTGCAATCTAAATGAAAATATATATCACAGTCGCGCGTCGAGAATCATAAAGCCGCTATTAGAACGCACGTAATGTTAAACGATTAAGAAACTTCTTTTCTAAGAGAATTATTATTAAATTCCGACCTATGCTTTCTTGGGAAAGTTTTACCTTTGTAATAAGTACAATGCAAAAGAGAAGGAAAAAAAAAAGAAAACAGTCATGTCGGACTGTCGACAGGAGTGAAAACTTAAAAGTGTTTTTTTTTTGAATTTTCAAATTAATTGTAGTATCAAAAAATTAAAATTTCATAATTTGTAAATTAAAATTATTAACATTACTCCGAGCAACAATTAGATACATTTTTATATGGTTTATTTATTAGTCGAAACATATGATGGGCTGCGCAAGCCGAGTACAAAATATAAATACAACTTAATTGAAATAATAATTAATATACACTCATATTATTTATACGTAGTATTTGTATTCACATAAATTTCAATTAACTTAATTTTCAACATTATTTTCATTGTTTGCATCGTTATCATCATTAATTTCAACAATACTCATTTCATTGTATTCTAAAAAGGATACAATAGGCTTATGGTAATTGAAGTAAGAAACAATAATGTTTGATTGGAATTTATGTAAATATCGTGTAAAAACCGCATCGATCGTCGTTTTATATTTCGTGGTACTGAGTTTTCGATCATTGGACATAGTCAAACCTAATGCTTCATTAAAAAATTCAATTAATGGTAAATATATATATGCTTTCACTGCTGACCAAGCGCATTACGTCATTGCATGTCGGTGACGCGAACCCATAAGATTTTCCCCTACCAAGAATCGCTCAACGCGCCTTAAAGAAGTTTTCACTTCGAGAAAAAAATTTTTTGAAACTCACGGTGAAAAAGTTTTAGGTTAGGTTATTCTCCGTCAAACCGAATCTGTAGAATTCATCTCACAAGTCGCGGACAAATGTTCCTTTCCGTGCTGTGCAATCGTGTTGGTCGTGATCGTGCGCGATCGGTGAAGATACCGAGATCGAGAGAGTGAGGGAAGAAGCAGCTATTACGCGATGGAAATGGCAGGAGAGGCCGATTTTTTGGCCCTCGAGCTAGCTCGGGAAGCTCGGTCCTTGGTCCTACGTTTCTCGCTTTCGTTCGTGTGCTGCTCGACTCGTGGAATTTAGGCTTTCGGCGCCCTCGAGAGAGGGTGAGCCGACTTGCTTACTCGACGAACAGCAAGCAGGAGGCAAGAGGGCTGTCTTTTTTTGCGCCTCTTAAACGCGGGCTACGCTTTCCACGCCTCGGTGCTTCAAATGGAATATCAGTTTACGCGCGAAACCTTCTTTAGCTTCTTTCCACCACCACCACCCCTCCCCTCCCCCCTTCCAGCCGGGTCGAACCTCTTCTTTTCTTCGTAAACGCCCGACACTCGTGCGATGACCTTTTTTTTTTTTTTTTTGCAAATTCTTCCACCTCGTTCATTCGAACGTGGAGGAGGCTCTTTGTGAAAAAGCGCGAACGTTTTCACGTCGGGTCATTTTTACCTGACGCCTCTTCCTCTTTCTTTTTTTCTTGCCTTCCTTTCTCTTCTCTTTTTTTTATAATATCTTTTTCCTAAGCGATTGTCTTGGCGATTCGTCGCGTGTAAAAATTAGCCCAGCCGCGATTTTTGTTCATTTTGCTCAACGGATCGACGATCTCCGTTCCATTGTTGAAGTTCGAAGCAGAATCAACGTATAATTTCAATGTATACCTGCGGGAACAGAATCTCTCTCTCTCTCTCTCCGATGGGAGATTCGAGAGTTAATCGGGCTCCGGGATTATTTTCTCAAATAATACCATGGCCGTTCGAATTACTGTAAACGCTGTCCAAACAATTCGCCCGTTTTAATTTCACAGAACCACCGGCTCCGTCTAAATTCTCCGCTCGCGGCTTTCGTGGCAGGACCCAATTATAGTCCCGTCCTGCACCTTGACTCGAGAGGTCAACCTGCGTCCTTAACCCCCTTCCTTGACTTTTCTGTTCTTCCCCCGCCCCTCTGTTTCCCACGGGAAAACGAAAAAGCGCGCCGAATACCAAGCAAAAAAAAAAGAAAAGAAAAGAAAAAGAAAAAGTGAGAAACGGGGCAATGTTGGGAGAAAGCAGCCGCGTTTTCAACATAATTACAAGCATACAGAAGCGAGGGTAAAAGTGATCATTAACAACTGTACCGTCCGTCAGGGCAATTTCCTCCTCCCCCCCCCCGTTTCTCAAATGCTCGGAAATGTTAAATTTTTTTCCTTTTTTTTTCTTTCTTTTTTTTTCTCCTCTCGAAAAAAAAAGAAACTTCTGCTCGCGCAGAAACATACAGCCACAGCTGCTACGTACGCGCGCACGATAGTCATTATTTCACGTGGCATGCGCTGTTTCTAAAATAAATGAAGTATTAAATTCATTCTGCCTGTCCGTTCGTTGGTTAGCCCCGGCTACATATTAAAATTTCTCTCGTGTCTCCGACCCGCGGCCGCAGGTCGAGGGAACAGAAAAAGAAGAGAGAGAGAGAGAGAGAAGAGGAAAAAGAAGAAAAAAGAAAAAAGAGAGACGAAGGAAAGCAGAGGGAGGAGAGAAATTCGCGCCCACTTATTCTTCAAAATAATTAAACACTAACAAGGCAGCCACTCGTATAACGCACTGGTAATAGGTAAGCCGAGACTATACGTTCTGACTGAAAGTAAATAAGATACGATAACGAAAGGAGACTTCTTCTTTTTTTTTTTTTTTTTTCTTTTTTAAACCCGCGGAACATTTTTACGAAAGAGTTCCGCGCTGCTCGAGAAAGAGAGAGAAAGAGAGTGCACGAAATGAATAATTGTGGACGATTTAATTCAGTTGTCACTCTTTGTCGGTTCTTTCGTTTCGTTTCGGAAGCTGATGGTTAATTTTTTTTCTTTCTTTCTTTCTTTTTTTTTTTTTTAATTTTTGGCACGTAGAAACTGGCTGAGCTGCCTGCCAGTCGAAATGGCCGCAGTTGTTCGTTGTATTTTCTTTTTTCGTCGTTGGGAGAAAGCGTGGACAAAATGAAACGAGAAAGGGATTGAGAATTTCATTCATTGACAAGTTTTTCGTCGAGTGTGTCGAGGAAACGACGAGAGAGAGAGATTTTTTAACGTCGCTTTTTTAACACTTGCGAACGATTCGAAACGTGTGTGTACAGTGGGTCGAAAAGCACACAACTTGGCACACACCTTGCATTTCGGCATTTCATTGCATTGATATCTTCGCGAAGACAAAATCTGTTTCCATAAATATATTGAATTGGCCAAAATTTACAACTGTATATCTTTTTCTAACGGGTGTGTATATCTTAAAATGTAAAACTAACATTACTTTAAACCGCAAATTCATCCCGTTGATCTGATAGAAAAACGAAATGTACGATCTCGTTGACAGCTGTTCGTTTCAAGGTAGAACTGTCGAATCAGAAAGGAACGTTTTTATTCACATTTCGTCGCGCTATCTCTGAAAAGAGAGAAAAAGCACGCTGTGCAAGCTCGTAAAAAATTATCTGACGTGCACGACGAAGAAGCCTTCGAATCACGACGATATTTTTCAAAATTCGTTTGCCAAATTTCACTGCTGGATAGAAAATTATTAAATGCTGAACGACCATTTTCAGAAACAGATCATTTCTTTTTTAAACTCGGAATCACGAAGTTGCCCGAGATAATCGAACAAAATGGACGATACATCGTCTGATGAAGCTTTTATTTCTCGTGAAAAATTCGCCTTTCACGAGTAAACGCAGTTACTTCTCGGTACGTACACAAATACCGCGCATAATTCCTAATAATGAGTTACACGACAACGATGCAAGAAATATAAACATCCGAGAGTCGAGAAACATTTTATAAACCTGGTGCTTCATCTGCATTTAATGGCAGGATTGTTATTGCTAGGAAAATGATAAAATATCCCTCTGCAAGTATTCGAGAATATTTTATATCCTGTTCTCAGAATACGCGATCAAACTCCAAAAAGAAAAAAAAAAAAGAATACTCTCTTCAATTCTCGAAACTTTTCGCATTACTTGCGTTATCATTTCATGCTTCGTTGTTCGAAATTTTTACTTTCGTGCATGGTAAGTTATTCGCGGAAAATTTCACGATAAAATTTTCCCGATCCCGTTGTACACATTTCGCGAAAAAATGCGTATTGCATAATAATTCGATAGTCGCGTGCAGTCAGTTTCGCCTGTGAGAGTGATGATCGCGACTCTCTCTCTCTCTCTCTCTCTCTCTCTTTCGGGCCTTTTTGCCCGAGAATTCCTAGCTAAACTCTCGCGAACACGGCGTACGGAAATACAGTTTGTTGAAAACATTGGTCAAAAGGACGATACCGTGTAACCGATAATTGTTGTGATTTCGCTCGCGCCCGATAGTAACACATCGACAGTATCCAAGGACGTGGCTCCGTTCGTCGGATCGCGTATACGTATATTTCCTTAGTCTTGTCGTATACGTCGAACGATACGGTCGTGTTTCGAATCGGTTTGACTTCTCGCGGTCAGCTCGGCAACCAGTGTCTTAACTTTCGTCTACGACTGCAGTCGTCTGCCCGTTTTGTTAATAAAAGTTTCTGCTTCCCGCTCGAGCCGTATTTCCCTCGCGAGATTCGACATTCGAGATTCGGCATTCCGTGCACATTCGGAGGACACACAGTTTTGTGCACACAGTTTTCGACACTGCTGTTAATTTTTCGGTGAGTAGTAGAACGATTTCCGTTTCGGCTTGGAAAGTTGGCCGAAATCGGACAACTGGCCGTCTAGAAAATACCTAACTTAGCAAATATATGTCTCGAATTTCGTATTCTCGATTGCAGCGGTTTAGGGCCAGCATGCAGCAGCAACAGCTATTACTCGACTATAAGCTGTTCAATAACTCGACGCTTCAGCTCGATAGGAACAACAATATACAGCAAACGAATTGGTAAGCCATACGAGAGAAAGCACACCTTTCGAACGAATTGTTTCGTCGGAAATTTTCATCCGTCTTTCGTTCGTCTCGCGAGAGAACGTACCGGTGATCTTTCGGATTAGCAGCGATTTTTACAAACCGCGTCGCGCGATTTCGCTTCGAAAGGACACTTCGAGGAAACTCGGGCAGTAAGAAAAACTTGTTTACACACGGCATCGTTCCAACACGAGCACTTAGTTACCCGGTTTTGTCTGTCGCTTTTACGTTTACGTTTCTGGATAGCTGGAAATTTCGAACGTTCGCGAATCGGTTGGGGGTAGGGGGTAAGGGGGAGGGATGGTGAGAGACTTCTCGAACGTTGAGAAAAAACATCACGGAGAATTTTTCGGGAAAATCCGAGTCCGAAAACGAGATCAGGAGATATAAGCAAGGGGAGAGACGAGAGAGAGAGAGAGAGAGAGAGAGATCTCGATCAGCGACTTCGCTGAAATTTCGACTCGGTCGCGGCTCCGATTTGTACGAATCGGTCTTTCCCGCTCAGCTTTTCCTTTTCCACGCGCTCAGCTCTTTTTAATTGGTCGGCCTCTCTCCAAGCAGTGTGTCTCTGCAAGCCAATTAGCGGGTTGCGTAAAGTGCCCCTCGCGTCTCCTCTCGCGATTAACGATCCCCCCCCTCCCCCCTCGCACTCCTCCCGTGGCTTCGAATTTACGAGAAAATTTACTGTTCGACTTTCCCTCGACTCTTCCCTCGGCAGAGAACGATCAGATTTATCCGACGAATCTCGTAGAAATGAGAATTATTTTATGTAAAGTTTCTGGTCAGATTCATTCGTATTCGTGTTTCACTCGCGAGAGCCAAGAGAGTCGATAAGAAATAAATAGTCTCCGTTATTCGGATGGAATCGAGTCAATCTGCACGAGTAATAAGGGAAGAGTTCTCCATCGTTGATGATCGAGTATAGCTTCGCTATACGCGTTAAGGCCAAGGGTATTAGGAATTTCTTAAGCCAATTTCACCCGTGTTTCTTTTTATCGGCGATCGTCGATGTCGAAGTGGTGAAGACTACAAAGTCAAAGTTGAGGGTGCGTAACGTATTTTGTCAAATACCTTGGAAATTGTTGAAGATACAGTTTTTGCGTAAACTGGTGAAATTAGTGTTTTTTTTTTTTTTTTTTAACAACGAATTCAATGGCGCAAAGAGAATTTTCTGTGCAAAATATATGTATTAAAGAAACCATATATATTAATATAGAATAAAGAAACCATATATATATATATTAATATATATTAATATAATAAAGAAACCGTATATATATTATATACATAATACACAGTATATAGTCCACGCATAGTTTTCTATAATTTTATGTATATAATATACGTGTCAACAGTATATAGTCCAAATACATGGCGTGCTCAAGCAATTTTCCTAATATTTCATAAATTATTTCTAAGTTTCCAAAAATTTCTTTTCTCCCCCTCTTTCATTTGTAATAATTTGAGAAATTAATCCAAATCCTGGTGAAACTTCCGGATGTCCGAAAAATCGAGATAAATTGGTTGATATAAAATTGGATCTCCTCCTAGGGTAAAAAAAAATGTATTAAAATTTCGATCAAATAATAATATAGTAACAGCTGCAGCAATAATAAATAAAACAACAGTAATTGAAACTGATCATATATTATATTTAAAAACAGAACGAATTTTATCCTCACGTTGAAAAGGCAAAATTCCTCTCGATCTCGACCTCGAGAAGATCGTCGAAATTGCAATATATATATATATATATATATACACTCGACACTCGATTTCGAAATCGAGGAGGAAGAATACGAACGATGGGACGGAACAATGGAATTTAGTTCGTCTCCTTGATATGCGTTTCAGCTCGTTAACTCCCATCCCATCGGGGATCCCAGCCAAAAAGAAATTCACCGATGGGATGGGAAACGAGCTAATAACCTGGCTGGATGGATTCTAGACAACCGGTCGGAGGGCGAACACACGTCGGAGGAAAAGCTACGAACGAAGCTCGCAGCACTCTCGCGGAAAGAGGGTGGATGGGGGTGGGGGAGGGGGAGGAGAGGGTGAGATCGCGGAAAGGTGACTCGCGATAAGCGGTTATCGGAGTGTAATTCAATTACCGGATCTTCACGGTGTCTGGAGCGGCATTGTTCAATTTTGTTCCTTGCCTGGTCGGATGGTTGTCGAGAGGGGGAGAGGGGCCAGGGAACTCTGATTCGTTATCGCCGTTCGACCCCGGCCAGACACAATGCTGTTAAATAAGAGATAACCGAGAGCTGATACCGTGCTACCTTCGCTCTTCGCTTCGCTTAGCGACACATCGACAAGTTCGTTAATGCGCGCAGGCCGGAAGCCCGCCGATCCCCATACCTCCCTCTCTCTCTCTCTCTCTCTCTCTCTTTCTCTCGTTTAATTAACTAATTAAACGGTGAATTTTAGCGTTTCAACTTTTCGACCGTGACGAGCCGAGCCGAGAATCGTTCCTGCCCGTCATTTTTCATTTTCTCTCTCTCTCTCTCTCTTTTTTTTTTAGAGGAATTGTTCGACACCCAGCGCCGCGTTCGAATCGAAATTCGAGCCTCCCCCGCTTGCCGCCATTTTACGTGGCAAGCTTCCCTTCCTACATATATTGTAAAGAGTGTACAAATCAGTACGACCGCGAGCAATTCGAGAATCAACGGGGCGAAGATCGAAAGTCGAGTCTCTCTCTCTCTCTCTCTCTCTCTCGTTCTCTCTTTCTCCATCGAGTGAGGGAGACCGCTGCATCGTCGAGGGCTGTTGTTCTCCAATCGTTGTGCAGGGAGAGATAGGCCAAAGTGGCCGTAGGTCAGCTGCCCGCTGTTGATGTAGCTAGGTAATTTCGTTAAGCCGCACGAGCTATCGAACCCTTTGGCAAACAGAGAGACGAAAAACGCGAGAAAAAAAGGAAATGCTTCTTCAATGACTCTTCCGGTCCGAAATTCTCGGACTCGTGGTCTTACCTTATTCGTCGTATACGGTCGAGTTTGATTCGATGAGATTGCATAGCTTTCTATAATTTTATGCATATAATATACGTGTCACTACGTTGGATTAAATATCGATACACGAGCTTTAACACGAACAACGATTGATCACGAGATTTAACACAAGAAACTGTAACAATAACTGTTGTTGTATTTCAATTGGTGTGTATAACAAGATCATTGTGACGATTTGATTCGCAACAACTGAGAATGCAATATATTTTCCGCTATTTTATTTTCTGTTTTCTTCGTTTGCAATCGACGTCGCTGTTGAACTCGTTTTTCAAAATACATCTTCCCACCCCTAATTTATTGCTCGAAAATTAATATTTGAAGCGTGACTCTTTTCTATTAAAATGCAGCTCTTCTCCTATTTGAGTAAATTTTAAATTCCTGTGATTCGTGGTTGTTGGATGGTAATTGTTTATAGTATCCAGCCTCTGATTATCCTCTCTTTCAGTTTTTGCTATGAATGCTGGTTTTAATCTTCGCTAATGCTTGAAAGCTCTCTTTGATGACCTTGATGCGTCAGTTTTTGCATATATAATAATAATTGTCAACGATGTGGGAGCGAGAGGCTCTCGCGATCTACGATCAAACTGCACTTTGCGTTTAACAGATTGCACCGCTGCACTTGAAAAATTAAGTTTCTTCAAAAATTCAAGAAATTTTTTTCTCTATTTTGTTAGTTCATTTTTCGCGAATTCTTACCTAAACAAATTAATTAAACTGAGACGAACGTCGTCAATTTCAAATTGCGATTACCTTCATGCGTTTTTGCATAATTTTTGATAATTGTCAACGATGTGGGAGCGAGAGGCTCCCGCGATCTACGATCAAACTGCACTTTGCGTTTAACAGACTGCACCGCTGCACTTGAAAAATTAAGTTTCTTCAAAAATTCAAGAAATTTTTTTCTCTATTTTGTCAGTTCATTTTTCGGGAATTCTTACCTAAACAAATTAATGAAACTGAGACGAACGTCGTCAATTTCAAATTGTGTGTATAAACAACGTAAATAGATAACGATTACGAAACGAATGATACCGACACTTCGTTGTATTTCATTGTAACGTGCAATCATCTCGTAAAAGTTCAATATTTTCAGAAAGTTTCGGCGCGGCGAAACTTCGATTTCTTCTTCTTCTTCTTCTTCTTCTTCGAGAGAGAGAGACTTCGTCGCGTTCGTCGATTCGACGAAATCAGTTCTGGTAACAAAGCCGAAGGGAAAGTTGGAGTTTTCCCTTGATCCTCGAGACCTGAAATTTCGTGGAGGATCGAGGCCGTTACTCGCACGGCCAGGAGAGAGACAGAGAGAGAGAGAGAGAGAGAGAGAGTGGGAGAATCACGGGAGTTTCTCTCTGGCGTGGCGTGGCTACCAGATCGGTAATTAAGAAGCACGATGAGGCTCTTCCACCCTTCAGCGTGGAGAAGAATCCGGAGGGTTGCGTAAACGATAAAAAAAGGGGGAGGGGGGAGAAGATCTGACGTCGGAGATTGTCGCTGGCTTAATCGGTTTAATTAACGAAGAGCGGCGAGCTAGTGTTGGCGAGTGACCGTACGGAAAATGGCGGCGAGAAAGGGGTGAGGGGGAGAGGACTGGACACTGGCGCGCGCGAATTTAAGCTCAGCAGAAATTCTGCCCCAATTACCGATCGGTAATTGGACGCCGCCAGGCGTATCGCTGCCGCGAACGAGCTCCCTGCGATTATCGAATCTTCGATCGGGCCCGCGTTCGCTTCGAACGAAGTCCCCGAGTCTCACGATTTTTTGCCGAGGTGACTCACTCACGCGTCATTGGCTTCACACCGCCGGGGGGGGGGGGCAAAACGAAACTCTCGAGAGAAACTCTTCTGGCAAATCTCGGCTAAAACGTGCGAACGTCCTCTGTTGCAAATTCGAGTTCGATCTCCGTAAGTCGAACGAAGCGCGAAGTAGGTTAAAGACGATCGAACGAGCATTTATCCGTTCCTCTCGCTGATAATTAAAACAACAAACCGGAGAATCATCCGCTTCTTCGTCCCATCTTTCGTCTTTCGCCCTCTGATTTCTGTCCTCCTTCGTGGCCGTTCTTTTGCCCTCGTTGCAATTAGTTTAGCGGTGAGATTTCTTCGTGGAAAGAGCCGGCTCTCTCTCCCTTGTACAATTAGCGGGATCTTTAAGGCGGATCATTTGCAAGCTCCAATTTGCCGGGTTGATTTGGCGGAAAAAGATCGCTCTCTCTCTCTCTCTCTCTTTTTCTCTGTCTCTCTATCTCGAGAAATTCGGGAGAGAGAAAATGAAAGGACGAGTGTACGCTGTGCTCGCGACCAAAGAAAGAGCAAAGGGCCAAACGACAAATAGACCAACGCACAGCTAATCGATTAACATCGATTAGCTGTGCGTTGACGGCGTACGCTCGTCATGCGAGAATACTAATTACCATTTGTTATCTGCGTTAAGTTTCAAAAGCGGAAAAAATAAAGTAGATTCAATATTTTCAGACTAGACTCGACCAAGCTGGTTCCTTTTTCACGTCGTTTCTACATATTTTCTTGCTGTAATTGTTTGGTGCCGCGACTTGTTGCGACATCGTGCGAAAGTCAACCTGGATACACATGTCATTTCTGTGTGTATTGGAAAAATCATCCTCTTAGACATTATTTTCGTTTGACAGACATTTGTTTCCGTTGTGTAAAAGAAAATAATGGAAAATTTATTAACGCGTGTAAACTGTTTGCTGGAGTGTGTTGTCGAGAAAATCATTGAATTGTATCCAATTGAAGATATAAATTCAATAGGTACACACATTAGTCGATCGACAATCTACAACGAAACCTACACGTTTTGTCGGGAAACATTTTCTAGTTTACCAAACACGTCGTCGAAAACACCACACGAAGATGTTCAAAAATGAAAGAATCTCGATATTGATGCTCGACATACCAATTACCATTACGTCGTTGCGAAAAGATAAATCGAATTTCTAATTTCTTCTTATTTTTCCCCAAATTCTTCTGATTAATAATTCTGATAATAAGAAAATTACGATTGTTCAAGTTTTGTAAATAATAATCGATCGAGTTAAAAAGCGAATTAAATTTCTAATTTCTATCTATTTCTTGATCCAAATTTTTTTTATTAATAAGAAAATTACGATTGTTCAAGTTTTGTAAATAATAATCGATCGAGTTAAAGAGCGAATTAAATTTCTAATTTCTATCTATTTCTTGATCCAAATTTTTTTTATTAATAAGAAAATTACGATTGTTCAAGTTTCGTAAATAATAATGGATCCAGTTAAAGAGCGAATTAAATTTCTAATTTCTTTCTATTCTTTGATCCAAATTGTTTTGATCAATAAGAATTTTACGATTGTTCAAGTTTTATAAATAAAAATCGATCGAGTTAAAAAGCGAATTAAATTTCTAATTTCTTTCTATTTCTTGATCCAAATTTTTTTGATCAATAAGAATTTTACGATTGTTCAAGTTTTGTAAATAATAATCGATCGAGTTAAAGAGCGAATTAAATTTTTAATTTCTTTCTATTTTTTGATCCAAATTTTTTTGACCCTTTTGTTTAATAAAAAAATTATGAGTCTTCAAGTTTCGCGAATAATATTAATCAAGTCAAACTGATCGATCTTCAAAAAGGGAGGAAGAAACTAGTGTTATTCCTTTGTAATTTAATTCAATTTTACAGCAATTGCTCTGTGTTTGACGAATATAATCGTCGTCGCGACACAATGTATATATATACACACGTTCAAAAGCTGCAAAGTACCGCAAGAGAAGTTAGAACGATCGAGAGATCGTTTCTTTCTGTTTCCTTTTTTTCTTTGATCGAGCTCCGTTCCCTTCGCAATCCGGATGAAAAAGAAAACAAGGGAAACCTCGTTTCTGATTTGCAATGTCTTCCGTGTTGAGAAGTCGAAGCAACAAAGATTGTTGCATTTTTTTTTTCAAGCGATTAAAAATTGAAGCAACGCGAGTGTTGCTGCTCGATGAAACGGCAACAATCGGGAACAATCGTTTGCTATTTCAATTCGCGTCACACTAATCGCCGGAGAAGCAGCAAACAAGTCAGAAACGCGGCGAAAGAATTCACCGGAAACTGGACTCTCTCTCTCTCTCAAAGTTAACAGCGTGTCTCTCGCGTCTCTCGTGCGACTGTAGATCATGCACAATTGAACGAGAGGAGAAGGAGTCACACACACACACACACACACACACACACGCACACGTGTTTGGAAAGAAAGGGGTGAGGGATGATGCGCGAACGATTCTAACGAAGTGAAAGGCCGCGGATGGAGTTGCAGGAATCGACCGGAAACGGGATAACGGACCGTGAGAGACGATGTAACGAATTACAAGATGCGCGAGATAATAAAGAGACGAAAAGAAACGGCTGACAAGGAGACAGACGGTGAGAAAGAAAAAGAGGGGCGAGGGGGGATACGGGGAAACGCATGAATAAACGAGCAAGTTGATGAACGGGTAGAACTAACACGGACAAATCAGGTTGCTTGAAGTCGACGAGGATTTTCAGTAATTTCGTAGCACCATCGGCTGCTGAACGTGCTGCTTTCCAAGCGTTTTTCCTTTCTCTCTCTCTCTCTCTCTCTTTTTCCTTCCCTTTTCACCCATACCCTCGACTCTCACCCTTCTCTCTCTCTCTCTCTTTCTCTTTGCCCCTGCCCTTCATTTTTGACGTCGTTTTTTCGCCCGTCTCCTCCAATCTTCGTTCACGCTCGTTTCACGTACCGCGTAACGAACGTATTCCGCTGATCACGAATAATTTCTTTCGAGAGTCCATTAGGGCGACATTTTCCCTTGCCCTCTGCACGCGCGCCGGATTGCATTTGAAACCGAAAGAAACTATGAAAAACTTTCGAATAAACCGTCGAGTATTTCCGGGATTTCGGCGGAGTAAACAGCGAGGATGTGAAAAGTACACGCGTCTCGCATCGCTGAGACAGAGAGAGAGAGAGAGCTTTGCTCTTCGATTTGTCCATCGCGTGCTGTTCCGCCATGTTCGTTTGCCCGGAAATTGATATTATTTCTTTGTATCGTCTCCCGGAATAATCGCCACTTTTAAACGATCAATTACGATCGATGTACTTAACCGTAGCGCGCGGTTTATTACCGTTTGTTCGCGATCGAACGAACGATCCGGTTGCAATCTCCTTAACGAGGCTATATATATTTTCTTTTTTCTTTTTATAAAAGATATACTAAGCAGAAGCGGAATTATCGGGAATTAACGAGTTTAAATGCACGTTACGACGAGTAATTAATTTCTGAAATGACCGTGCTCGTTCACGCGTATCCCTCGCTGAACGTAACGCGATCTAATCAATCTAATCGAAAGTAATTATACGCTGCCGATTCGATTGTAATGCGTCGACTCGATTGTGAAAACCAGATTACCCTGTTTTAAACAATCGTACACACGCTCTCGATTTATCCTTAACGATTTACCGAAATCTGTTGCACCATTTTTGTACTTTTCAACTTTGAACCGATTGTAAAGAATATAAATATAAATATGTATATATATAAAATAGTGCAATAATTATGCAATTATTATATATATTATATATTATATATAATTATGCTATATATGTTATTATATATTATATATATAATATTTGATATATTTATATATATATATAATTATGCAATTTATGAAATTGTACATTCGCAATCCATGCGTACAATCCAATATTGCATTGTACAATCCAATTATTATAGTCTACAGGTAGCATCCTTGTCTCTTCCAGGGATCTCGTCTTATGTTTTTTCATCAATGTGAATTTGTATTGTACTTGCCGACTTTCTTCGCACGATTTCGTTTAAATTTCCGATAAAACTCCGTTTCATCGGAATCGTCTGACAACTTCTGTTGCCCAATTTCTTCCAGCTAAACCGCTAATTTACCGCTTGGTAAATTTAACGTGAACCAAGGTGTCCATTTACTTGTTAACGTTCGTACACGTTTCTTACCACCGACGCTTGTCGACGTTTGCACACTGTTTGATAATGTTTCTTACAATCTTCTTCTTACAACCAGCGAGCAAGAATTACGCGACGTGCGGGGGAGAGTCAACTGGCGTTGAAAGCAGCGGTTCTTCGCTTCGAGATACATTGTTTGCAATGAAGATATCGCGTACGTGTTTCTCCTAATGCCCGGCCGACTTTTTCTCTGTTTTTCTTTTCCTACTTTTTTCTTTTTTTTTTTTTTTTTTTTTCGTCACGGACGAACGTACCGCGAGGCGCATCGCGACGTGTGCGTGAAAGCGAGGCGAAATCCGAGTCGAGTGTACGCTGGATGTAGAGTAGCACGAGCATGATGGGAACGTGAGCACAGATGCGAAAACACGACGCGAGAGAGAGAGAGAGAGTGACGAGAGACGGTCGTCGGCGGTGGTGAAAGGGGTTAGAAATACTTTTGTATGCGACTTTCGTATCACCGGACACTACACGTGACCAGCAGCGTAATCGACCGAGGGTTTAAAACGTGGCTGCTTCGAGCGTTTGTATCTCTACAAACGCTCTCCCTCCTGCTAGAAAGAGAAAAGAAGAAAAAAAGACAGAACACTTTCTTGTGTCTTCGATCATATTTCGCTTTGACATGCAAATCGACCGCATGGAATCGTCGCGCATCTTCGCGCGAAGCGCGTACTCCGAAACGCGAGGAGAAAAATGAAAATATACGCGCTCGTTTCGTGAACATTCCCTCCCCCCCCGGGGTGGGGGGGTGTCGCGTCCTTGTGTCACCCAAGTGACTCAATTTTCGGGGATTCGAGCCCTACGGGGGAGCGATATTCGACACCCTCTATTCTCGACCCCTGCCTGCCGCCGGTGGTAAAAGCTGGCTCCAGCGGTTCTCGCTTAATTTCCTGTGGCTAATGAAAGCCCATACGTGTGTCCCTTCCTCCTCCTCCCCCACCACGCACGAAAAACGTACTTGCGCCATTCTACCGTTCTCCCTTATCAACCCTTCTTTCAATCCCGGCGAATAAGTCTGCGATAACCCCCGAAAACCCAGGGGGTTGACGCGAAACGCACAGTTCCTTCCAAAGTGGCCCGAGCAAGTCCGTAATTTTCACGGGGTGGTAATTTTCGCCGCGAGAATTGCTTCGATCTCTCCAATCTCGCGAGAAATGACACGACGGCTGTGTGTGTGTGTGAGAGAGAGAGAGAGAGAGAGAGCAAAGTGTCCTCGATGAAGTTTAAAATTACGTCGAATATCGACTGTAAAGAATATAAATATATATATAATTATTATACAATTTATACAATTGTACACTTGTACAATCCGACGATTTATTCAAAAAGCGCTGCAATTCGTATGGAATTGAAGTGTTCACTTCCGAGTGTCATTTATTATAGTCTTCAGGTAGCAACGTTGCTCGTATCTTTTGTGTCTTATGTTTTATGTTTCTTGTTTAACGTGATTTTCTTTAAATTTTCGATAAGTCAGTCAGTTCTATCAATTTCTCTTACTTCCAACTATATTATAAATTATAATGTAATATAATTACATGATTAATTTATACAATTATACACTTGTGCAATCCGACGATTTATTCAAAAAGCATTGCAGTTCGTATGGAATTGAAGTGTTCACTTCCGAGTGTCATTTATTATAGTCTTCAGGTAGCAGCGTTGCTCGTTCTAATAATCTCGCAGAGATCCTAGAAGATCCGATGATCGTTTATGTCTTATGTTTTATGTTCCTCCTTTAACGTGATTTTCTTTAAATTTTCGATAAGTCAGTCAGTTCTGTCAATATCTCTTACTTCCACCTATATTATAAATTACAATGTAACGTAATTACATAAATAATTTATTCATTCACGTAATAAGTTCATTGCTCGTGTGATAAATTTTAATGTAATATAATTGTAATGCAGTTTGACCAAGGTGTCCATTCTTGTTGAACGTTCGACGACGTTTGCAATGGAAAAGAACGCGAGGATTTCCTAATTACGTAATCACGGACGGCTCTGGATGCCAATTGCATCCGGCAACAGTAGATCTCGCCGGAGATCAACGTATCTTCGTTGCCAAAATCAAAGATTCGATTAACGCTGCGGAACCGGTTTCCCCGTGGCTCGGTGTAGGTTGGTCGTCCAGCGAGAGAAAGAGAGAGAGAGAGACGAGTATTTGCGTTGTAACTTCGATTTCAACTTGGTAATAGCCATTTCAACTGTCGTGGAAAGTTTACGCGCGAACCGTTGTATAATCAAACAGCGGTAGCTGCAGCCAGATATTACAGCTTCAGGACGTCCGGGACTTTCGTTTCAGCGGAAGTTGCGCAAGTACGCCGCTGGCTTCGTTGGCCGTTGGCAATCGCTCCGTCGTAAAATTTCTTGCCCGATTAAAGGGTACAGTGTTTCGGTATCTGGTCTCGGATAATTGAGAATCGCGTATTCTATTCGCGGTTGCGTAAAGTCATAGTGAGTTACACGACGCAAGCACCAAGCCGTCGCCAAGTATGGTTTTTTCATCCTTGATGTCGCACTCACAAATTTCACCAGTGTAACGCTTGTGACGTGCATGTGCTCCGAGCTTATTGTTAGTTTAGAGTACGTTGTATCAGGAATTTCTAAAAAACATTTGCACGTAGTGCTCGCAATGTAAGGTATAAGTCACTTGGGAAACTCCAACACACAATAGTATCACGATAGTCTTAATTTCAACGGCGATGAGGTCCACATGTCATAGACACGTGTGCATCTGAAATATTTCGTAGGCGTTTGCCAGAATCGAGTGGCAATGAGACATTTTGAAAATCCCTCCCTGATCTTAACTCCTCGGACAGTCTTTTGAAAAACACGATCTTGATACAAAAGAGGGTTCCGAGGACTTCATATAAGAGCACAATGTAAAACAAGTCAGATAAGAACGATCGAATCGAGAAATTAATCGCCAGACGTCGATCGATATTCGTCAGCGTAATTAGTCGTCGGAAAAAGCCAGGCTTGTTGCTATTGATAAATACAATGCAAATCAGGCATAGTTATTCATCTCCAGCACCAATCGTTAGTGTTCTTAACGCACCACGTGCGGAGAATTTAATCTCACACGGATGAAGTTGGTCGTTTCGACTTTGCCGACAGTCGGTAAAATTAGCACGTGACGTTGGAAACTACACGCGTGCAGGGGAATCTTTCCCTTGAGTTGGCCTGAGATTACTGATCATCCTCGGCAGCAATAGTCCGTTACATGCCCGAGTCATGCAGCGAAGCATTTAAACTGCTTGCGAATGGGTGGTCGGAGGTATCGAGGATTCCAGCAGAGAGCAGACTTCTCTCTCAGCTCGTGCGAGAATCCACAATGGTCTCCCTTGTCCCTCCTCCGCGCCTCTCACAGTGGTCAGAGTCAATGGCCCGGCTGACAATAATGACAACCGCCCTTTAGACCTAATTACATTCCAGATACGCAAATTGCGCCCACTTTTCGCTTCGCCCTTGTTTTCTTTAGTCGCTTGGAACACTGTCCGGTGCCGGTGACACGTTCAACGCTCGCGTTGAGACTCGAAGAACTAATTAAAACGCGTCGAGAACGGCTTGTAATCGTGCCAGACGAACGTCGCCAACGAAACGAGACCGACTGGTTTTCAACTGGTGTTGTTCTTTCGTCGTAACTCGTCCGCGGGAAACTTGGTTCTCGCTCGTCTCATCTTTTTCCACACACCTTCGATACGGTTTCGTTATACTTCTTTACACAGTTGTTGGATTTCGATGCGGATTAAAAAAGATTGTAGTATAATAATTACGTACGATGGACTATGGTCGCCGTTAGTAACGGAAGAAATTAAACTTGTCGCTGTGAGTACGTCCGTTTCTCGCGAAACTTCAATTACATTCTCAAGGTAACTCCATTCTGCCGGTTACCAATGGCACGTGCAATTCCAGCAGACTGGATTCTACCCACACTGCTCGTCGTCACCGTTGCCGATCTTTGAGGACGTGTCCGACGTGTCGTCGGTGGCTGACGGTGAACGACAAAGGGTGCGTTTGCAAATGAAAAAGAAAAAAAAAAAGAAAAGAAAAAAGCGACGACAAAAGGGCGCGTCGCGTGCCTAACCCTGCCTCCCTGCCGTACGTAAAAAATTACAGGGCAAGTCTAATACCGAACGCGTGCGTGTGTGTCAAAGCGAGAATGGCTGGCGAGGAGCAAGAATGAGTCCGTCGGGAGGGCGAGTGAATAAAAGGTGAGGGAAATGGGGCGCCCGGAGATGACGAACGGGCAAGATGGAAAAATTTGAGAAATGCAAGCTGCTGCTGCTACTGCTGCTGCTGCCATTGTTATTCTTCGGCGGCGTCCATCCATCTCGAGAGTGTCGACGGTACAAACGTCGCGGGATCGGGCCGAAACGTTGACGCGGGCGAGCGCCGCTCGCGGCTCTTTACAATATTAAGCTCTCTTATTAATGGCTTTGGCCGCTGTACCGCTTAATGGCCCCGACCCATCGATCGATTAATCGAAATTCGATACCGCGTTACACGAGACCAGCACGTGATCGAACGAATAATGCAGTTCTGCCACCGTGATCGTGAATATCGCTCGTGAAACACTCGAAATTTTTTTCCCCTCCTCTCGCGGTTTTCGTTTTTCCTTTCTTTCTTTTCCTCTCTGCTTCTTTTTTTCCGGGGGGATTGTTCCGTACCGAACTTCCCCGAGTGTGTATTTTGAAATATTTATCGTCGGGGGCGTACATATATATATATATATATATATATATATATATATATATATATATATATGGAACGATGAACCGGCTGCTTTGCAATTTTTCCCTCCCTCCGCGGGGGGGAATTTATTTCGCGTCGTGTGTAACGAGATAAATAATTCTCGCTTCAGTTTCAAGGCTCTCCTCTCCTTGGATAACCCATATTGGGGCTATCGCGAAGAAAAATTTACGAGCGCCCGTGTTGGAAATTGCCCGTCATTAGCTCTGCACTTTGCAGCGGCGACGATATACCGCGAATAAAATTCGCATCGTCCTGCTGATGGCGTAACGGAACACCGTGTCGCCAGGTTTTAATTCGGGTAAAAAACCGAGACCCGAGATGAATCGAGGGAGCAAGCGGACGGGAGAGGGGAAAAAACGATTCTCACAGGGAACGATCTCTCTCTACCGGCCGGTAGTTTCTTCTCTTCCGCGGATTGTCGCGGTCGGTTATTAAATTCATTTCTCGAGTTGATTAACGCGCGACGTCGGACAAAAACGGGGCTGAAATATCGGGAGAGGAGGAGGATGGTCGTAGAAAAACGGGACGTCCGGGGCCGCCTCTCCCCCCCCCCCTGTTGCCCAGCTCGCGTTGCTCTGGACCGTCTACTCTTTCTCTTGCTCGGTTGCCCCCGCGAGCCGTACTTAATCCTCTTACCCCCTCCCCCCCTACAACCCCCGCGTTGGCCAGTTTTAAGGACGGGGGATGGCTGTTGGACGCCGTTGGCTCTCTTCCGCGTTCTCCACTCGTGCTATATTACGGACTTACACCGTTAAATTGATGGCCACGGTACCGTGCCACCAGCAGCAGCACCACCACCACCACCATTAGCTGAAAAGCCCGTGTGTTCGGAATTTACATTGACCGAGCGCCGACGCTCTCCGAGGGGTGTGTATATGTATCGTGTGTGTGTATATATATATATATATATATATATATATATATATATATATACATAGATATATACGTATGTATATACCGACACTGTGAAATTCCAACGGAGAGTGGGGGAGGTGCCCCGCGAGATTTCCCGATCTCTACCAATCGTCCGTTTTATTGCCCGGTCTGATATCTATATTTTATTAAAAAATTTCAAATTTAGTAGACACGCGGACATGCCCGCGGCCGCGGGAATTCTACCGGCGACATTCCATCGGAATAGTCGTACGCTTTTTACGTCGCCGGTGGAAATTCTCTGTACATACGAGAGGCTAATAAACGCGCACGCAATAAACCTAACTCGATTTTAATTCGAACCCTTTGTACGCGCGCGCGTACGAAAGCTGTTATTAAATCGAACGCGCCAGCTTCGCGTTTTACGAGAGTTATTTATAACCCGGAGGAGGTGGAGAAGACGACGACGATGAGGAAGACGATCTCGCGCGAGCTTGAAAAGAAATTCGCTTCCGAAAGGGTTAACGACGTAACAGTTTTTGGGGAGAAGAAAGAGAGAGAGAGAGAGAGAGAGAAAAGGAAAGAGGAGAAAAAGATTTACGCCCGCTAATGACGAGCGTTGCTTTTTGTCCGCACTGTATTCCCATTAGCTTAAACCATCGTGGTTTTCCCGCGCCGCGTGTATTTAAAGCTAAAAGCGGATAATACTTTGCCGCGGACTCGAACATTCCGACAATAAAGCACTTTCACGCGTCGCAACACGCTGGAAATGTTGTTAATGTGGCTTATACACAGACGGATTAAAATCTTGCTTCGGAGGGGGGGGGAAGAAAAAAAAAGTTACCTTCGAACGTCTCTTTCCCTCCCCACCTCCCTTTATCGAGCAATACACGTACACGTAAACTACGTTTATTCGTGTCTCGAAGCGCGTAAGCGCTAGCAAATTTCGTACGAATTTTCGTTCGATCCGATCGTTTGTTTCGAGCGTTGCTGCAAACTATTGTTGCAAATTACACAACGTGAGATACAACGACGAAATTGTCGACGCTTTAACCCGTTGTTTTGCCAGGCAAACTTAGAGCGTCTTGCCCCGGTAGCCAAAATTTTATTTTAATGAAACCATGAAATTTTCCAAAATATAATAATACTGAGTTACAGTATTTAGTATTGAAATGGCATGAATGGTAATTTTTATCGAAAAAAAAGAAAACGCTACTAACTCGGCGCCACTGAATAAGATTCCTGTGCTGCACGCCGCTTACGAGATATCACGTAGTGTTTTTTTTCTTTTCAATAAAAATTGTAATAAACAAAGACATTTTCTTTTATACCAATTGTAATCAATCTAAACTTGTAGCGAAAACTACGTGATATCCCGTAGTCGGCAGTTTTGGTACACGCTTACTAAAAGATATCTCGTAGTTGGCAGTCAGTGGGTTAAACTGTCGCGACTTTGTTGAAGAAAATCATACTTGAATCTGCTTGGTCTCATTTCATACAGCGTAAAGCTTCTGCTTTGACCGTACTGTTTTTCATTTTTCGCCATTACGTCTTGCATTGCGTCGGTGGAAAAACCTGCAAAACATCTGCAAAAACGTTAAAAGAATTTCTCTCGCGACTCGATTCAACATTGTTATCTCGATAGTTGAAATTTTTCTTTTCGCTCGTCGTCCCTTCTGAAAGGAAAAATCTGTTTTGATGATTTTTCATCGTTCTTTTCTTGCAGTTTTATTGAAATTTTCAACTTGATTAAGTGTGCGCGACGAAATGCTTGAATTTCTTGAATTCTTGTTCTCCGATATTCGATAGAATGATGAAAAATCGATAGTAGAATACAATGCAAGAAAAAAAAGGAAAAGAAAATTTTTTATTTTGAAATTCAGGGTCAAGATCAATTTTATGATATATATATATATATATATATATATATATATATATATAATATATATACACACACACACACACACATATATTTAGGTATAACAATTTAGTTAGCCACTGATTTGAATAATTTTTTTACAATTACATATTTCTTTTATTATATTTTTTCATTCTTTATTAATAACTATCTAATAGCAAGAAAAAGAAATTGTAAATTAATGAACTGAATAAGTGTATGATTTTGAATACGTAATATAGAAATAAAACTTTATTAATTACAACCTTGCTGTTGTAATCAATTCTTTAGTTAAATATAAATATAGTAAATAGTATATAATCAATACTAACAATTATATCAATATATGTACATCAGATAGTCATATCGAACACGTGATGAAACTCCTTGAATCATTACTAGAATAGTTAAATTTGTTAAATCTATCAAATTGAATAGAAAATATTCAGTAGTTTATTCCATAAGGAATAACTACTAGAATCATTCTCGTAAATACAATAAATTTATATATTCCGATAAAAAAAATTAGAGTAAACAATCTTCTGTAATATTCAAGAGGTGCAGAGTAAAAGCACACACACACACACACACACACACACATACAATGAAGACCCGATGTTCGAACTCTTGCGTTCTCACGCTTTACGCCGCGAAACAAATTTCCTCTGACAGCGAATTGAGAACGCTGCTGTCGTCTCAGTTTGCTTTTCGGATTGAAATTTCGGATGTCTTTCGTTTCGTCAAGTACCCTGCTTTTAAATTCCGTTCGACGAGAGCCCGTCGACTCGTCCTTCGCACGTACGAATCTTCTTTTTTCGACGAACTTTTTTCTCTCGCGGGCAACGCTTGATCTCTTTATTCGGAGAGGGTGAATTGCTGCGAACACGTGGTAGAGCTCGGCGAGCTAATGGGGAAAGTAGCGAGATGGCGTTATCTATCCAAGATAAAACTTGCGCCGCGTGACGATACATCTTCGACAATTACCGCGGCAACGAGCAGAATCCTGGCCACCCAAGTTTTCTCATAAATCGGCGATATTTTTATGTGGAGGGGGGGAGAAAACTTAACTTCCCCGGTACGCTGTCGTACGCGACCTATAATATCCGTAAGAGGATCCTGCTTGCTGGGAGAAGCGTGCACCGTGTGCAGTGGCAGAGCATCGTGTCGATTTACGAGCCACCCGCTCTGTTTCGCCAGAGCCAGAGCCTGGGTCGAACTCCTGTCTCGGTCACTCCTCTTCGTGATCACTGCCGCAACTTGTGATGTCCGTGTGATCGAGCTTTCGAAAGGTTTGGCAACTTGTCTGCCTCGGCTACTTGCATTAGCATTACCGCACGCTCGTGATACAGAGGTTACCCAAATGACACGGTCACGTCGAATCTATCCGACCTTTTCTTTCTTCGAAGAACACTTCCCTTTTTCTTTTTTTTTTTTTTTTTTTTTTTTGGCGCGTACAATTGGACGAGATTGGGAAAATATTTGCATCGTTGCACTAATGTTTGCATCATTGGCATATATAGTATAGGTCGTCGTCTTTTTTTTTTTTTTTTTAAGAACAGAGCGAAAGTCGCGAAATTGATCTGACCTATTCGGTGACTATAAAAAAGAAAAAAAATGGCACCCGATGAAATTGATTCGTACGATTGATTACAGATAGAAATAAGCCTAGAGAACAGCTTGATTTAGTTTGCACAATTTAACGATGCTTCTCTAAGACGTCAGATATCGTCTCACGGAGACGAACCAGTAATTTCCAATTTATCTTTCTGTTCCAGGTAAGTCGCTTCATTCGCAATTTCCAATGGTCTTCTCTGGGCGTGTGTCGTAGATAGCCGTAAGTAAAAGTCAAATCATTGGAAACGCCGCCTTTATGGTCGTTGAATAATCCGTTCTCACCTCGGCGAATGAGTGTTTGCTGGAACGCAGCATGGAAATGGCCACGTAACGTGATTCCGTTTCCCGCTCGCTCGCAAGCTCGAAAAAAAAACCAGCTCGACAAATCGTCGCTAATCGCGTAGCACGCGATAGTACGCTGGTACGTTTCTCCCGGTCCCGGGGCCCTTATCGCCTAGCAGGCAGAGCGATAATCTCGCCTTAAGTCCGTGTTCTATCGCCCGACATCGCTGGCTGGCTGGCCATGAAAGAAGAGAAAAGAAGAAAAGAAAGGGGAAAAAATAGAAGGAAGAGGGGAGGAGAAAAAGACGATGAGATAACACGCTTTATGGATAGTGCAGAGCGGTTATTAAAATTCACGGGCAAGACGAATAAGTTGGAAAGCCTGAATCCGTGGCGACTTAACCTCGCTCTTCTTCCTCCGATGTTTGAAAGTCAAGACGGCGCGCCACGTGAAAAGGGACGGAAAGGTTCGAGAGAGAGAAAGAGAGAGAGAGGAGAGAGGGATGTTGCTGGAGGGTGTCTATCGTGATTTACCGACAAACTCGCTGAGCACTGCAAATCGTCGAGCGTCTGTTCGATATCAATTCCCTATCTATCTTTGCCTTCCTTTTTCCATTTTCCGGGGTTCTCCTCCACCCCCCCCCCCCGATTGTCGATGCTTTCACCCAAGGTTTTTTCGGCCTTGTCTTTTCGGCAGATCCCACGTTTCCCAATCTACCCTCGCGCTTTCACCTTCGGGAAAAATCGCGTTACATTATCTTTTTTTTTCAAACTCGCTGCTCGCCGGAAGTTTCGCTGCAGGAAAGAAGAAAAAAAAGAGAAAGTACGCCGAGGGATCGTTGCGGAAGAACTTTCGTAGTGAAAAGTTGAGGAAGTGGGGGAGGAGGGGGCGCGAAGCTTGCTTTCAAAAGGCTCGAAACCTAGGATCGTAACTTTTCGTTATCAATGGACGCGCCTGTGTCTTTGCCCCTGATATTTTCAACGAGAAAAATTACAAGTGAGAAATCCTTCTGTCCTTTCGTTTCGTGGTTTTGTTACTCCCTCTACCGGGTACATGGTTCAAGTATGGCAGTCGCGACCAGACAGCTTAGAACAGGGGGCCGCCAAACTTTTTTCACAGTGGGCCACATGAGCTGAACAAAATGGCGAGCGCGGGCCGCATAATGGTTAAACTAAGTTCAGCATTCCAGCAAGGACAACCAACGTATGTTATTTACTAAAAAAATTTATTTACTAAATAAAAAAGAATTTATTTACTAAAATATTTATTTGCTAAAAAAGTTATTGAAGAAAGCGATGTTAGCGAAAAGATAGATACATCAGAGCTAGCGGACCGTATTTTGGTGACCCCTGGCTTAGACTGAAAGAGACTGAGACTGATTGGCCTGATTTTGCGTAATTGAAAAGTCCAAATGGAAGAATATCAGGCTCGGCTCGTCCCGCTGCTGTTTTTGCTTTTCTTCTTTCTTCTCGCGATTTCGATTTGATCGTCGGTCGATTTCGACGTGTTGAATAAGCTTGGCTCGATCCAACTTGGTTTAAATTAGGTTTAGGTTAGGTTTAGCTGCCGATGAAATTCTTATTATTCCCGCGGTCAGTATCAATTTGGAAAGATTCGCGAACGGACCGTTTTTGTTCGAAACATCGACTTTCGAGGAATACTCGCGAATATTATTACAATTCGCGTCCCGTTGAGATAATAACGAGGTAAACAGGCGGCCCGTTTGTATAATAAATGAAATCGTATATATCTGACCTTATTCCAGGGTTTGACAGTGTTGTTCCATTATACATCATGCACGGGTAACGTGCATTTTAATGAATAATATAACATAAATATTCGTCTGAATTATGCGGCCTCGATTTTGATCGTCGCATCCGTTTTATCGATTTTCTGTCCCGCGGATATGCTAAAGTGATCAGAAAGACGGATGGCGTCATGAAATATTCATTAGAATAAGCTGCATTACGAGATCTCTACTATTTTTATAATCCGGCCATTCTTCCTCTCCCGGCTGGGAAAATGCAGAATATTTCAAACAACGTGATAACTACGGTACCGCGATATGCGTCCTACGTCATCCATCTCTCGGGACGCTTCGTTGAATCAATGGAAACGGAACAATTGGAAAGTTTGATCGCGAGACTTTCATTACTTTGATAAAAGAAAAAAAAAACACGAACAGATTCTTAACGCTCTGTGAGCCGAATTTCTTTCATGACGATCTTTTCATGAAATGACGAGGGAAAAAAAGAAAGTTTACGTAACGTAAAGTGCCAACAAAATGCCAAACTTTGTACAGTTTTAATAATGAATTCAGCAGTTTCAACGATTTTATTCTAACGAATATACGTGTTGAAGTGATACTTTGGACTAACAACGTTTGCACTTGCGTATATAAAAGCTTGAATTGTGGAATTTCGTGAAACAGTTTGTGCTCGGCGTTAAACATAGATATAATACGTTGCATTTCATTTTATTTTTGGTACCTCTTCGAACTCTCTCTCGTCTGACGACGATTTATCATTAAATTCGTCAGGTCGCTGTTAATTAATATCATCGGATGATCTTCGTCTGTTTAGTCAGAATCTGATAAAGGTTTCTGTCACTAGAAGCTAATGTTTCTTATTCTCACTGCTGTTTTATTTTTATATGATTCTGTATATTCTTACAGAGCTCGTGAAAATTTGATCGCGTGAAAATAGTAACAAAATGGAAGAATGTTGAAATGCAAACAGATGAGATATTATTGATATACAAAGCAAGAACTTTTTCTTGTTTGACAAACGCCGATAGAAGAAAAAATAATGACAATAATGCACGAGATGATTCCCTCTAGCATCGATATTTCCGGTTAGAGCTAATAATCGTTACCAAAAAATTTGTTACTAAATAAAAATATTGTAACGATTATGAATGAAGAGAAAATAAAACAAAATAGCAAGAAAAATATTGTAATTTAGGTTAGGTTTAATTTTGGTAAAAATTTGTTACCAAAAATATTGCAACGATTATGAATGAAGAAAAAAATAAAATAAAATAGCAAGAAAAATATATTGTAATTTCGTTGCAAGTTGTTATCGTTTCTTGTTAATTCTTGCAATATATTTATTAGAAGGCCTCCGTAATATAACAACATGGAAACAAATTAAATTATTTGATAAAGTAGTCGATGGCTTGAAAGTTACACGGTCGCTCCTGCAAATTGAAAGAGTCAGAATGAGAAGGGGGTGTTCGCGTTTCAGAGCGATTTCGATGCTTTTCGAAAAAATTACTATTTAAAAAAAAGAGAAAAAAGGAAAAACGGAGGCAACGTGCGCGAACGATTCGCGGAATCAATGCACGCGCGCGAAAATAAAAAGGCGAGAAATCCATATTTAAACTGGTATGATCCGTGGCACATCTGTCGAGCAATGGACATCAAATAAATACGATACAATATATATATATATATATATATATATATATATATATATATTCGGGTTGAAAACGTGCAGGCCGAATAGCTCAATTGTCCGCCAAATGAAAAAAATCGGGGCTCAGGACTCAATCCAGTGATTCTATCTCCAATTCTCATAGACCATCGAGCAGATATTCGAAAAAAAAAGCTCGCCGGCCTACAATCGCCGGGACGCATCAACCTGATCGAGAGGATTCGCGGTTGATCGAGAATATATATATATATATATATATATATATATATATCTCCTCCCCGAACGGCCCCGATCGAGAAATGGCGAACGCGGTCGCGCGATCATTCGGCTGATAACGGGACAGAGGCAAAAAATACCGAATTAAAGTAACCACCATTTTTGCTTCGTGAAATCCATTGTTCCCTCTTTCCGTAGCTGCGGGAAATTCTTCCAGTTCGTCCAAAAAAAAAAAAAAAAAAAAAAGTGACTGCCACCTTCTCAGCAGCTTGCGAAATTTTCATCGTGCAAACAAAAATTCGCCAATCTCGATTTTAAATGGCTATTGACGAGTTGTTCGCCGGAGTAAGCAAGCTTCCAGTTACATACGTTGGCAGAAAGTGATACGTTACGCGACAGATTAATTTCCCAAGTAATTTGCGTAAAAAGAGAAAAAGACGAAAAAAGAAATGATTTTAAATTTAAAGAAGAAAAAAAAATCGACAGGACTTTCCCTTACAACCAAATGCAGTTTATACTTACTTCAATAACATGAATCGACGGAGATTTTCGAAGGACGAAGAAAAAATTCGAGAACGACCGTGCGATCTGAACCTTTTTTGACGGTGTTGCGTTGAATTTTCGCGAAAACTCGCGAATTCTTGAACTCAAGAACGGTCGCGTCGAGTGGTTAACAAGCGATCGGTTGGCAGCCATTTAAGCGTCGCCACAGTGAGTTTCGAGTTAAGATGGCCGCGATGGTGGAATAAAGATCGTCGTGGAGGATCGGTGGCTTATTTGTATGGAAATGTCGCGAGATCCATGGGCACGCGGGGTAGAATCGTGCCAAGAGCCATCCCACCTCATAGAGAGAAGCCTTTTCGTCGCAGTTGGTTTAATAGAATCGCGCGAGTTTACTGTCATTACCGGTCCCATCTAGGGTCAATTACCAGGCTAACGATTATTACGGCTGATCCAGGCTCGGATACGAGGACGTTTATAATCGGATATCCGTTCCGTCGACGGAGACCGGAATGACTTTTCAACATACCGTTTACACACCCTTTCAAATAGATTTCTTCAGGCTCGATCGCTGATGAAACTGTCCAATCAAACAAAAAGCGTCAGCTTTTAAATGGAAATTAAAATCCGCGAACGTTTACCAAGAAACTTTCTCGTTAATTTTCTTCTAAGAAAATTCTTCCCGTATTTTATGAGAATATTTTAAATTAATTTTTACTTACATTTATAAGACATATATAATCACAAATCGAATCTTTCCTGTCTTTTGGTTTCGGAGAAATGTTCGGTAGAAATATGCCAACTCATGGTAAACCTAGTGTTAACGCAAGAATTTTTCTTTTTTTTTTTCTTTTCTTTCTATTTCCCTTTGCGAGCGTGTTGCTGGTAAAAATTCTGTCGTTTTCTGCAATATCGACTGGTCTGAGTTTTTTGATAATAGCTGTTAAAACAATACGTACTTAGGTATTAACACATATCCGTCCGGAAAATTCGTCATTTGTATATTGCAGTAAATAATTGATTGTCGTTTTATTAAATCCGAGTAAATTTAAAAAACGTAATTTTTACCAAACAGAGATAATTCTACGAAAAAAAACTGATTTCAGCTTCAGTTGCGTCGTATAAGGATGCAAACGCAAAAAAAAAAATTAATTTAAAAACCTATTAGTCGGCACTGCGTATAGAAGAAGTTTATTCAAAGTTTAAGCACTTGGGTGTTCGGATATTTAAGAAATTTCAGGGATATTACTGTTAATTTTCTTAACTTATTTTTATGAAAATAATCAAATAATAAAGTAAATCTAAAATGGAGAACGAGAAAGAAACATGTGCAGACAATTTATCTGATTGTGAGTCTAGTGATAACATTGAAGATCTTTTAAAATCTAATTTTGACAGTGATGATAGCGACGATAGTGATATTGTTGTGACAAGAAAACGCCCATGTCCAAATCCTTTACAATATAGTGACACTGAAAATGATAGTGATTCTGAAGATGATTTGTGGTCTGACACTGACATAGAACCCGTTTTCGAACCTTTTGAAGCAGTGCCTGTTGTAAAAATTATGCCAAATTCACCCGAAGAAGTGAAGAACTATTAATTATTGATAAAATTAAAGTTTCGAAGATAATTCACTTTGTCTAATAAAATAATGAGTATGTTTTCAGTAATTCGTTTCAACTATTTTGTGGATTTAATTTTTATTTAACTTCGGAAAGAAAAAAATCAAAAACAAAGGTGTACACATAAATACAAATTCATTTTATTTCATTTTCCAAAATTTCACTAAAAAATATATGACTTTAAAAGTTAGTTAGATTGTTTTTATATAGAGCATATCGTTTCTAGCAAATAGTGTCAAAAAATGCCAGCATTTGGTCAATGGTGGTGCAAATAACGCCGGACGGATATATCTTAATAGTTTAACACTAGAACTACCACACCAGTCAAAATGACTAGTTTTACAATTTTGTTTTAAAATTTCTACTTCATGTTACAATTTTTTCCCCCCACAATGATGCAATGACTTTTACAGTGATAACTAAAGAAATAATATAATGAATTTTATTTTATTTTTATTTATTAGAAATCAAAATAATTTTGGTAGAAATAACTTCGTCTTAACTGTCGGTAGTTCTAGTGTTAAAAGGCACTTGTTCTATCGTATCGTGCAGTAGGAATTAATCTTGGGTCAATTAACTATTTTCTTGTTTTTTATTAGCACCTTATCTACGGACGATCTAACTGCATCAGTTGCAGTTAACATTTCACTGTACGCAAAAAACCGAAAACAAGCCTAAATATTTATTATCGTAACTTCAGAAATGAATCTGAGTCGTTTTACTCACTGGCGATAAAGAGTGAGTAGTTTGTGACGAATGTTGTACGAAAAAATCGCGAAAGCCGAAATACACCAAAAAAAGAGAAAAAATTTACGCTATGCTGCCTCGTTGGTTTCGAGCAAATTAAGAAAAAGTATATACATCTTTTTTTAGCAAGTGTGAAAATTAGAGTATAGAACAACGAAAAGTGGTGTTGGAGATTTCGATACAATTCTCGAACTCAATATTCTGGAAACGCGGAAATTATTAACAGAGTCTCGATTTTCCCCCGAACTTTTCGTCCGAGCAATCTAAATATTTCGCCAGGCGATATATTTCATTTGTCTCTCTCCGTATTCAAATAAATTCATTTGCGATTCTCGTTACGATAGCGGAGGAGAAAAAAACTTGGCTGAAAAGAAAAAGAGGGGGGGAGGGAGAAGAACGCAAGGAATCGTAGCGTTAACTCGCGTGGCCACGGGCATCGGAAATTTCGCGGTACGTTAACTTTTCCGCAAGGAAGCGTGGGATGCCAATTTCCAATTCTCTGTTTAACTTTTCAACTATCCCCGGAACGGCTTCCGGCTACACACGACCGAGGGGTAAAACCTCGCACACGCACACGGATCCAAGCGCGCGGCGTGGCTGCACGCCGATGTATACACAGTGTCCCAACATTTCCCGGCGCAATCTCGAAATGAGATGCTAAGATCGGTGGAAACGAGAAAAAGATATGTCAGACGGTTCAGAAATTAATTTGTTAAGGAATTAACGGTGAATCGAAGAAAGTTCAACGTAACATGCGTGACAACAAGTTTCCGCTTGGAAGACAACGTAAGAATCGTTTGTGATCGTTTATCCAATGAAATGGAATTTTACTTTTTCTGCAAAGTGAATCGGAGACGCGTGATTTTTCGCGAGTTCGACTGTTTAAATCGAGTGAAAACGCGGCAATGGCTAAATCAATGCTTGTTCGAACGCAATTCCAAGAAAGTCCACCAGATCTTCACGCCACTGGATTTCTTACTTGCGAGTATATTAACCCTTTGCGTTTTATTTCGTTTACACTCGGGTGCTGGTCGGGTTAAATTTTTGTTAAAGAAACACTAGCAACGTGATGCGAATATATTTCTGGAATTAAGAATAGGCATAATACACGTGTTCAAGATTACACCAGAAAATACAGTCAACTTAGTTATTCCAAATGGATCGTTCAGATAAAATTCAGTTTTTTCTATTTTATTTCTGGCATTGATCTGTTTGCTTCTAATACAACTGTGCCAGGCAATGCATCTGTGAATAAATAAAATAGTTCGGAAAAAATCGATGGGTATTCTGTACGATATAAAGGAACATTAGGTCCAACGATCTCGAAGCCCGTTGGAGAAATTCGTTTTTCGATCGAGGTTGATCGTTTGCGCGTGACATCTTTCCAGAACCGTAAATTCATTTACAGCAGTATTCTCATTTCCATAATTTTCTTCATATTTCGCTGTCGCTCGAGACATCTAATGGTTTCGCACGTTTCGTTACTGGAATTATACCAGAAACTCTGCTAGATACATTTTTATCAAAATTTTTCGTCGAAAGAATCATTGGAAAATTCGTCGGATAAAAATCGTCATTACTACTTTCGATTTCATGATGCACGTCTGTCGCTAATTTTCTGTCTTGCCGTTACAGGTATTCTTTCTTTCATTTTTCGAAAAGTTAATGTAAAAGGAAATGTGTGATCGCGCTTAAAACGAAAACTAGTAAAATCTTAGTAAGAATTTTATATATATATATATATAATTCTTACTACAGTATATATATATATATATATATATATATATAGTATAGTATAGTATATCGAGATTGCTTAAGTTTACATTTGCTAAAATCAAAATAAGTTTCACTAGTCTCTTTCTTATAACCCCGAAAATATGTCGCAAAATAAGGAAAAAGAAGATTCTGTTGATAATTATGTTAGCAGCAGTGAAGACGTGTTTGTGCTCGGTATTCACGACGATGAAACACTAAAAGGAAATTCTGTAAATTTGAATTTTTCGGATAATAGTGACAGTGATAACAGAGAAGTCTGAAAAAGTACAAGTACTAAAACGTATTTCTGTATTATAGAATAATAATTATTATTGTTCTTTAATAAAGTCTAAAATTCCATTGAAGAAAATATTTTTCAATTAACTTCATATATATATTTAACGCTTTGGTACATGATATCGCTTTCTTCAACGAAATTTGCTCGACCCAGAAACCGCACTTGAAAAAGCGCTCGACCGCAAAGGGTTGAAAACAAAAGGTTCGTCACGCGTGAAGAATTAATGCAAAGAGCTTGTACTGCGTTTGACGAAAGGGAAATCGAGCAGAAATCCGAAATGTAATGAATTCAGTTTATCATGGACAAATGTCGCCGAGTTTACAAAAATGGACAAACATGAGCGATTAAATATCGTCTTGCGACGAATTTCCATTTGTATTCCCTTGAACATTTTCTTCGAGGATATTTTCCAGCATCGCACGTCTACGCGTGATTTACGAATTTTCTGCCCTCGAAAAGGAAAAGTGAGGACACCCGGTATATAGGTGGTCGAGAGATGGCTGAAAAAGTAGAGGAACGTCGCATCGCGAGCAAGTCAAGACAACGAGCACCGGGGATTTCAATCCGTATAAAAGTTGCACGAGGACCGCGAGACGCACGTCTCTCTGCCTCTCTCTCTCTCTCTCTCTCTCTCTGTTCTCGATCGCGTAATCGTGAGTGGCTTCGGACAATGACGAGACCGCTCAGCTGAGCAATCACCTAATGCGCCGGGACTCGCTCTTGTACTCGTTGGTCCCTTCGATTTCGAGAATTCACATGGAGTCCCTTTCACGATTGAGATTGATCGAAGCATTGATTCGCAAGTTGAATTCAACCGCGGTCTCCTTGGGCTCTCCCTTTGAAACCGAGCCGAGGGAGAAGAGAAAATGGCCTGGATGCTTTCTCTCTGCTCACGCGAGGAGTTTAGCGCCATTTTATATATTATTGTTCGAGCAACCTTCGTAGAGGCTGTTTCTCAAACAGTTGATATACCCTTGATAGTGTAAGAAAATTACACAAATACTTGTATTCTCTACGCTTTGTACTTTATATGTATCTACGTAGCGCGATCGTGTAGTTTTGCTCGGTATTCTGGATAGAATCCAATTGAATTCGCCTGCACTTCCGACTGTCTTTTATAGTCCACAGGTAGTAAAAGGTCGTAAATGGTCTAGGGGTCCTGTATACTTGTTTTATGATAGACCTTGAACATGGGTTCCAGGAATCTGGCAAGTCGTAGATGGTCTAGGGGTCCTGTATACTTGTTTTATGATTGATCTCCATAGTACTGTCGACTTTCTTTACATTTCCAGGAATCTGGCAAGTCGTAGATGGTCTAGGGGTCCTGTATACTTGTTTTACGATTGATCTTCAACATGGGTTCCATAGTACTGTCGACTTTCTTTACATTTCCAGGAATCTTGCAAGTCGTAGATGGTCTAGGGGTCCTGTATACTTGTTTTATGATTGATCTCCAACATGGGTTCCATAGTACTGTCGACTTTCTTTACGTTTCCAGGAATCTAGCAAATCGTAGATGGTCGAGGGGTCCTGTATACTTGTTTTATGATTGATCTCCAACATGGGTTCCATAGTACTGTCGACTTTCTTTACATTTCCAGGAATCTTGCAAGTCGTAGATGGTCTAGGGGTCCTGTATACTTGTTTCATGATTGACCTTCACAGGTTCCATAGTCGACTTTGTTTATAATAGCGAGCTTTAAAAAAAAAGTCAGTATCTATGGTGGCAACGTAACGAAGTTACGGCGAATTTTCAAGATGGCGGCGCCATCGTTGATACCGGTGAAGGCCACCGTAAAAAAAACAGCGAATCGCTGAAAGGGGCAAGCGATTCGGTTGCATAAAACGCTCATGAGTCTCGAAGTGAATGTCCACGCCTGGATATTTATGTACTGTCGTGGCGTGCTATGGTTTATGGTTTTTTGCACCGGTACTGCAGGTAGGATGCAAAGGGCGTCGTAAAACGCAGCAACAGGGATCGCAGCTATCGTGGAATGAGCCAGGTAGGCATATAAATTCGATACATGCCATTCGTATCTTCCTTTTTTTCTTCTTTCGTTCTACCCCTCGACGAGTTGAGAAAGACAATCAAACGAAGAGAGAGAGAGAGAGAGATAGGAGAAACAGCAGGGGTGAAAGTTTTCGAATCAATTTGCCTCGACTGCTAAACGATTATCAGGATATCCGTGGCGAAAGTTAATTTTTGTAACCAAAATTTTGCGCGGTTCTTAACATCTGCTGTTAACCGCCATTTTACAAAACTTAATTTACGAAATAAACGTTAGTTTTTTGAAAGAAATACAGATTTTCAATCTGCCGCGGGAAATACTGCGCAACATAGCTTTTAAATGATAATAAACTAATCATATATTTTTTTATTTTTATATTGGATCGTTCGGAAAGTAATATTTTTTTCGGGAAAATAAACGACAATTTTTTTTTACAGTGCGTAAATATTTTATTTCATTGTGTTGACCATTTTGGTCAAAAAAAAAAAAAAAGGACAACTGCGTAGAATCGAAAAAAATTTTGTTGGCAAGTAAATCTTGAAATGTTAGCTATTAAAATATATAATGACAGTATGTTTGTTTCATTCAAAGATAAATCTTATTCATACACTTTCCGCGGACATATTTTTTTACAAATCATCACAAGATTTAGTTATTTTGTTATCTTTGTAAGATCTTATTTCGCATGTTTTTTGCGAGTGTGAAATATTACGTGGATCATTTGATGTTCCTTGTAGTTTTCTTTTTTTTTTTTTTTTTTGGAACAATTCGTGATAGTTGAAATAAAAACTCTTGTCTCGATATATTTCGTCTAATTATTTTCTTATAAATAACTCAAGCATCGATATTGGCCAAATGTAGAATGTCGAAGAGAACTTGGACATAACATCTGTAAAATTTTGATTTTACGCTGTACTCTCTCGCCATTTGACCAATATAGTATTATTGTTTCAAATATAATGGCTTTATATCATTTTCGATTTTTACATATTTATGCTTGGTATCATCACTTTTTACCTTCGTTTGGTCTTATAATTTATCAGAGTACAATCGTTCGATTTGCAAACGATCATCGAGAAACATGCCAAATTCAGAAAACATTCTCTCTCTATTCATCACTCCGAATAGTTCCAACTAACTATTGTCTTTTTCCAACACTCTTTTTTCGAAATGTTAACGCCAGTCATGCAGTTACTTAGTTACTTAGATGAGTTCAGAATCAAGGTCCCAAGCGAAAGGAACTTCTAAAACAGGCATAAATTTGTCGATCTGGTGGTAACAAACGAGTCAGACGATAAATTGTTCTCAATGAAAAAAAAAAAAGAAGAAAAATTGAAAACTGATTAATCAGACGATGTGAGAATTTTCACAAGGTTAAAACGAAAACAAAAGAAAATCACAACCGGACGTGATAATCTTTAAATGAAATCTTGAAAGATGTCGTTTGACCGTGGCGTGGTATGGAAGTGGTAAGAAGAACGATCTCGATTTCTATCGAGACTGTCGTACACTGTCACACACGTCGCGAAGGTATAGTGTCACAGTCGATCGATGACAGTCGGAGAAGGGGGCGACTCGTTGCAGGTGGCTAATGTTTAACTAGAGAATTGATAGGTATGGCGGAATATTTTTGACAGTTCTTCGGGCGGAAGATTTACGCGCGCCGCGCAATCTCAGCAATTTGAATTTCCAATATCGCCAAATGGGAAGATGGTAATTTAGCGTTTCGAGCGCCGTTGAAGCTAACCGTTCGGCATTCTCGCCGCGCGCTATTTCTATGATTTATTAATCAGATGTACGTTGTATTGATTGTGTGTATGATACCCAGCGTCTGAAATATACGAGCCTCGTCGTTTCGATCGTCGGCGCGACCCTCGCCGGACATATTTTCTCCCCCTTGCCCTTGCTGCGAGTATTTTTGCAATTATCGAACAAACTCGGGAATCAATCAGGCTCGCTTATTCGTTGCGATGTTTTTCGTCGACGATTACGCAGATGATTACGATCAAGGGAAAATACTTTCTCTCTCAGCGAAATTTGTTTCGTTTGCGACGTAAAATGTTACGAAATAAAATTTTACGGTTAAATCAAATTTAACGATAAATCACGCAGTATAAAAATCACTAATAAAAATTACATTTATATATATATATATTTTTTTTTTTTTGAGTATAGCATCGTTGCTTTTATTTATTTATTTTTTCTTCTCAACTGGAATCACACATTTGTAAAAATCGCTTTAATGCTTCTCCACCGGTCGATATTATTATATTAACGCTCGAGTTAATAAATTATACGTGCGCGAGAGGAAGAATTTCACGTAACAAGATTGAGAATGTAAACGCAATAATGCCCCGCCGTTTAAATTTATCTACTGCAATGTTTCGAAAACAATAATAACGCGGAACACGAATGATATTATTTCAGCTGTGAACAATTACGATAATTTATTATCAACTCGACGTGTTTCGTACTGTGACGGATGATGATAAATTATTCAAGAGAGAGAAACGCGTTATTATTGTTTAACGTGCGCGCAAACGATTGAGGAATATTCGATTTTCGACCTACGCGAATTTATTTATTAATTACCAATCAATAAGGATATCCTGGAACAATTAATTTTTTTTTTCCTTTTGTTTCGCGGCAAACCCCTTCGGAACGTCAAAGCGCGAAAGCTTCATTATTCGCCGCGCGTTAAAGTTAATTAGATGGAAAAACAATAGTATCGCGACGTGATCGTTTGTTACGGCCGGGGAACAATATGCTCGGTTATGCTGCTTGCCGCGTTATTCATTAATTTAATTAATTGCACGATATTTATCAATTTCACACTTGACATTGCTTTGATATTGAACGCAATCCGCGCACCGGGCGTGCGACGCGCGTCATTCTTTTACGATGATTCCCAATAATAATCACGTCGCCGTGAATATGTTTGTTTATCACCCGAAAGAAATTTAACGCGATCTATTATCGCTGTGGAATGGCTCTGCCACAGAATAACCGGCGGATATTATAATTTATGAACCATTATTCTTCATAACGTATCAATGGTCATTTTTATGGTCGCTGGCTTAGGTACCTATCCTACTAAAAGTTGCCATAAATTTTCATCGTACATACCCTGATCACCGAAGACTATCCATTCTTTGGATCATTTCACGCGCGCTTGTATCGCGTCGAGATCGTCATTAAAGAAAAAAAAAAGAAGCATTTAAAGCTTCTGAGTCTCTGATTCTCTTATCTCTTCCAAGTCTTCTGGCTCTTCATAAATTTTCATCGTACATACCCTGATCACCGAAGACTATCCATTCTTTGGATCATTTCACGCGCCCTTGTATCGTATCGAGATCGTCAAAGAAAAAATAAATGAAGAAGATGCTCATTTCAGCTCGAGGATCGATGAAATGGGGATCCAAACGAGAAGCATTTAAAACTTCTGAGTCTGTGATTCTCTTATCTCTTCCAAGTCTTCTGGCTCTTCGGCAAGCTGTTTTCGAGCAAGCATTCTCCGTCATGCTAGTCAGCAGGCGTCCATCAGTTTCAAACAAAAATCTGTTCAGCTTGTTTTATAACAACGAGCGATACGTCCCATTCGTCAAACACATATCCGTTTGCTTTATAGATTTACCGCGACTGTTACACGCTAGTCCAATACACTACCCGCAAACGTTCGTTCCGCGATCAAACCCGTTTCTCATTGCGGACATTTTTATTGTTTTCGATCGATCAGCCCGATAATCCGCGGACGATTTGCTGGAACGTGCGTATCTCCAACGATCTCGCCTTGTATCGATCGTTCGCTCGGCCTCGAACGACGTTCCTGTTAGATCCTAATGGAAGATACTCGCAGACTTGCCAGATCTTTCAGAAATTATAGCGCTTCTAGTCGCGATAATTTTATTTTATTTTTTTCTTTTTGCGATGAAAGAGAAGCACGCGGAAGCGTATTGATTAAAAATTTGCATTGCAACTTTTCCGCGAGTATATCTTGTTTAAAAGGGAAATCAACAAGGGCAAGGTAGTTTCAATGCAATGGAGAGGGGATCGATGTAGTGGAGGGGGTAGCGCTAGCAGTCAGGAGAGTGGGGGGCAGAGGCCGCCAGTTAACCATCTCTGTCTTACAGCAACTCTGACTTTTTCTCGCTTCTTACGCGTATCTAATAAATTATTTGCTCGAAAGTAAAAATTACAAGTAAAAATCTGGCGAACAGTTTTTGGTCGAAATGATGAATTGCTGTTTGCAAGTATAAATGTGTTATCAATTGTTTGAAATTACCCTGTGCACGATGGTAAATTTTGAAAGCAACAAGGCCGACCGATGATCGTAAGTTTTACGATAATAAACATTGTTGAACAAACAATGCAGTTTTTCTTCTTTCGCAGCTTTCCATTTAAATGTTGTCCCTCCGTCGAAAGTTAATAATTGTGTTCAAAAAAACTCCCTATTGTCTGTGTGTCAAGTATTTTGGGAAATTGAACCGTTCCAGAAATGCTGTCTTCCTCAAGGATTTATTGCCAGTTTGCTAAACAGGCAATTTTCACTGCGTGTAGTATTACTTCTAATCTAAGTCTTCTTGCTTTTTTACGTTTTGGTAGAATAACGTCGATCAACGTTTGATTCAATCGTCGCTACTATCTTCAAATAACTTGCTTCGTATTGTATATTTTTCGACACGGTGTATAACATACGATGTATTTTTTTATTTGTTCGATCAGAGGAGCAAACGGTTAGAACCAACTGGAATCACGTAATGGAATAAAATATGTGTAATTAAACAGAATTTATTATAACAATATTTTTATAAATGTGCCTGGGAAATGCTTCGCTTCGGAGCAAAATTAACATTCGACGGATCGTTTAACATCAGAACTACCAATGTTCAAAGTCCAAATGACCAATTTACAGCCTTGTCAGACGTAGAACTACGTGTTTAAAGATTTGAATAAATTTTTTCGCAAAATATATACGAATAAAAGTTCGTACACTTTCTCTATTGTCTTCTGACTTCAGCTTCTCCGATGGTGATTTTTATTCTTCATTAATCGTCATTAGTTGCGTCGTTTGAAAATTCACGCGCGCATCAAAGAGCGAGCGGTGCGCAAGCAGAGAGAAAGTGCGTTAATTGTGAAAACCCGGCGGGCGAAAGCTGCTTAGGATTCGGAGCGTAAGCTACACGCGGCGCACGGCAAATCCGCTTACGGACACGCGAGAAAAGAGAGCTTATGAATTAGCAACGAGACACTGTGCTGCGCTCCGTTCCGTTCCGTTCCGTTCCGCTCCGCTCCGCGCCGCGTGATTGGTTTTCGCGCCGGTGGAATTGTCTAACCGGGGGGAATTTTCCGCCGCGTTTCGAGGCCGAACATCGCGCGCTTCGAAGAACGAACGCGTTGCGAACGTGTTCGACTCGCGTCTAAATGGCTGCCGCGGCGCCCCGCTGGGAAATCAGCCATTCGATGCGATGGAGCGGGCCCGGGTCTCTCGCTAGCTAATTCTATTTCTACCTATTTGCTTGGCCGCCAATCCACCATCGCGCATTTTTCTTCCTTGCTTCCTTACTTCGCTCGGATCGTTTCCCCCCGTCCTCCCCCGTCGTCCTTTGATTTCCTTCGTTTTTTTTTTCTTCCCCTTGTTTTCACTCGTCTCTCACGTTTCTCGAATTGACAGATTTCGGATTGCGGACAAAATTAATTCGCTTGATCATTTTATTCTCGCGCGTCCTCTCTAATTATCTCGTGTAGGTGAACCTTTTCTTAAAAGATTCGCGGGAGTGTTTCGCCTCGGTCGTTTCCTCGTGTCAATTCTGCGAAATTGGCGAAATATTTCACGGGTGATCTAATTTGTCAATTAGCTTCTCTAATTATCGTACACGCGGTTCTAAGAATCTTTCTTTTCGTTTCTTTCTTTCTTTCTTTCTTTCGAAGCTCTCTCGAAGATCCCCGAAGGAAGCGCAATCGTCGCAACGGAAAGGAATTATTGCGTCTGTAACGAGCTAGTATCTCGTTCCCTTCTCGCCAGGAACCAACGAAACGTTTTAATTCTATTCATTCTACGAGCCTGTTTGAACTCGACAGATCCCTAGAAGAAAAAAGAAAAAAGAAAAATAAAAAGAAAAATGAACTTAATTAGCGCGATCGTTCGAGCGGCGAATCGACGAAGCTACGATTGAAAGCGGAATTGAGAAACTGAGAAGGCTGTATACACTTGAGAATTAATACCAGCCAGATAACTAAGTAATAAGCGTCAACTTTTATCTGCAACTGTCAACTTATCTGTCCACTTATTTGCGAATGATCGATACGATGTTTGTACAATACGCAGACGTTCTTCCACCTTGCAACCCGAGAGAGAAATACTTCGAGATCGATCGATAGCAAAAATTCGTTTTTATTTCAACGATTTCACGGCGATGCTTGATTTCGGTTGTCCAAAATAATTGATATGAAAATAAATAAATGAAAATGCTTGTCAACCGTTGGAACAACCGTGTCCAAAGTATTTTATATATAAATCACTAGAATTTAAACGAGCCAATTGGAAATAAATAGACTTATACGCTCGTGTTTTCTGTCAAAACAGAAATTAACCCTTTGCACTCCGTTGTCACTGCTGCGGCAACGTCAAAAGGAATCATTGTCTTTTTTAACTTCAATATTTTATATACATAGAATTTAAATATTCTTTGGTTTTTCTTGCTGTTAGTTAGTCTGGAGTAGCTGGTAGCCGAAATAAAAGTAAAAATGGCTCGGAGTTGCTGATAGATAGGTTGTATTAAAAATTGTTCGCAGTGCAAAAGGTTAATGAGTTCCATACTTTGGTGGTTCATAGTCTGAACATCAGGATTCGATTGCGACAGTACGTTAATAAAATTGAAATTAGTGTGGTACAATAAGAAAAACTGTACGACTATTTACAAAACATAATAAAAATAATATTTCCTATAAAATAATATTTCCTACACGCGGCTGTCACTTTCCCGCCGGGAAAGTGTTCAGATGTTCAAACGGAATGCCTTAACTACTATCGCATAATTCAAGAACTCGTGTAACTGGCTGGACGTGTTTCTTAGATAGAGATAAATTGGCGAAAAGAAAAGAAAAAAAAAAGAAGATGCGAGAAAGATCGATAAAGGCGCTTCCTGTTGTTTTCCTTGAAGAGAGATTTTACGCGCACGATACATTCGCAATTCACGGTGGATCGCGCGAGATCGCGTTAATTCGATTTATATATATATATATATACACCGGGCGGGGATTTATTTCTCGACATCGATCGCCTTTATCCGATCAAATCTTTGATCATTCCTCTCCTCGCCGTTCGTAATTCCCTTTCAGCCATTTGCCGCCGTTTCACTGCCATCGAAAGGCCGCGAGCCACTCTGCCGACATTCCCCGAATTAAGAAACTTTGAGAAAGGAGAAGAAAAACCGAAGAAAGAGAAGAATGCCTATGTTTCTTCCCTCGACCTCGATTCACCTCCCCCTTTCACTCTTTCCTTTTTCTCCGCTCTTTTTCGTCGGTTTTTCATTAGACTTCTGCTGCTGGAGTAAAAGGGGGGAAGAGACGCGAACTCCTCTCGGCACGAGACCATAAAACCACTTTCCTCGGGAGATTATTGACATATCGGTGGACGGAAATTGAGGTGTCGGACGCAGCAAACGATCCGTTAGGACGGTTACGTCGGTATCGCGCGACGCCTCCAACGTGTATTATTTTCACGGCGAAATATTGACCGGCGATCGTTCATCCTTCCTCCGGGCGACAGCTCCTCTATCTTTCGAGTGCCGCTCGTCGCCCATTTACGATTTTTCATTCAGCCGATAGCTTGGCCGGCATAATGGATCGGCCAGTTTCAGACGTTCAACCCATAGAGGATGGGAGGGAGGAGGAGAAAAAAAGGGAATATCGAATATAAAACGAGGCGATAGCTGGACGAGGATGGGTGAGAGTGAACCATGTGCGCGCGGAGTGTCTCGGCGTTTGATTAATATCAGGCGATTGGTTTATATTACCGGCGATGGTTTCTCTGTCGCGCGTAATCAAAAGCGATCTTTGCTCGTAGAATGAAAAATTGTTATACTCGAAGAAAGGAGAAACGGGCGGTAGGATATACTTGCGCGATTTTCTCTTCGATTGTGATATTTTTTTTTCGAAGGGGAATTTCTACCAGGCACGATATGATCGATCATACGTGTGCGTGTTACACGATGCAAAGGTACTTAGGAAAGGTCTTCATTAAAAAACCGGTTTTATTGCTCATTGTCAGGGGTCTGTTCCCAATTTTATCAAGGTTCTGCATTTCAAGAAATTCTGAACCGTTAATGGTAACAATCTCGCGAAGAACAGTTCCAAGAACAATACAGCTCTCAATAGCAATTGACTATTTTTCTTTTTTTTTCTTTCCACCTTGAAATCTATGTTCCAAAGTGACAAAGAACACACATTTGCACATTGATTATCTACTATTAACCGGCGTTCTCCTATCGTCTTAAGCATCAATAATGCCTGATACTTGCAACAACAGAAAGTGCGCTTATGATCAATTGTTCCAAGATTTCTTTTTACAATCAACGAATTTCTCGAACAATCCACTCTGAATCCTAGCAAAAAAGTGTAAATCGATTGATAATGCTGTTGCACACTGGTGCATGCATTTAAAGACATATTTCCAATATTATCAAGTTGTCGAATTATAATTTGCGTCAGCATGGTTTTTAATGCTTTTCATACTGTAATACTAAACCACAGCATTAATGCTCAGACAGCGGATACAGCTGAGAGAATTTATAATACGTCGGATAATTAATAATTTTACAGCGTACCATTTTCTCTTTTTTTTGAATAGAATAGAATCACATAAAATATGCAAAAATTGCCCTGTACATTAAAAGCTTCGGTAATGGAAACGAAGAATAAAAAAATTTTTTCATCTTATTCTTGATATGCGTACGAGTCAATGCGTATAAGCCTTATATCAAATATTCGTACATATGATTGTATTATGTTATACGTCGTCTATACGAAATATTAAATTAAAAGTCAGTTTTCGAATAATAAACTATATTAATTGAATTTCATACGTGATACAGAGTTTGGTACAGAAGGCATATCAGAAATATAGAACATCTATCATAAATAGTACCGTCATTCGTAAGTTTTGTTACCATTACGGTTAAGGGTCGATGGTCGATCGAAAAATGGGAGAAGTTCGTTGTTAATTCATTGCATTTGCAACTCATTGTTACAAATTTCCAATCGGCGAGCTTCGACCACATTCGCATGCAGCGTTTTCCGAGGTATGCAGGCACCCGATCGACACATTGCGATCTTAGTTCTTTCGGGATAACCATTTCATCGAGCGGCAGTTCTTCTTGGAAATCGCGACAAACAATCAACGTGAGTAAATTTCAACCAGCAATCAAGCAATCGTGACACAGTGTTTTCGCAGTCAATCAGTCGACGTATCACAAAAGCGTACGTCGAGGTCCAACCTTAATACGCTAATCAAACTAAACTATCCTTACCTCTGTAACTGTTTGTTAGGAAAGCAGACCGAACGGAGACGAATATCGAACTTTTGCCGATATCCTACGTATCGTATGAAAAATTTGTGTAAAGAACTTTGCATTTCTTGAATGTGACCAACATTCTGATGACAATATGCGTACATACGTATCCGCGCTCAGAAATAATGAAAAGTATAGTACGATAAATATAAATTATAAATACAATATTTAGAGTGTAAAGTATAAATATACACTGCACGCTGTATGCAATATACAATATGAAATGTATTATAACAAATGCAATATAATTGAAATAATACGATAAATGTAAAATGTATTTCGTGCAACAAAGATTGCGTTAATATATTGATATATTCTATTTATTGCAATTAAATTAAATACAAGACACATTTGATTTCAAATTGAAATTAAACACATACAACAAGTACAAAAATATAAAATACAATTACATAAATACATGTGTTTGTATTGTACAAGAGTATGAAACATTTACACAGTGAAAACTGTGTTCATCTATTAATATTGTATTATTGTATATTGTAATATAATATATATCGCATTATAGTGTATGGTATAATAATATAACTACATAGCACTAATACATATTTCTAATACAGCTAACAAAATTATTAGAGTAATCTCGGTCTCGATCTTTCGATACATTTACATATTCGTCATTGTTGTACGTTTCTCATCTCTCATTCCGTTATGTTAATCATCTTTCCCTGTTAAACCGACCGTTCCGATCGTTCCGTGCGTTCCACGTTTTCTTTCCACGGTGTATGTGTGTGTGTGTGTTTTCCCACTTGAAATCCACGTTTATTCCACGGGCATCGTCATAAAGCAACGCACGGCAGCCGAGCTGAAGGACGGAGGATGCGTCTCACGGCGAAGGATTGACGATGTAATGGAGCAGCGAGAGACACTCAGAGTCAGAGGAGTCGTGAGGAGGCTCGATCCGATCCTTCTAAAGAGAATGCCCGCGCGCGTGCGCGTAGACAATTAATTATGTCGCGACTGTAACTAATCCTGAGAGACAATGCGAGGAGTCGTACGTTCGCGTCTTCGATAACAATGCATATTGAATTGAAAGGGGCGGCAATGCCATTGGCGCGGCTCTCCGGGGCCCGGTGGTTGGAACAATGCTCTGCCAGCCGCAGGTCACGACGGTTTCTCCCTCTGCTCCCCCCCCCACTCGCCGCTGAGTTTCCACGATTTCCTTGTTTTGCGAGGCTTCGCCGTGAGTGTACTCACTCACGGAGGTCCTCGGCTGTTCCGAATTACGTCAGCAGGATCCACCGAGCCGTGGCATCCACCGGTGTCTGTCCCTCGTCTTCGCTGGTGGATCCTGCCCAGACGCGGACAATCCATAGCGCCACGGTGAAAATTATCGCGATCTGATCATCTGGCCCCGCGTGATTATTCCAGTCGAGATAAAATCATTGAATCATCGATCAGGCGATAGAACAGTGGTTTTTTTCGTGTCGACGAGACAAATTTCTTTCACCGAGTCGAAATTTCTTCGCTGTCGAGGAGGAACGATCTCGAAACGATTTTTCTTTTTTTTTTTCTTTTTGACCGAATTATTACAAAGTGCTATGTTCTTTTCCATTTCATCGTCGTAAGCCGCGGTTCTTCGGTCTTTGGAGTTAATCTGCAGAGAGGAAATGAAAGTGGACTGCACGGTCTGCTGGATCGGGATTCCAATTCGGGTTCATTTGCCGGACGACTGAGTTACCGCTCTGACCAATCGAGCCGTTCAAGTCGTTAACAGATTCCTTCCCTTCGGGCCTAAAGGGCGAACCGAGACTGTTTCTCGTCCCTTGTGCTACGCGTTACACGCGGGATCGAAAGAATTTTCACGCGATCGACAACCACTGAAACTCGTGTGTATTTCTTAACCTCTTGCGCTGCGATGGCAATTTTTTCTCCCAAAATTGCAATTTCCTCAGTTTTTAATATATTTAAATATGACCCAGGCAAAACAAGTAATAAATTTATTACTTCTCAGTAATAATTTCTATCGAGTGATATTGTATCGACGAGTTCAAAAAGAAAGCGGCGAATTGCATACAGTTTGGTCACTCGTTATGATCCGCAAACCAGTTGCCAACGCAAGAGGTTAACCTTAACATCGATAATTTCTTGTCCCAAAATTGCAATATTTCCTCAGTTTTTAATATATTTAAATATAACCCAGGCAAAACAAGTAATAAATTTATTACTTCTCAGTAATAATTTCTATCGAGTGATATCGTATCGACGAGTTCAAAAAGAAAGCGGCGAATTGCATACAGTTTGGTCACTCGTTATGGTCCGCAAACCAGTTGCCAGCGCAAGAGGTTAACCTTAACATCGATAATTTCTTGTCCCAAAATTGCAATATTTCCTCAGTTTTTAATATATTTAAATATAACCCAGGCAAAACAAGTAATAAATTTATTACTTCTCAGTAATAATTTCTATCGAGTGATATCGTACCGACGAGTTCAAAAAGAAAGCGGCGAATTGCATACAGTTTGGTCACTCGTTATGATCCGCAAACCAGTTGCCAACGCAAGAGGTTAACCTTAACATCGATAATTTCTTGTCCCAAAATTGCAATATTTCCTCAGTTTTTAATATATTTAAATATAACCCAGGCAAAACAAGTAATAAATTTATTACTTCTCAGTAATAATTTCTATCGAGTGATATCGTATCGACGAGTTCAAAAAGAAAGCGGCGAATTGCATACAGTTTGGTCACTCGTTATGGTCCGCAAACCAGTTGCCAGCGCAAGAGGTTAACCTTAACATCGATAATTTCTTGTCCCAAAATTGCAATATTTCCTCAGTTTTTAATATATTTAAATATAACCCAGGCAAAACAAGTAATAAATTTATTACTTCTCAGTAATAATTTCTATCGAGTGATATCGTATCGACGAGTTCAAAAAGAAAGCGGCGAATTGCATACAGATTGGTCACTCGTTATGGTCCGCGAACCAGTTGCCAGCGCGCAAGGGATTGAAAGCTTCGATCCATTTTTTTCGAAAGTTCCAAGAAAGAAAAGAAGAAGAAATGACAAGTTTTGCTCTCTATCGTCGCACGACATTTCGAAGCTTCATACGTGAAATGCATTCATTTCTTACATATAAAGCAATGACGAATGTCGGGCGAGATTAGCCACTTGCCATCGAGGCACAAAGCTATTCATTAAACGCGGCCCGGAAAATCAACCGGCGTTGGAAAATTCGACGAAGGACGCGCATTCATTCCACGATGCACGTGCACTGCCGCGTTATTACGTTGGCTGGAAGCGAGGTTCTTGCGAGACTGAACGCGTGAAGCTAATTAACGAGTAATCTGCCTGCTGCTTTTGCGCAGCGGGGATACTCCGGCGGTTTTTGTGAATATTTCGACGTTTATTAATCGACGATCGCGCGATTATGATCTCGGCTTCTCTTCTGGTCTCGACGAATATTCGAAGTGGACTAGCGGCACATCGATTTTAATCGTTTTAGTATCAGGGGCTGTTTAAAAAACCGCGTTGGGTAGTGTTACAGCGCGATAGCACTTCCTTTCGGTAACTAATTGTAAGCGAAAAATATCAAGTAACATGATGAAAGTAAAAACTGCCTATTTATGCATGTAGTTTAGAAAGGAAAATAATTGGCAGAGGAAGCTCCAATATGACTGACAACCACATAATGCTCTAATTGGAAACAAAATTCTGTCCAAAGTTTTGCTATTACAGAGTGATAAATTGAATTAAATCTCAAGGTCAAATTTTTTTTTTTTTTGCATTGTATTCTGTTCATCACGAAAGGTAAAACTTTTCCAAGGAACCGTAGATTGCAACTTAATAGTTGAAAAATGAAAAGAAAATTTCTTAGAACGTGTGCGTGCTAACAGCGACTTTATGGTTTTTGACGCGTGGATGTTTATTTGACCTAGTTTTCACTAACATTTGATTTGTCATAGTTGTAGCATCATTGTGCGTCTAAAAATACAAATTCGAAATATAAATAATAGGTAACGTAGGCATCCATGCGTCTAGAATCATAAAGTCGCTGTTAGCACGCACGCGTCCGCAGTGTTAAATGATTGAGAAATTTTTCTGCCGTTTTCCAAAACTATTAGGTTGCGATTTGTGGTTCCTTCGTGATAAATAGACTACAATGCAGAAAGAAAGAAAAAATTCAACCTCGAAATTCAAGATCAGAAATTCGTCGATCTTCAAAAGATTTGGAAGAAGGCATTTCAACGCATTCTCGCTTCAAGATGGCGAAATCGTCGTGTTCGCTCCGCTTTTCAAGACAGTCGATCTAAAATATTGAACGTAAAAAAGGAAAAAAAAAGAAAAAAAAGGGAAAAGAGAAAGAAGAAAGAGAAGAGTGACAAACGAAATAAATCACACTGGTATTTACTTTGGCTGACGAATCACAGTTGGACGCACGATCCGAGGCATACGTGGCGTACGAACAGCTCTCTCTCTCTCTCTCTCTCTCTCTCTCGGATTGGGCTCGAATATTTTCAGGACAAATATCGGCCGCTATCAAGCCGAGGTCCTTCGCCTGTTTGTCGACGGATATCATCGAGATCGAGCCATTGAAGTGGCGAACACGATGAGTCACGTTAGCATACAACCGCAGTGCCGTGTTCTCCATTAGATAGTACAGTGTTGTTTTAGGCGCGACCCGTATTAAGGCTAACACACGGCCGTGCGTGACTCACTCGGCGAATAGGTATACGTACACAGGAGTATGCTTCGATGGGAAATATATTATCGTTCGCGGCTGAGGCGGGGAGGGGGGTTAGGCCACTGTTAACGCCACGATATGTAAGGCAACTCCATGTTTCTCCATTTAGCACACCTGGAAACACATCGCGTTCCGTTCGCTGCTGGCCAAAACGCCGTGTGTACAGGCTTTCGCTCGCGCTGTTTGCACGCGCGAGATCAAAACGCGGCTGAATTTTCCAACTTGAGCTGTTCCGCTTTGCATTTCGTTGACTCGGACTCGGGAAAACGGGGATTTGCCTCGATTTCCCATTGCCAGCGTGTTGCGAAACGAGTTTTCCAGCGAAATTCGCTAGCACCTTCGAAAAGTAACTAACACAATATTTATTTATACAAATGAAAATATCTCCCGAAAAACGCGAACTGACCTTTTAAATTGCAAGTTCAGTCCTTTTGGCGTCCGGGCGATTCTTAGGGGGCGAGGAAAATCGTCGACAGTTTCACTTAATCTCTTAACGCATCAATTAAAAAGATTCTGGGATTCACCGGTGGCAACTGTTTTCGAGTGAGAGGAAATAAGCACAACACTGTCTAACGAGTGACATTTGGTTGTATTTATATAGGAAACCAAAACTGCAGGTCTCACGAGTTAACTCGGATGCGCGGGAAAAAATCGTTTTCTTAAACCCGATTTAACTTGAGGGCGAGTGCGTTAAGAGGAATCTGACTTAACTCGGGGACGAGTGCGTTAACCTCTTGATCGCCGCATTTTTTTAAGAACCGCGCATCAGATCGTCGCGTATTAATTTCAATTTTAACAAAAATGTACTTTTGTTAATAAATAAATAATTTAAATATTTTTTTACTTACATAATTGGCGAGCCACGATCAATTAGGATATAATTTGCACTTGAAAAAAAAAACACTTGATCTTTCACTGGGGTTGCCACAAAAGGTAGATCAAAAGGTAGATCAAATACTAAAAATATGAAAAAAGTTATATGCATGTTTGTTAAATTTGAAATGTTGTAAATTTATAGTCTAAAAGATACACATATATATTATTCACGATGAAACAAATATTTATTTATGGTGTGGTGTATACTTCGATGTAAATAGTTGGGCAGAGGTGGAATTTTACAATTTTGTTTCTTGCCTTTCTTTTTCGAGTAAATCCAAAATCAAGGAAGAATGTATATATTTTTCGATTTTTTTTCAGCGATAGAAAATGATTCTATATGTCACTGTTAAGAAATCGAGATTAATTTCGCTTTTGTTTAGGGTATTGGCGCATACTCATGCGCGCATGGCGATCAAGAGGTTAAGAGGAACCCGACTTAACTCAGGCTAGTGCGTTAAGAGGTTAATCCAAGTAGTAAACGCGGACGTCTGACAATTGATGTCCATTACTACTGCGCGACGCGCAACAGGGAGTTTGTAAGTCGGCTGTTGCAGACGGTCTCTACCAAACTTGAAAGGTTATGAGTATTACGTTGAAAGTTTATGGTACGTCAATTGCCATTAAGAACGGGGGAAGGGGGGGGGAGAAGCAGACTGTGGAAACTCATTTGGTCCGCAGAGTCGCGACGAACTTGTGTAACGATAAAGAAACTTTTTGAGATCTTCGTTTGTTTTGAAACATTTATCGGACGTGAACGAACCAAGGATGTTTCTATCAGACACGTACCGTATCAGTTACGAATTTACTTGTAAATAATACTTATCAGTTACTTTTGATTATTTCTCTCTCTCTCTCTCTCTCTCTCTCTCTCTCTTTCTCTCTGTGTCTCTGAAAGTGATTCGATTACAACGTGAATCGAACTCTAGCTAAAAGAATCAAAGCGATTATACCTTCGCGTTTATAATTACGCCCATGTTATTTTTTCCAACAAGGCTTTCAATTACACTCGTTTGTTACAAGCAGTCTCTCTCTCTCTCTCTCTCTCTCTCTCTCTCTCTGTAGTATTGAATTTTGCTAGTCAAAGTATGAATTAATTAAAGCGCGGACAATTATTATTAAAGCGCTCGCTTCGACAGAGACAAAAAGACAAGCCGTTGGCGTTAAATAAATTTTAGCCTGCGAAACGTAGGAAATGTGTGTCGACTTAACGGCAAGGTGTTACTCGTATTTTCTCGCGACATCTTTGCGTTCGTCTCGTTTCTTTTTCTCGCCGTTGATTCTCGACGCTGAACGTTGAAAGTTTCAACGTCACCAAACGCGTTGATCTTTTTTTTTCCTTTCTCTCTCTCTCGGTCGATCGACGTTGTAATTATCGCTTTTCCAACACGAACGAGAAACGAAGTTCTTGGAAAACGAGCGAAATATTGCTTCGCTGTATTTAATTTGCATCTGAATCCGCGGCCAAGTTGAATCCGCGCTGTGGAACGGGGGCAATTGCGACTTTATCCGATTTTCCGCGATTTTACGATTCGATAGCTCGTGTAAATGCCCGTGTAAACAAATCATTTGGCAATCACCGGCCGTTCGCTATTTATTCCATTTTGAATATATTTTCGACGACTCGGCCGAGACTAAAGTTGTTTCGAGGAAATTACCAAGTGAATCTTCGTTCGATTCGATCGTCCTGTTATTAATTTACGGATACGAGACACATGGATATAAAGTAAAAAGCTCTCTTCCAATGAAGTAAAAAATATTCTAGATCTATCTTTGTCTAGAATACTGTCCAACCAGAATTGGAATAATCGAGTGAGAATTTTATTATTTGAACGATTTTGAACCATGAATGTTCATGACGTCCCTTTTAGCGAGTACTTGTGTTTGCGAATTGATCTCTTTCTATGTGGAGCACACGAAAAATAAAATAAGGAGAGAGATTTTTGACGATCTTGGAAATACTCTGTTCGTATTGCCACTATATCAGACCAGATATTGATGAACTGGTATCTAAAGAGGAAGCTCAGTCATTAAAAATTTTAACACTTTCATCAATATAAATATATTTTTTTTATATTTCTTCCAATCATTGTAAAAGTTGTTTTAATATCGTTATAAGTGTTGGGGGAGGGGGGGGTACCCATAAGTAACGTTGTTTCTTTCAAATTTAATACGCATTGCCATCTAGTGGCGATAATTTAACTTACTACAACATAACCTATCTTCTAGTTAAATATATTAACATTTCGCGCGTTTGTTGTTAAATTGTATTATAGATTGAAACTCGTTGTATTGACTATTAAATGAAATATAGATTTTACACAGTATCAAAGAATAATGACGTCACTCGTGGATATCCTTCACAATGTAGGTTACATTGAACTGATTAAAAAAAAAGAAGTATGCGCGGGTCCTGACAAATTTCTGTCGGTCAATCAGGCCATTTAGAGGATCTAAATGGTTGGACACCCGTGATTTAGAAGTTGGATAGACATCTTTGTCCAGTCGTTTCACGTAATATTCCGTTGCCCGCAGTCCGCATGGAAACGGAATTTATCCTCGTGATTGCTAATGAATCGGAACGCCTGCCAGGGTTTGTTTAGCTGGATCAGATTCGCTCGTCTGACAATAAGTCCAAATCGTCCTCTCGGGTCTCCTCTGTGTCTTCTAAATACATTTCAATGTCGCTTTATCTTCATTTCGGCGACGACAAGACGACAAGGGGGTAGGGTGGGGGGGGGAGGGGTCTCGGCCAATCAGCCACAGTCACGTAGACCGAAGAGACGGCAAGAAGAGTAAAAAAAAAAGAAAAAAAAAGAAAAAGCAGAGGAGAGGAAAGAAAAGGAAGAAGCAGAAGACAAAAAGAAAAAAGAGAGAAAGAAACAGAAAGGGACAATTGTTAGCACTGGCGTTGCATAATTCAGGCGGACGCGGGATCGTTAAGGAAAAGTTTCGCCATTAGAAGCACGAAAATGTAAAGCATGCCAACTGGAGGAACACGTGGAAGGGAAATGGCGGAAAGGATACGGGAGGCTGTCTTCTTTAAATTGTATCGCAAATTGCTAGCCCTCCCGCTGAGGCAAAAGAAGCAACCCAGCCGATAACGTCGGTCGCTGTAATGGCCTGTTACGCCAACGTCAAGCCCATCATTGACGTCGTCGTCTTCGTCGTCGTCGTCGTCGTCGTTGTTGTTGACGACGACTGCGGATTTTCTCACTTTATTCCGGCTGATTCTCCCTATTTCCAGTTTGAGAGCTTCGCGGGATCCCTCGTTCGTCGTTTATTCCGACGTCGTTTGCGATGTATCGTAGTTTCCGTTTTCGAGTTTTTCGCGAGACGCGATTGAAAGGACATACACGGTCATTGTCAGACGATGCCTCGCGTTCGAGCCAATGTATTTGTAATTTCGACGTGTCCCGTCTCTCTCTCTCTCTCTCTCTCTCTCGTCTCTTCTGGAGACCGGCTGTTGCGACAAACGAAAAACCGAATGAAGCCACACGCGGCAGGCATAGAATGATAATTTCTCGCGTTCGCGAATATTACGACAGGGACGTCAATCAGTTTAATGTTCGAGACGCTCGACTGCGGACAATTACCGCTCGTCGTTGCGGCTGGTAAAGCAACGAGGGCGACCTAAGAAGAAGGGGCGCTTAATTTGAAAGCACCTTCGATAACGACGTTGTTCCTCCTCCTTCTCCTGCCCCTCTGGAAGGAGTGGCGTTTCTCTGCGCCTTTTAAACGTCGAACTCATCGCGAGATTGCAGACGCTGAAACTTTCATCCGGCGTTAGAAAACCGGGATCGTAGAATCGTCCGTCGAGCAGCGAGACTCGTTCGTTCGTCTCACCTGTCCTCCGCGAGAGAACGATAACGATTTGATCTGCCTCGGAGTCTGCCGACGTCCGAGATTGGACGCCCGCCAACGAATTCATCGTTCTCTTCGTTCTTCCGAAGGATTTTCGAAGGAACGAAAGGAATCTTGGAGGAGAGGGGAGGGGAGAGGCTCACTTTTGCCGGCTGATTGTTGAACTTTGAACAGGCTTTCTTTCCTCTTAATGAACGTCGTATCCATCGAGTCCAATTTGATCGTTAGCGGAGAAGCAGCACGTGGTTCCGAAAGGAGGACGAAAGGAATGAGAAGTGGTGTGAGTCGAGGCGAACGCTTCTCCGTCACGGAAGTAGTCTAATCGAAATTATAAAGACGCATGGAGTACTCATGGATGAGGACGTTTGGAGAACTCACTCGTAAGTTGCGATATTTGTGGTTATGGTGATTCATTTTTCGAGGCATTCTTCCTTCGAGGTAGCGGAAAATAAAACGCGTAAGAAGAACGAAAGATATGCAGTATCGTAGCCATTATAATATACATTTGAAAGAAAATCTTGGATTATCTAGAGTTTCGAAAGCAACTGGCAATAATCATTACATTGGTATTGTTTACGTTGATAGCTAAATAACCTAACATATTTGACAGGCGTTGCTTTTGAGTTCAGTTGGATATTTGAAGACCAGAAATTGGTTTTTTTTTAAGAAAAGTAAAATAAAGTCACCGTTGTAATTTCAAAATGGGAAAATTTTCACCCAAATAACGTGAATTTACAAAGAAGAGATGCCAAATCGAAGCAATTGACTAAGGAACAACATCACATGGTATAAGGAACAAAGAAAAATTAGAACACGGTGCTATTAATCAAGATAATGCAAAACCACATTTTTCTGATAATGATAAAGATATTGTTGCCGCAGGTTCTATTGATGGTTGGAATATTCAATTTAAGTCACAACCACCAAACAGTCCCGATTTAAACGTTCTCGATTTGGAGTTTTTTAATTTTATTCAATCACTACAACATGAAGCTTCGCCAAACACAATTGATGAATTGATTGAATGTGTTCAAGATGCATTTGACAAATTAGAGAGAGATACTCTTGATAACGTTTTTATAACATTACAAACGTGTATGGAATCAATTATGTTGACAGGAGGGGGAAATTCCTATGAAATACCTCATATAAATAAGGTAAAACTTCGTCGTGAGGGTCGATTAGCTGAAAAGTATATATATGTTCTGAAGAAGCGTTCAACAAGGCTAGATCTCACTTTAACTAAATTTGGATTACACTAAAATTATTTGTATTTAGTTATATTGTGATAATAAAATGAATTTAATATTTCTTTTATATTTAATTTTAGTTTTATTTGATTTTTCTCGCAAATGTATACCATATCTTCGGACAGAAGGAGTATATTTTAGTTGCGTATTGTTGGTCGTCTGATCGTCGAAAAGATGTGACTGTTTTTCCTCGTTGAAAAAGAGAGAGTCGAGCGAGTTGGGAAACTGAGTCGATTAGAGTCAAGGAAGAAATGTTGAAAAAAGAGTCGTTAATCTGTGTCTATTTGTCTTCTCTAGTTATTTGTTGTTGCTCGATAAATATCATATCTCTACAGATATAAGACTCCTTTTCGCTTATCTATCTATCTATCTATCCATCTATCTATCTATCTATCTATCTATCTATCTATTTATCTATCTATCTATCTATCTATCTATATATATATATATATATATATATATATATATATATATATATATATGTATCGCGCTCTCGAAACCTCGCGGGTCGATCCCTGTTCGAAAAAGCCCGAGGGTGTATCCGTGCGAAGGATACGTCAACTTTGTCAACGCGTAATCGAACGTCGCCAACGTGACGTGCATGGACTGATGCAGAAACAGAAATAGAAATAGAGATAGAACGAGAGAGTGTGTGAGAGAGAGAGAGAGAGAGAGATGGAAAAGAATCGAAGGTCCCTACGGGCGGTAGTCACTTGTATAATATTCAATACGCTTCCTGGTACAGGTGGCTATTCATCAATTCAAATCCGCAAGTTCTGCCCATTCATACAAATTCCGCGCGCACCGTCCCTCTATTAATGGATGCAGTTCCCCTTAGGGGACCCGCAGAGAGAGAGAGAGAGAGAGACGGCGGCGGCCGCTAGAAGAGCGCCAACCCGGGAAAGGGAACGTAGCGAAGCCCGAGCGAAAACAGGGGGATGATTCGAAACGTACGGCCCGATAGGGAAATCCAGCATACGTCCGAACGGTCCGTCGCCCCTTTTATCCGGCCCCGACAACCAACTCTCCCTCCCCTCCACCTCCTATTCTCCCTATTCTCGAGGCGATAACGTTTTCGGCTGCTTTGTCTTGCTCTCACCACATACACACAAACACAGAGAGCTGCTTTATCGTTTTCTCTATCCTTTCACCTGTGCCAACTGTCGGAAGCGGCCAACCCTTTTTCTTCTTCCTAGGCGACACTAGGTATCGCTAGAGGAATCTACCTCTACGGGAGGGGTAGGGGAAGAGTAGTAGTCTCCTCCGGGGCGTTTGTGTTTTCAAAGGGTTGTCGAGCGCGGCAGTGCGCGTGTGTGTGTGTATTGGTATTTCCAAGCAGGCGCTGGCAGAGCTGTGAGGTGTGAAAGGATTTATAAGGGTCAGGGTGAGGGATTTTGGCGACGATAATAAGGTTTGGGGCTTCCTTTACCTAACCGTGGCGGATAGACGAGATGAGGGAGGGGGGGAGGGACGGACGTCGTATCGACGTCGTTAGGAATTTGCGCGCTCGTTCTCGCTCTCGGTAACAAAGGGTTCCGGATCTTCCGATTCAACCTGCTCCCCAACCTGGGAAAATGTACCTAAAACGAAAGTGGTGAACGCGACGACGTTCGACCGTTGGGGGAGAGGGGAGGGAATACACGGTCGATTGGATGGAAAAATGAGCGGGAGAACGTCTTCGTAGACTGGCTTCTGCTTTTCGTAAAGAGCAGTTGCTTTCCCACTTGGCTGCCGCGAGCCACCGGGTGGTAATAATAATTTATTCGAAGGAACAACGAACACGTGCCCGGAAGGGAATCTAATAGAACGAGATTACTTCCTCTCCCCTGTAGAACCTAGAAATCACGAGGCTCTCTCACGATTCTCGAGCTGAACCTGCAGAGGAGCGCAGGATCCGTTCTTTTTAAACATAAATGAACCGCAGGACGAGCGCCTTTCCTTTCTACGAGTCGCTTCTTTTCCCGGTTTGCTCGCTGAAAGGGAAACAAATCGGAAAGGCGTTTTCGCCCACTCGGTTTTCTCTCTCTCTCTCTCTCTCTCTCTCTCTCTCTCTCTCTCTCTGTCTCCTTTTTCCGGCGAGCATTTTTGCGCTGGCGCACGGCTGACAGTTGAATGATTATCCAACGCTTCCTCTTTTAAAGTAGGTCCCGTCTTCTCTTTCTTCGGCCAGCTTGCGCTCGCGCTCACGCTCTCCTCGCCTCTCCTCTTCACTCCTCTTTTCTCCCATACACCACCGAGCACCGGCCAAGTTTACCGTCTTCCCCTGTCTCTTCTCTGCTTTCGCTCCGTGCCCTTTAGCGTGTTCCCTGCCGTGACATCTTTGATTATGAGCGTCTCTGCAGGGACACGCTATTTGCGGGCAGCGAGCATCAAAGATTTGAATAGAGGACCCTCCCGATGCTTTTGATGTGTCTCTCGGTTATCCAGCAGCCCAGCGCTGACCATCGGCGCCCGCGTCTCTTCTAAGCGTGCTCTTGCGCGTTCTCGCTCGTCTTCGCTCGCTTTTACCCGCCGCGCGTCTGCCCTCCCCCCCACCCCGCCGCGCTTTCGCTAATTTACTCTCACGTTAATAACTCCACGAGGGAGTCCGCCTCGTGGAAACTCTATTACACACGTATGCGCGCGCCGTTTTTCAATTAGACGGCCGCCGTATGTGTTTAGCCGGATGCGTATTTATTCAGCAACGCGGATGCTCGAACCCGAGATCGATCGATGAAACCTCACTCTCACTCTCGTTTCTTCCTTTCTCTCTCTTTCTCTCTCTCTCTCTCTCTCTCTCTCTCTTGTCCGCTTCATATTTTTGATTCTTCAAACGATCTTTTGAAATCATTGTTGCGAGAATGTCTTTCTCGTAAGGGTGAATATAAATGGCCTCTTTATTACGTGTCTTTATAGTTTGAGGTTATGTATCTTTAGGCTCGCACAATTCCCTCCATTTCTACGTTCCTCGGACTCGATTAACATTACAACTGTCGAAAACTCGGTTTCACGTTTTTGATTGTTCTTTCGAAATCATTGTCGCGAAAATTTCTTTCTCCTAAGAATGGATATAAATGGCCTCTTTATTACGTGTCTTTATAGTTTGAGGTTATGTATCTTTAGGTTTCGCACAATTCCCTCTACACTCGATTAACACTGCAACTGTCGAAAACTCGGTTTCACGTTTTTGATTGTTCTTTCGAAATCATTGTCGCGAAAATTTCTTTCTCCTAAGGTTGGATATAAATTGTCTCTTTATTACCTGTCTTTATAGTTTGAGGTTATGTATCTTTAGGCTCGCACAATTCCCTCCACTTCTACGTTCCTCGGACTCGATTAACATTACAACTGTCGAAAACTCGGTTTTTCGATTTTCGATTTCTTCACGTTTTTGATTGTTCTTTCGAAATCATTGTCGCGAAAATTTCTTTCTCGCAAGGACAGATATTATCTCTTTATTACTAAAGTGCGCCTTTATAATTCGTCGAGAGATTCTAAGCTTAGGTGCGCACAATTCCCTTTATTTCTACGTTTCTCGTACTCGATTAACACTAGAACTACCAAAATCGGTCAAAACGATCAATTTACAATTTTTTTTAGAGCAATTTCTTATTTAATGGATTTACAATGTCGCATTTTTTTTTTTTTTTAGAGGTTCGAATGATTTTTGTAAAATATACGAATAAAAGATTCATTATACCGTGTTACACACCTTTTCCTATTCCTTACATTCTAACTTCTTTCACTCAATTTTTACATTTTAGTAGAACTCGGTAGTTAAAGCAAAGCACACGTTTTTTTATTTTTTTATTTTTCCCAAGAAACGGTTCGTCGCGCTCAGAAAATTTCGAATGGGGCCAAAACCCTGGACAACGGCGCGTTCTCCTTCTGGTCTGAACTGACAATTAAAGCAAATTTCGTTTCTCGCGGGAGGATTCTACGCTCCTACGATAGTGGAGTACTGTCGCTCTGCCATGAATATTCACGAAGAATCGAAGGAAAAGAGCCTGCACTTGATATTAAAGCCGACGATGCATATTTATTCGAGATTCTACCGAGTCGGTAATAAATTTATATCGAGAGAGAAATGACGGGAAAAAAAAGGGGGAAACATCGGGGTGATCGCTTTCTCTCGAAATTTAACACTCGAAATGGTCAAAATGGACAAAATTACCAATTCACTACATAATTTCTGTTAGATATTTTATTAGACGTAACAGTGTATCTTTAAAGATTTAAATAATTTTTCTATCAAATATATGAATCAAAGCTTGTATACTCCATTGTGCAAAGTTTCTCTATTCTTTTTGACTATTTTAATGTCTTTGGTGGGAATTTTATATTTCAATCTCAGTGTTAATGTCTGAAGGTGTTCTTAATAGAGGTTAGTTCTTATATTAATGTAACAATGTACTAGCAAAATGGTTAAAATGACCAATTTATTGTATAATTTTTGTTAAATATTTTATAGACATAACAACGGTGTATCTTTAAAGATTTAAATAATTTTTCTATTAAATATATGAATTAATGCTTGTATACTCCATTGTGCAAAGTTTCTCTATTCTTTTTGACTATTTTAATGTCTTTGGTGGGAATTTTATACTTCAATCTCAGTGTTAATGTCTGAAGGTGTTCTTAATAGAGGTTCTTATATTAATGTAACAATGTACTAGCAAAATGGTTGAAATGACCAATTTAGTGTATAATTTTTGTTAGATATTTTACAGACGTAACAACCGTGTATCTTTAAAGATTTCAATGATATTTCTATTAAATATATGAATCGAAGCTTGTGTACTCTATTATGCGACAAAGTTTCTCTATATTTTTCACTTTAACTTGTCTCTCTGGTGGACGTTTTATGCTTCGAATCTCGCCGCGGAGGTGGTTGCAACCTTAAATGAAGCAAGATTTCTTTCGCCGGGGGATGGCGCGGGGTCACGTCGATTAAGATTCGCTCTGTGTTGTTTGTCCCTAAACGTCCCTGAACGTCATTTCCTCCGAGTCGATTCACCGTCGTCTCGGCGTGCTGCTTCCGCTCGGGCTCAATCACAGGAACTCCTCGAAATCCCAAGAGTCGCGGCGAGGTATTTCTGATCAAAGCGAACGACCAAGACAATTGACCACCGCCATCTTTGCCATCGTCTAGACACCGCCGCGCTACACCCACCTCCCGTCTTCTCTTCTTTACCTATTTCGACGTGGTGGAGCCTTCATCCGGGATCCAAAGGAATCCCGAAGGCAGACGATCACGGATTTTCATTCCATACCTGATCGAGCAACGCGACTCGACTCGACTCGATCCGACCTTTGCGTCCCGGCATGGCGGAAACGCTGTTTAGCAACGTATTAATAACGCATCAAAGGTAAACGTCAACCTTTGATTCGCAGTCGAGGAAATTACCGGCAACGGCACTTACACCCACGCATCGAATTTTTCGGTGTATAATAATAATAATAATAGTAATAATAATAATAATAATAATAATAATAATAATAATAATAATAATAATAATAATAATAATAAATAATAATAATATTTTGTCGAGTATTCTCTCTAAGAGAAATAGATTTTGTTGCCGTCACTATTTGCCCCACCTACTTCTTCTTTTTGAACGAAACATCGAAATAAATATAAGAGAAAACTAAGTAATTTTATTAATTCAATCCGTTATTGAAATTAGAACGGATTTATTGTTAGTAGGTGGTGATTTTTGGTTTTATATGCTGTTTCTGTGGAAATGAAAAATCGTTGATACTTCGAACTGTTATAATTTCGCGAAAACAAATCAGGTGACGATCTATTTCGGTTTCATCGTCAAAACGTGAAGCTTCCATTATCAGACAGCGCTGGATTCTACTTCTTCTCCAAGATATTTATTTTTCATGTAGCAAACATAGCAAATGGATGAATGTCCTTGTGAAAACATTGAGAAATTTCATTTCTGAACTGAAATATCTCCTTAAAACTTGTTGTACGATTGTTTTTCATTGTTCTGCCGAATTTTGAATATCGGAGTTAAACGAGAAATCAAGGAACTCTAATAGTTTAAAGTTCAACAGGATGCCAGAAAGAAATCGTGCAGCAGATTTTAAAGTATCGCCGCGAAGAGAAAATTTGAATTTTCAAGGCCACGGCGAGTCAAGTCGATCAAAAAATTATTTACGTCCTCACAGACGTTTGAGGTTTGACAATTTTCGAGAATAAAAGCACTCTTACTTCCCTAATCGAGACAGTGAAAATAGATACTGTCGTGATTTCCTCCTGCGAAGTAATAACAATCTAAATTGTCGACGACTTTTCATCATTATGCAATCAGTTATGTCGCTCATTGCAGGTGCAGACGTTTTCGAAAGTAAAGCCAATCTTTCTTACATAAACCTAACTTAACCTAAACCTAACCTAAACCTATGATCCAATAAGAGATGATTCTAGAAGAATCGCGAAGAAGTGACGAGTCGAAAGAAAGGAACAAAATTCCTTCGTTTTCGAGGAAAACGACTTTGAAAATTTACCAAGTGTTTGGCTAATTGTCAACTCGAACATAGAAGTATAATTGACAGAAAGTTATTCCACGTACGAAAATAAGTAAAAACTGTAGAACGAAATTTTCTCGCAGGACTCGAAAACTTCGAATTTGAAACTTTATTCAGCACCACCAAGGTTATTTTCTCGCCAAAAATGAATCGCTTTGAACGAAAAAAATTATTATTCTGTCATTTAGTGTATCTGACGAATCTTTCAAATTCATTTTCTCTACGAAAACAAATAATTTTCTTCTTATCTTTCTAGTTTTCTCACCCTGGTTGCGGGACACCTAGTATATATCGGCGCGGAAACATTGAAATTAGTCGAGTGATATTAACCCCTTTCTTTCGCGGATAAGGGGAAGTAATTTACAACAGATTTAGGACCAAGGTTATTTTCTCGAAAAAATGACGTCTTGAACGAAAAAAAGTATTATTCTATCCTTTAGTGTATCTGACGAATCTTTCAAATTCATTTTCTCTACGAAAACAAATAATTTTCTTCTTACCTTTTTAGTTTTCTCACCCTGGTTACGGGACACCCAGTATATATCGGCGCGGAAACATTGAAATTAGTCGGGTGATATTAACCCCTTTCTTCCGCGAAGCTGATTCTTTCGCGGATAAGGGGGAATAATTTACGACAGATTTAAGACCAAGGCTATTTTCTCGCCAAAAATGACGCCTTGAACGGAAAAAAATTATTATTCTATCCTTTAGTACTTATTTTCGAAGTGTACCTGACATAAATCTTTCAAATTCATTTTCTCTACGAAAACAAATAATTTTCTTCTTATCTTTCTAGTTTTCTCACCCTGGTTGCGGGACACCCAGTATATATCGGCGCGGAAACATTGAAAATAGTCGAGTGATATTAACCCCTTTCTTTCGCGGATAAGGGGAAGTAATTTACAACAGATTTAGGACCAAGGTTATTTTCTCGAAAAAATGACGTCTTGAACGAAAAAAATTATTATTCTATCCTTTAGTGTATCTGACGAATCTTTCAAATTCATTTTCTCTACGAAAACAAATAATTTTCTTCTTATCTTTCTAGTTTTCTCACCCTGGTTGCGGGACACCCAGTATATATCGGCGCGGAAACATTGAAATTAGTCGGGTGATATTAACCCCTTTCTTCCGCGAAGCTGATTCTTTCGCGGATAAGGGGGAATAATTTACGACAGACTTAAGAATATCCATTAAACGAACGGAGTTGTCGAGTCTGTTGGCAACTTTGTCGTAAACCAGCGCGGAAAGTAGGAAGATAGGGAGAGATGGGGTGGAAAGGGGGGAGGGGGAGAGAGTGATCCAATCGGAAAGGGTTAACGCTAAGCAGCCTCCGGATTAAAACGCTTAAGGGTCTTCATTGTCATTTGATCTATTGAAATGAAAACCTCCCGGAGGGGAATACCTCTAACTTAACCCCCCCGGGGGAGAGGAACTTTCGCGATTTCCTGCCTTCCGCCGGTAGTCCTACTTTCTCTTTCTTCTTTTTCTTTCTCCTTTTTCCCCGCTCCCCGCTCCCTCACTCCTCTTTTTTATTTGCGCAAGAGCTGAAACGTTTATTGCGTTTAACCGCGGCCCTACGCGACGAGTGCTTTAATATTTAAATTGCAGATCAACCGTTATATTAATTCAGCTTCCGTCGTCCGGCGGAATTTATTTATTATCTTCGAGGACAGGGGAAGTTTCGTCTCGTTCGCGGAAATGCAACCATCTCTCGCTGCGAACGAACGAAGGGGGGGGGTGAGTTTTTCTTTTTTTCTTTTTTTTTTCTTCTTTACGAACAAACCAGAAATCGGCAGGCAGGGGAGAGATCGATTTGACTCTCGAATACGACGAGTCTGAAGGTAGGCGAATTGTCAAACGATCGCGGCAGAAACAAGTGGTGGCGCGGCGAGAGCGCGGGGCGAATATTCAAGCGGAAGCGGAACGAGTGAAGTCGCCTGCGCGCCGGAAAGGCAAGGTAATCCAATGAAATCTCACGGCAAGCAGGCAGGTTTCGCTGTTTCCGCCTGCGTCGGCTTCCATCCACCGTCGGCTCCTTTATCGTTCCGTGCTCATCCGTAAAATTGCACATGACTTTTCAAGATGTCACGCCGGTGGAACGTGCGCGATTCGTTCTTGGAATTCCTCCCCCCCCCCTCCTCCCCATTTCCTCCCCCCACCTTTCGTCTTCGCTTTTCCGCCGCAGCCTTAGCACCGCTGCCATGTACAACACGACAACGCGGATCGACGCTTTTAATGCGCAGCCAAGAATCTGTCATCGAAAGATCATTCGACAGTCGTCGTCTCGCAGCGATTTTTCACCTTGGATCGACTTGTTCTTCGATCTGTGTCTCGCCTGAGAATTTCGCGGTGAATTAATCTCTCAACACACTCGAGTTAAGTCGGGTTTAATCGCCTCTTGATCGCCGCATTTTTTTCAAGGACCGCGCATCAGATCGCCGCGGATTACTTTCAGTTTTAAGTAAAATGTACTTTTACTCATAAATAAATAATTTAAATATTTTTTTACTTACATAATTGGCGAGCCACAATCAATTGGGATATAACTTGCACTTGAAGAAGAAAAAACACTTGATATTTCACTAGGGTTGCCACACAATGGATCAAATACTAAATATTAAGAAAATTTAGAAAGTTATATGCATGTTTGTTAAATTTGAAATGTTGTAAATTTATAGTCTGAAGAATACACATATATATTATACACGATGAAACTAATATTTATTTATGGTGTGGTGTATGCTTCGAAGTAAATAGTTGGGCAGAGGTGGAATTTTACAGTTTTCGCGCGCGAATTTTGTTTCTTGCCTTCTCTTCAGTCCAAAATCAAGGAAGAACATATATATATATTTTTCGATTTTTTTAGTAATGGAAAATGATTCTATATGTTCCTGTTAAGAAATCAAAATTAAATTAGAAAAATCGGTAAGAAACACGTATGAAAGTGATTAGTTCATCAAACCGATTTTTGTCTCTGTATCAAGACAACGCTATCAAACGAAGCTCGATCACGAGCAATTTTCGATCTAACCTAACTCAAACCCACCACTTGCAAATTAAATGATCAGCAAAATCGGTAAGAAACACGTTTGAAAGTGATTAGTTCATCAAACCGATTTTTGTCTCTGTATCAAGACAACGCTATCAAACGAAGCTCGATCACGAGCAATTTTCGATCTAACCTAACTCAAACTCACCACTTGCAAATTAAATGATCAGCAAAATCGGTAAGAAACACGTTTGAAAGTGATTAGTTCATCAAACCGATTTTTGTCTCTGTATCAAGACAACGCTATCAAACGATGCTCGATCACGAGCCATTTTCGATCTAACCTAACTCAAACCCACGACTTGCAAGTCGGTAAGAAACAAGCGTGCAAGTGGCCAGTTCGTCAAACCAATTTTTATCTCTGCATTCAGATGCCCAATCACGGACCATTTTCAATCGAATCTAACTCAAATTCACACCATTTTCCACTTGTAAATTAAATTAGAAAAATCGGTAAGAAACACGTGTGAAAGTGGTCAGTTCATCAAATCGGTTTAATCAATTTTTTAACTCAGGCAAACTTGCGATGCACATTGACGACTGCTTGAAATTCAAACGAGTTATCACGTGTTAGAAAGATGCAGTCGACAAAATTCCGTGCTATTGAACATCATTCGAATGATTGATTTCCAATGGTACGTCATTTTATTTGAAACGATGCTTCGTAGATGATCGACGAGAAAAAGAAAGAAAATTTTCGAGATGTGAAGGGTCAACATAGCTCCTCCGAGGAAGAAATTTCTAGTCTTCTCGGGAAAGAAGAATTTCAAGAACTATCCGAAACGTCGAAGCAAGACAAGAGAGAGAGAGAGAGAGAGAGAGAGAGAGAGAGAGAGAGATAGAAGAGAATTTTATAACGTTCGTTACGCGGTTAGACTTGAGGGGTGAGGTTGGGAGAGTGAGAGGGAAGTCTGAGGGGTTGAAGGGAGGGCAAGTAACCTGAGGGGAAGTCCTGCGAATGTCCTGCGAAAGAAATCGAGTTACAGGGACTTGGCTGCGGTGTAACTTCCAGTCGTTTTCAACGAACGATTCAATAACTGTCCGACAGCTCGTGTTCGCCCGGGCACTTTAATTTTTTACGCTTCCATCTTCTCGAACTGCACGACATGAAATATTCTCTCTCTCTCTGTCTCTCTCTCTCTGTCTCTTTTTTTTATTCGAAACAAATTCATCGTCAATCGTCGTCAAAATTCGAGAAAGACGACAGTGATTAGAGACGCGACGAAGCTAAATTAGCCACGAAAGCCAATCGTAGGTAAGTAGATAAGCAGCAACGGAACAAGGGGTTGCCCTCGACTGAGAGTAAATAACGAAAGAGAGAAGGAAAAAGAGAGAGAGAGAGAGAGAGGGAGGCGACGCGGCGTGACGCGAGTCCGGCAAAAAGCGCGCATCCAGAGCGGAAATCAAGAGGGTGCAAGAGGAAGGGTGACAAAGGAATGGGAATGGTGGCAAGCATGGGGAGTTGGAGGGAGAGATCACTGGATCATGAGGCATGATTTCACGGGACGGTGGTTGGCTGAGTGTCATGCCATCGGATGCCGGAGCTGTGTGCTTCATGTATCATGTATGGAGGGTGACAGAGTTTCATGGAAGAGAGCCGGGGCGTCGGAAAGGGAACGGAAACTGGGAAAAGCGTTTCCACCAGGGCCGCCGCCACTGAGAACACTTGATTCGAAAGCAGATGTCACTTCCGAAACACGCGTTGCTCCGCCGTGTCCTGCATATTTATTGCTCGAAAAGAATTCTCGCTCGGCGTTCGCGGTCAACTTGCGACATCGAGGCTGTCGAGCCAATGGAAAGTTTCGCAAGCGAGATTCGTCTGTGTCCTGTGTAACCCTTTGACGATCCCCATCGCTCGGCGGAACGAAATTCAGCTTCGTTCAAACGCTTCGACAGAGACTCAGCGTTATTTCTGGTTGTCGATAGCGTTAACGTTGGATCGTTCGACGTTAACGACAGTCTTTCGCCATACTTTTTTTTTCTCTTTTTTCTTTTTTTTTTTTTGGTTTCTTTTTTGTAAAATGACTTGACTTTTCATCCGCTCCTCGAACGTTATCCAATTTTCAACAATTTTCCACCACGCGGGTAACGCGGGTGATATCGTTTTCGAGCAAACACACATACGTTTCTACGTTCCCTCGAAATTTAATTAAACTTCCAGAAGTCTTCCTTTGACAATTAAGACCCACTTTCGCGTTATCAAGCGAAATTGTCCAATTAAATGAACTCTGGTATTATTCCGGGGGTGTACGCGAAATATTTCACCGTGTGTGTCTCTGTAGAAACCGCCGTGCCGCGTTTTGAAATACGGTTGGTTAAACGTAAAGTTGGCTATTTCTTCTCTTTTTTTTTTTTCCTTTCAAGGTCGAAATAAGGTCTTCCACGTCAACGAGAGGTTTCATTCGATTCATTTTTCTGGTCGACGCTTCTTCTTCGACGACCTCGCGTTTCGTCGTGGTATAGTTGATTCTTCTCACCGTAACGAACGAAGCATGTGTAAATTACCTGATTGAACGATGAATAATATTGAAAACGCTGAGAATGCAAGCATTCCTCGTTTGAAAGATTTCTCCAGCACACAGAAACTTTATTTGCAAGCAATCGCGGTACTTTTTTCAGCTCTTATTCGTGGAGAAGTTTCATTTGCCCGCGAATTGGCGTGAGCCAACTTGCAGAAGAATCTGCTTAGAGAAGAAGAGATTTTTTTTTTAAAAAGCAATCGTTCGCTTGAATTTCTATCACACGCTGCTTAAACTGACACATTTTGCTTTGTCCGAGTGAAGTTTCTCCGCGCGATACGTGTTTTTGTATAAATTCACACGCGTACGTACACACGTGCCCGACTTTATATCGTATCGGCGAATTTTTCCCAGACGCGGAGTTTAAATTCGCGCGTTTTTCCCTCTTTTGAAAAGTGTTTCCGCGTTTCATACTTCGCTGGGATAAATCCTTCCGATTTTTTTTGTTTTTCTTTTTTCCTTTTTTCTTTTTTTTTTTTTTTTTTTAGAAATCTTATTTTCCCTTTGACCAGAGAGCAGTTGGTAAATCCGCGCGCATCGGTGGACTCGCTCGAATGGAAAAAACCCGCCATTCTGTCGAGGCAAATGTTCAGAATTCTCCCTTTTCAGAGATGCTTCGCGTTTTCTTTTTAACGAGAAACTTCTCGCGCGCGAAATATCGCCTGTTGCCTAATGCGCGCGTCCAAAAGCTCGCGTTCGCCCAATGATTTTCATCCAGAGTGTCGTTTTGCATCCGATCTTCTACGCCACACATTGACAGAAAGGAGTTTTCATTCGAGATTGAGGAAGACGAGATCGCTCGAAACAGCGCAGTCTTTTTTTTTTTCTTTTAAATTTAAACCGAAATTAATAGATTCGTTATCGTTGCGCGTCGTTAACTGAACCCTTGGCTACTGTCGACGCCTATGGGCGCTCACTTCACGTTGCTCGAATCGAACTGAAGGCGCCTGCAAGCGCCCGGGCAAATGTTATCGACGCGAGTGAATTCTAATTCAACAATTACATCTCCCGCTATTTGTCATTGTTTTGCACAGTTATTTCACTTGTGAAATTTCATTCGATAACATTAACTTAACACTTTACCGACCGGCAGCCTATTAATCGGCTACTATTTACCGCTATCGGTCGGTAAAGTATGGATATCGTATAATAATATATTTATATATTTTAACACTTTACCGACCGGTAGCGTATTAATCGTCTATTGCTTACTGTCATCGGTCGGTAAAGTGTTAAAAATGAAAACGCCTGGTAATAAATTAATTAGAAAAAGGCGCAAATGTTTGGCGCAAATGTAGAGGACAGAATGCGAGATACGTGACGGAGAATTGTTACGTATCGTTTCGAATTGTACAAAATAATTTACTAAATTATTCGATATATCGTGAAATAAAGCTTAAATCTTTCTCTTAAATCCTTTACTACGTGCGCCAACCGTTCAATATAGAACGCGAATGAATAAATAAATAAATAAATAAATATAGTGCAATTGCAAGTGTTTGAATTATTTCGATGTACCTTCTGAGAAATCTCTACGTGCGATACGTATCAAAGTCTGTCTTAGCCGAGGGAGTTAATCACTATTGTTTAATTAAATGTTCGAGGCAATACGCCGCGTTGAATCACGGACAAACGGAATAAATCGGCGAGCTTAGCGAAGCAATACAGGCTTGAAGAGGAGCATAACAGTCCCGGAATTCGTCGAGCCGGAAAAATGAATTTTCCACGGGTTATCGGGCTGCAACTTGGGTCTCGCCTCTTTAACCGCCGCTGTTCCGAATATTATATATATATATATACGGCAATGGAACGAAACGGGTTTGAAGGAGCTAATCAGGGAAGCCGGGTGTCAAAGCCCCGTGGCTCTCGACTCACTCACGCTCCATGAGACACATTCACGTCAATCCCAGACACACCGTGCGTGCGTAAGGAACTTGTGCCAAATTCCCCGGGACCATTCCACGTGCGTTCGGCGTGCAACCACTCGAACAAGTGTTGATTACGGCGGCGTCCGCGTTCACATTCGAACGAACGAAGAAGTTGAACGTCTCCGTCATTCAGCTGTGAAAACACGATACGATTAAGTTGAATCGAACTTGTTGAGAATTGTCGATATCTTGCAAACACTCGACACGCGACTCACGCGAGAAGAAAGAAATATGTTATTATTCGTCGTAGAGATTTAAATTATTTCATTTTATTTTATTTTATTAACGCTCTTTTTTTTTTACAATCGCTTAGAGAATACTCAACAGCCTCGTCGAGGTTCACGTTTGGGCAGGGAAACATAATCGTATAAATCATATGTTCATTTTACTCGTAACGATTTACACGTAGAATATTTCGACACGGTTGTTCCAATATTTTCTTTTCACGTTGATATCTTTTGTTAACCAAAGTCGAGTATACACACCCGTGCAAAGCGTCAACTTCTATAAATAATTGTGCAATTTTATTATTTCAATGAAGTTTTTAATACACGAACATTCTCCTCTAGATCAACCACTTTGCCTTGCGATTTTATTTTCAAATTTGAAGGAGTAAGCGTTACTTATTGCAACTGTGAAATTAATTTAGACTTTTGTTCAAGGTACTGAAGCATTATATGTAATCTTTATTTGCCAATTGAGGTTCAGTTTAACGGAACTGAAATTTATAAATCTGACTATGAAATTTCGTAGATTGACGTAGATTTAATTTCTCTTCTTAAATCGAGACAACAACTTGCACCACGATCACGATTATTATTACGACCGGTATTATAAGCCGATGGGTTAATGTTGATTGTTTATTTGGACAGAAACATAGATTATTGAAATAAATAAATCTATTCATTTCAATTGCAATAATAATTTGTACGAACATCTCGATACGGTTGTTCCAATGGATATTTTCATTTCATCTGTTTGTACTAATATCTTTGCTAACCAATCAGAGTCAAGTGCTTCTATAACGATGTTTAACCTCTGCAACTGCGCGCGACGCCTGATTGAATGCATCATCGGTGATCGTCGTACTTTTATAAAGGGGTATTTACCGTGCGTCGAAAACTCGAAAGAAAAATAAAGAAAAGGAAAACAGGCAAAATTATCATCGTCAACGTAATGGACTGTTTTTCACATTGTCGTCGAGTTGGCGGTAGTAATTACGATAAAAGCGGATTTCAATGGGGGGGGGGAGGTGGCCCCTGTACGCGACGGCTTTTTCGCCGTTCTCTCCATTATTATATCGTATTTTAAATCTTCCGGCTGTGTACTTTGAAAGCTTTGGAAAACTCCTGTTTCCGCGGCGACGCATGCCAACGCGTAATAATATTACTCTCTCTTTCTCTCTCTCTGTCTGTCTTTCTCTCTCTCTCTCTCTCTGTATAATAACGTTAAATTTGAATTTGTCCCCGTTCGTAAGCGCAAAATTATGGACCCTTTTCACCGAATGCAAACGAAGCTCACCTTGAAAGGGGTCTATGAACGATGCGGTGGCCCCGGTTATAGTCATGGAAATATCTCGCTGGCGGAGCAGGACCGCTTTCAGATTTTTCTTCTGCCTTTTCCGCTTTTTCATCCGCGGCGATACTACTCGGCATGCGAGCTGCTGACGCGAGAATCGCGGTCCAAGCCGAAGAAGGGGGGGAGGAGAGAATCGCTGTTTTTCAACGAACTGTTATTATCATATCATATTTTCAACTCACAGTCGTTCTCTTCTCTTTCTTCCCTTTCTTTGCCGATATCTTCGACAGATCTCGAAGGTACGCTCTCACGTTCTCGAGTCGAGAAAGATCTTCTCGTCGTCGAGACGAGAAGGAGAGATACCGCGAAAAAACAGAGCGGGCAAAAATTAAACGAGCTGAATCCATTAATCCGTCTGATTTTTCTGTCCGGTTTCATCACGCGGGGGGCCGTCTTCGTCGTGATGATCGTCGTTACCGATCGTTGTTTTCGAGAAGATTCAGCGTCTTTGGTCGCTCGTTAGCTGAACCGGACATCCGCGATCGATCGCGAAGCAAAAACGGATATACACGAGACCGATGTTTTTGTAATCTTTCAGAGAAAGGAGCGATCAGCGGGCCAGGGAATTTAAAAGCAAATCGGCGATGCGTATAAAATGTTGGAATCCATCGGTTCAATCGCCCCAATTTTGTCGGAATTAATAGAAGGATATTTGGAATAAAGATGAATGAAGTCAAAATAGGGATTAACAAAAAGGATAAAAGCCCTGATACGGCGATGACGTAAAAATATTGAAGCTCTCTCTCTCTCGAATTCCTCCTCAAAACCTTCGTCGCTCGCACACTCACGTTTTCTTTTTAACGAAAAACATCTCGAAATATCGCCTGTTGCCCAATGTGCGCGTCTGAAAGCTCGCGTTCGCCCAATGATTTTCATCCAAAGTGTCGTTTTGCATCCAAAGTGTCGTTTTGCACCTTCTACGCCACACATTGACAGAAAGGAGTTTTCATTCGAGATTGAGAAAGACGAGGTCGCTCGAAACAGCGCAGTTTTTTTTTTTTTAATTTAAACCGAAATTAATTTACAACCAGCCATAGATTCGTTATCGTTGCATGTCGTTAATTGAACCCTTGGCTACTGTCGACGCCTATGGGCGCTCACTTCACGTTGCTCGAATCGAACTGAAGGCGCGTGCAAACGCCCGGGCAAACGTTATCGACGCGAGTGAATTCTAATTCAACAATCACGTCTTCCGCTATTTGAACGTCGTTGTTTTGCACAGTTATTTTATTTGCGAGCGCAACCTCAGAGCGTACTTTAATATTTTAAGTTCAAATCGCAGACCTAAACGTGGGCGGCTGAAACAAATAATCCCAGGCCTAATTTTCGTTATAACAATAGCAAGCGACACACTGGTTTCCTCGTCCCGCAAAAAAATGCATCGAGAATTTCGAGAATTCGACTTTCGTCGTTCCCTCTCTCACGCGTCTTCATCATTTCATCGCCCTGCTCCTTCTCTTCCTCTTCCTCTTCCTCGCAGCAAACTTTCCCCTCGTTTTCCAATAACTTAGCTAATAGCTGAGGGGGAAGCGGCCTGACCAGTAATTGCTCGGATGTTGCTCGAATCTTTGGGATTTACTTTTACTTGCTCGAGAGTTCTCTCTTTCTGAAATAAAAAAAAATATACCTACGTATTTGTATTTATACAACTTATATTTTATACAATCCGGTTTTCACGCCAAGAACACTGATAGAACGTTCGATAGCTCAGATAGAATCCAATTGATCCTCTCGTCTCTGTACTTCCGAGTGTGTCATTTACAGTCCTTGTAGAGATCTCGCACGGAATCTTTATTGCACCACAAATTTGTAACATTTGTTACGAATTGTTTAACCAATTGTTCCCTCGATTTTCCCTGAGAGATAAGCCGCTATAGAAAGAGAGAGAGAGAGACAGATGCATCATACGTACGTATGTATCCGAATGAAGTGGTGAGTCGATAAGCTCCGACGAGTTGCAACGAGCGTGCAACCGAGGCAATTAAGCGAGTTAAAGCTCACGCGGGCCATTTGGCGAGCAGCCTCGCCCTCGCGCGAGTTAAAACGTTACCTGGCTGGCGTAAGGCGTTCGCCAGTTTCTCGCCCGCTGCTATAAACCTGGCCTCTTGGAATCGCTCGGAAACGAAAACGGCCACCGGCGTCTTGCATCCGCTGCGCACTCGTCGACTCGATGCAGTTTACTTCGTTTTCAGCGTTGCAAACGCACTCGAAACTCGAGTTAATCGTCCCGGCGGGTAGGTTAGGCGGTCGAATCGGAGGAACGACCGGAGACGGAAGGGACTGCGAGGGAGCGCAAGAAACGGACAGGAAGGGAAAACGGTTTGCCATCGGCAAACTCCTTGGCCGGGCTGGCTGTTCGCGAGTTTGCTGTTTTACCAGCGATGAAATTGGGTCGAGTTTGCCGACGACCGGCAACGATTCCACGAAGATCGTTGCGCGTGCTCGCGTCAACGCGCTAAACGACTTTCGCGTCTCGTACGAAAGCTGCGTTCTCATTTCAATCCGTGTAGTTAATTTTTTTTTCGAATTTAACATATATTCTTTTCTTTTCTTTTTTTTCTATGAAACAAGAAACTCGAAATATTACTCGTTTCAAATGAACGAATACGAACGGAGGTGAAAATTCTGTGTCAAAGTCCATGTGACGTTGGTTCTTTTGATTTTCGAATTAAAAGAATTATAAATAAACGATTTGAATTACTGTTTCGTCAATAAGCGTGTTTATAGCAATTCGAACTTTGTGAATTGTCTTAAAAGAAAAAAACGATTAAGAGTGATTAACATTGAACTAGTATCACGTGAAAGTTCAAACAATCGTTTAAACAGTTTGATAGAAATGTATGTTAAGAACCTGCCGCAAAGTTGACCTTCACCTTGAATTTCAAAGTCAAAATGTTCGTTCTTCTCTCTGCGCTGTATTTTACTCGTCGCGAAGATAAAACTTTTCGTAGCAAAACAATTTCTTAATCACTAGGAACGCGTGCTAACAGCGACTTTATGGTTCTGAATTAAGTTTCACTAACATCTGATTCATCATAGTTGTAGCATCAGTGTGAGTCTGAATAATCAAATGATAAAACTAATTATTAACATTATTCATATAAATTACATCCACGCGTCCAGAACCATAAAGCCGCTGTTAGAACCCACGCGTGTCAAATGATTAAGAAACTTTTTTGCCACGACTTGTTAGGTTCTTCTGAAAAATTTTACCTTCTTGATGAGCAGAATACAAAGCAAAAAAGAGAAGAAAAATTTTTGATTTTGAAATTCAAGTAACATGATGAAAGTAGATAAAGTAAAAACTGCATGTAGTTTAGAAAAGAAATTAATTGGCAGCTCCAATATGACTGACGACCATATAATGCTGTAATTGGAAAAAAATTCTGTCCAAATTTTTACTATTACAGAGTGATAAATTGAATTAAATCTCAAGGTCAAAATTTTTTTTTTGCATTGTATTCTGTTCATCACGAAAGGTAAAACTTTTCCAAGGAACCGTAGACTGCAACCTAATAGTTGAGAAATGAAAAGAAAATTTCTTAGGACGTATGCGTGCTAACAGCGACTTCATGATTTTGGACGCGTGGATGTTTATTTTACCTAATTTTCACTAACATTTGATTTGTCATAATTGTAGTATCAGTGTGCGTCTAAAAATACAAATTCGAAATACAAATAATATGTAAATTAGGCATCCACGCGTCCAGAATCATAAAGTCGCTGTTAGCACGCACGCGTCTGCAGTGTTAAATGATTGAGAAATTTGTCTACCATTTTTCAAAACTATTAGGTTGCGATCTATGGTTCCTTCGTGATAAATAGACTACAATGCAAAAAGAGAAGAAAAAATTTAACCTCGAAATTCAAGATCAAGGTGAATTTTGCGGCCTGTGCAACGCACGGCAGTTTCAGAGAATCGTTCGTGAGGGAAAAAAAAGACGATCGCGGACGTAACATTGAATTAATTAGTTGGCTACGGCCACGCAAGTTCAACAAAGTTCAAGTTTCAAACACGGGAGGGGGGGGATGTGAAAAGAGCCGGAGGAACGTGGTGAAAGGTGTTTAAAGAATTGAACGCCATCGACGTCAAGTACGTTTCATCGCTCCGCGTTCGATCCAACTTTCACAACGTGTGTGACGTATGTTTTCTTTAACTTCAGCTCGGTGTTCTCTCGCTCGATAAATAATTCCGCGTGTCGCTTTTAATTTGAATGCCAGAGCTACCGCCACGTTTTACACGGGTGCTAGAGATACACGTGATAGAATATAATAGTTTCTTCGACTACGTCGCAGAAATTGCGTTGAAACCGCGAGAAATTTTTGTGTAAATTTGAAATAATATATCGTTCGTAATTTTCTGGAATACGAACAGGTCTGCAACTCTCTGATATATTTGTAACCATTGACGTTCGTGACAATGGTACGTCGTGATATATATTTAAAAGCGGAAGAATGAATGTTTCGCCATTTTCAATTGCATTTCGTACTTTATATTTCATTTTCATCCTCCCGTGTCGATAAATCTGGAATTTTAGAAGGGGAATCGAACCGCTACCGGTCGTATTTTTTTCTTTCTTTCTTTTTTCTTTCTTTTTTTTCTCTCTCTGCCGGGCGAAAAATATATTTCGAGTAACATCTCGGGCGATTTTTTTCACGTAGACCATATTTCCCCCCTCCCCCGCGAAAAACACCGAACCGAAAGCTGAGATTTAGTTTTTAAAGGAATATATATATATATATATATACATATATACGTTGAATTATTTAATAGTCCGAAATGGATTTTTAGTCGATGAAATATTGTTCCGTGCACCGGCGAAAATCCAGAAATTTATTCTACTTCTTCCCTCCCCTCCTTCCCCCGGACCAGATAAAATAATCCAGATGTTTTTCTAAAATTCATATCGCCGCTGAAAATCTAAAACACGCCATGGAATAATAAGTTCGCAAAAAAAAAAAAAGAAAAAAGAAGAAAAATCATCTCGCTCCGTAAATTTCGCATTTGACAAAAATCCGAAAGCACCGAGTAGTGCATTCGCGTGGTATTTCACGAAGATCGAAAATTTTTACATAAACGGTCGATCGAACAGATTTTTTTCTTTTTTTCCTTTTCTATATTGCAGTACGTTGCAGTCGAACTCTCGTCTGCTTCAGCACACCTCGTGTGCACAAAGATATTCGGGGACAAACGAGAGATATCCTAGATATCGTGGGATTCATTCTTTCCGCGTGTGGCCGATCATTGGTCACGTGTGTATACACCGGCCGTGTATCGTCCCTCCATTTTTGGAATCAGCCACTCGATCCGCGTTTTCGCCGCTGATATTGTTTGATCACGCGTGGCGTGATATCATCATTGCCCGATGCGAGTGAGTCGCGAGAGTGAAAAATTGCTCCAACACGTCGTTTCTCTCTTTTTCTCTCTTTTTTTAATTTCTCCTGGACAAATGGGGGGGGCCTCGTTTCTGACCTGGTTCCTCTCCCGCGGAAAGAAGGATGGAAGAAGTGAATCCAGCGCGTGACAGCGAACCGAGATTCTCTCGTCCAGCTTTTGAATTTAATCGAGCCACGAAACGCGTCGTGATGGCGAAACGTGTCGTCGATCAAAGAGAGAGAGAGAGAGAGAGACGTAGACGGACAGCAGTCGGAAGAATAATTAAAATCAATCGACGAAGGCAAAATAGGAAGAAAAAAAAAAAAGAAAAGGAGAGAAAGAGGAAAAATGAAAAGAGAAGAGAGAAAGGGTGCGCGGCGGTATATATAAGATGCCCGGGAGTGAAGCGAGAATAAATACCCACCTAACGAGCACGGAAATTGACGGACCCGTTTGAGGGTGCTTCAACCTTTCCCAGCACTTCCTATCGGGGACGTCGGAGGTCGAGCGATACCTTTGTCCCTCGTTAAATTCCAAAGGCGACGATATTTTGCCGTGAACCTTTCGACCACTACCCCCATCCCCATCCCCCTCCCGCCCCTCCCCGGTTCTTTTCAATCTCGTTCCAACCAGATGACATTCCAGCCAGCTCGCGAAAGAATAAGGAGAGATCTGGAAATGTGCCATCGAGATCGACGAAAACGTCACGTTCGAAGGGGGGGAGAGGGGAGGTCGAATTACCGGAAACGGACCGGTGAATTATTAGACGCGCAGACCCGTCTTAATTGCAGCCCCGTGCTAGAATCGCACGGTGCATACAGGTATGCACGCGGAGGTGTGAGGAGGGAGGTGACGATCCTCATTCGTTATGCCGAGGGTGTGTTTGCCCGAGATTAATGATCGAGAACCGTGATTTCTCTCGTGCTGGTGTGGTTATATCTCTCTCGCGAGGCTGTTGGACAAGTGGTTCTTTTTTTCTTTTTTCTTTTTCTTTTTCTTTTTCTTTTTTTTTTCTTTTCGGATCGAGTGGAAAGTAACTTCGTGGGAAAAGTGAAACAAGTTTTTTTTTCAACTTCTATATTTTTGAAATGAAGGTTTATTAAACTGAATACGTGCCACTTTGCTCGACTATCTTTTTTTTTGAGATAAAACTATAATCCAGTGTTACTGTGGAACATGTCAAAAACAGGTCTCTTCTCGAAGTCGGTAGAGAAATAATGGTAGTTTGATCATGCAAGATCATGGATCAAAATTTCGAGCTCTCTCGATTGAGCCGCCAAAAGAAATTCGATTCATTAACTTTTTCAGTGTTGAGTCACGTGTCACCCGAACGTCGAGCTGCTTTTCGTATCCAGCCTTTTTCCAGATATCGTCACTGCTAATTTTTGGTCTTGCTCAGTTTTTTCCCATGATCTCGTCGACTTTTCCAGTGATTGATTCGAGTGATTGCATCTTTGGTGATGAAAATTTCATTCATTGTGTCGCGCGTATTGATGTGCTGCGCTCGTGTCACGAATTTTTTTTTCAGCTTGAATCACATTCTTCCCTTTTTTCTGCAATAAAATTTCAAAATTGTATCGATTTTCTTCTTTGATTTCACTCGTTTCTTCTCATTCCAAGACTGAATAATCAAATATCACAATTTCTATGATACGTCATCCCTCAAACGCACGAAAGTATCCGATTAATATTACCAGAGTTATGCTATCCTGAAGCTGCCCCTATCGGGGAAAAATACGAAGTTACTTTTCCACTCGATAATTGTAAAATCAACTTTTACCCAATAATTATTTTAAAAAGTTACTTTCTACTCACTAATCGTTAAAAAAGTGTTACCTTTTACCCAATTATAAAAAATTATAAAATCTACGTTAATCTCTTGATCGCCGCGGATTATTTTCAATTTTAAGTAAAATGTACTTTTACTAATAAATAAATAATTTAAATATTGTTTACTTACGTAATTGGCGAGCCACAATCAATTGGGATATAATTTGCACAAAAAAAAAACACTTGATTTTCACTAGGGTTGCCACACAATAGATCAAATACTAAATATTTAAAATATTAGAAAAGTTATATGCTTGTTATATGCTTTGTTAAATTTAAAATGTTGTAAATTTATAGTCTGAAAAATACACATATATATTGTACACAATGAAACAAATATTTATTTATGATGTGGTATATGCTTCGAAGTAAATAGTTGGGCAGAGGTGGAATTTCACGCGCGAATTTTGTTTCTTGCCTTTTTTTTCGAGTAAATCCAAAATCAAGGAAGAATATATATATATTTTTTTTAGTGATGGAAAATGATTCTATATGTCCCTGTTAAGAAATCGAAATTAATTTCGCTTTTATTTAGGGTATAGGGATTAGCGCGTACTGATGCGCGCACGGCGATACAGAGGTTAAGAAAACGATTTTTTTCCGCGCACCCGAGGTAACTCGTGAGACCCGCAGTTTTGGTTTTCTATATAAATACAACCAAATATACTCGTTAGACAGTGTTGTGCTTATTTCCTCTCACCCGAAAAAAAAAATTGTCACCGGTGGATCCCAGCTTTTTCGTTCGCGCTTGCGCATTTCGTGCCCACTATTGCCCCGTGATTTTCAGCTTTCTTTATTGAAAACAATAAAAACGGTTCGCGAAGAAACGAGATACATGTGTGCTGAATGTGGCATTCCTCTTTGTGTCATTCCGTGTTTTTAAATTTACCATACCGTCGTAAATTTATACTAAATGCTTATTTTTTAATATTTTTTTTATCCTTTTCAATTTTTTTTTTTTTTTTTTTTTGTTGGCCGAGTTAACTCGGTTAAGCGAAGTAGGTGCAATTACCTTAGTCTTTTTTGCATGAAACAACATTTTTTTGTGTTTCTTTTTTTCAAGATTTGTCAATGTTCTTTTGTAGTTTAAGAAAATAGAGAATAAAAAAAATTGGTGGAAAAACGACCGCTTTTTAATTTTTAATTGGTGCGTTAAGTGGTCATTAAATATCCCTTCTTTTGCCGTTTTGGAGGTTAGGATTCAATGACGAATGTTGGGATCCCTTGTACTTTGACCCAGCAAAATTCAACGAAATAACGAAAAGAAGTCTTACAGCAAGTTTGAAGAGGAAACTTCATTCTTACGATGAACACCGTGTTTTTTCGTGTACGTTTGAATTTTTATTATTTTTTTCAAGAGTTTCTCATTTTTCCACTCGTTACGTGACGTTAAAACATCATGAAGAAAAAACACGAATTCCATCGATTTTCTTTGCATTTTTCTTTCTTTTTTTTTACTTTTTTCTTCTTTTCTTGGCGTATATATATATAAGTTCGAAGAACGACATTGCAGCGATCCCATGGCGTTAATTGTCTCGCGTGGGCTCTCGTTAATTCGATCGATGTTGATTTCCGTCGCTTTCTGGAATTCGTCAGACTGTTCTCTCGTCGACGATGAACTTTTCGCAGACTGGAAATGTTTTCGAAAATGTCCGACGAAATTTTACAACATTCGAGTCATCGCTGCCCGGCTCGCTCGCTCGTACGCTACCTAATTACGCGATTCCTACGCTTTTCAATCATTGTATCCCCCATTGGCCATTGACGAGTCGACTGCGATCGTGCACGCTCTTCGTGTAAAGCGAATTTAATTGCTCTCGGTAATCAATAACTAAATACGCAATTAATTAACATTTCATGGCGGAACGCGCGATAATTAACCGTGTGCTCCCACAAGTCGTCCAGAAAAATATCGAGAGTTATTTAATTTTGTGTTGTTCGCGAATTAACGCGGACTGATTATTGTCTGTTGCATTCCCGCTCGGCAGCTAATCGCCGTAATTGGCCATCGAATAACGAAGAGTAAAAATTTATCCATTCCTTTCACATTTATTTTTTTCTTTTATAATCTGATTCGCCGACCGTTCATTAAATCGTGGCAAAAAAAAAAAAAAGAAACTCGAATCGTAAAAAAAATTCGATCGGTCGCGCGCGGTCTTCGAGGTGACAACCGAGCGAAGCGAACGCATTTCCATAAAACATTACGACTTATAAGGCGTCGTCGTATCCGCGGGATCTCATAATGCAGCATCCAGCGCAATAAAACCAACGAGGCAACAACGGTTCGCCGTAACGTAGCTACGTAGAGTGTCGTTACGACTTGAAACGTAAAACGAAAAAGGGGCGAAACACAACAGGGGGGTGTGATGTCTCGCAGACACGTGGTCTCTCATCATTCGGAAAATGTTAGCGAACGCGTCGAAATTTTAACATGGAATATTTTCTACCAGTGGTGTTCGGGCAAGAAATGTGCAACGAAAACGCGTCACGCCTTCCATCAGGAACTTGGGGGGGGGGGAGGTATCACGGAGATGTTAAGATACAGATGATGGGCAAGCGGGATTGCGAGGAAAATAAAAGTAGTTAATAAAATTATAGTTATCACCAACCAATTCTGGTTCCATAAAAAATTAACAGGAATAAAAATAAAGCGAACATACACGAAACGGTGTCAAGTTTTATTTCCTTACAGAAATGAAGTCAGACATATTTTATAGTGACAGGGCTTTAAGGGCGTTAGAGCCGCTCATTTTTAACGTAGAATATGTTTCATCGGCGATGTTCGGGCAAGAAATGTAACGAAATGTGCAACGAAAACGCGTGCAGGAACTTGGAGGGGGGTGTCACAATTAAAGAGAGAGAGATAAGTTTACGAGAGATGTGTCCGGTTGTTGATGCTGTAAGGGAGTGAGGTGTTAAGGTTGTCGAGGCACAAATGATGGACAAGCGGGATTGTGAGGAAAATAAAAGTTATCACCAACCAATTCTGTCCATAAAAAATTAACAGGAATAAAAATAAAAAGCGAACATACATGAAAGAGTGTTTTCAAGTTTTATTTCCTTAGTAAAATGAAATCGGACATATTCTATGTGACAGGCTTTAGAGCCGCATTTTTTTGAAACTTTTTTTGAAAAAATTCAGGGCAGCGCAGCCGAAATGAACGAGTAATAATCATGAAATACATCTCTCTCGCACTCTCTCTCTCTCTCTCTCTCTCTCTCTCTCTCTCTTACATCCAAGGGGGTGGCGCGTCGTTATCGCAAGCTTTTTGCAAAGTCGATAATGAAACTGTTTACGAGATTCGACGATGGCGGTTTTATGGTAAAAGTAGTCTCGCTGTTTTCTTTAGAGCAGGAAGTTTCGCGGTTACGAGGGACGAAGCAACTGTGTGTATCTTCGTGCTTACGAACTTACATCGACGAGGAAAATTCGGCGCACACCAGTGGAATGTTAAATAACGTTTCATTGAGTGTTCGCATGTAGAGTACAAAGTGTTTTAGCCTTCTCGAAAGAATTTTTATAATCTTGTTGCTATAACCGTCGATATTCCTGGCAAATACATATAAACTCGGTTTTGTTAACCGCGATTAATTCAAACTATCGAATACTTTGGATTGTTCTACGTAATTTCGTAAGAAAAACAATCGACTCGTTTCTACTCATTTTGAAGCTTCTATTTCACTGCACTGAATTCGTTTCTTTTTCCAGAGATACTTTAACATATTCTTTAAAAAAAAAAAAAAGACTTAAACACGTGCGTAAAGGTATCGAAAAATTTTACTATTCCATCCAAATACACATTGAAAATTAATCTTGAAAATTAAAGTTTCCCTTTAAAACCTTCTGTAGAATTTTTCTTTTTCTTTTCTTACTTTATCCGACTTTGAACACTAGAGATAAATAACAAAAATCCATTGAACATGAAGTATTTTGTCACTTAAGCGTACTGTTCAAAGTTCAATACTATGTATTTAAGCGTACTGTTCAAAGTTCAATACTATTCAGTGTTCAGTACTGTTCAAACGAAATCGTGCAGCAAGGTTTTCAAGGATTCGTTGTGAAGAAAAAAAAGAAATGTCGAAAACCTGAAAAATGATGAAACAAGATTTTTCTAATGTTTTTCCTCAGCGTTCGAATTTTCACAATTTACCATAGTAGACTTTCCTATACGCGACGTAAAAACAAAGTTATAAACAGTCGAAGGATTTTAATTTCCTTTTTGCAACAGTTTCAAGCACTCGACGATTTTTCGTTCAGTTATTCTCTTCGCTGTGTCTCTTCGATTCCTCAAGCACGCGTTGCGTTCCAGAAATCGTTCTTTGAATCGATTTTTGATGAAACGAAGGAACAAAGACGGGCGGAGGGAAGGAAAAGAGTCATGTAACAAACTTGTCCCGCGTGCGGAACTTTGTTGAACGAAACAGAGAGCTCTCACTGTCTCACTGTCTGCTGGCGAATCGATCGAACGCACGCCAAGGAGAATAAAAGACGCTGCCAATCCGCCGATGCTCTTTTGGCATCGTCGATAACGACGCTCGTCGGCTCGCTGGCGTAATAAAAGCAGCAGCCGGTTGCACCGGGGCCTCTTTGTTCGCTAAAAAACCATCGAGGATCATCAATATATATATATATGTGTGTGTGTGTGTGTGTGTGTGTGTGTGTGTCGAGATACTATGCGCGAGACTGTAAAACGTTCGGGCGCGTCTACTTAATGAGAAACAGTACGAGAACGAATCGCTGCGAGGGAACCCTTTCACAACAGGTTCTTCTCCGAAGAATATAGCAGCTCGGCTCGCGCGCGGAAGAGGCTCGGCTTCATCCCTTTGTTGGGCATTATCGAGTGAACCGCGTTACCTGCTGCTCTCTAGATTAAATCTTACCCTTTCCTCCTCCGATTTCGTCGTCGGACTATGTGGCGAGAACGGAAAATTAACACTAAACCTACCGAGCCTTCGTGTATACCTATTCCTACTTATTTAAAAATAAGTAATGTGAAAAAGAAACATATTTTTTAATATAGAATGAAGATTCCAAACAATTAGATGGTGAATAAAATATCTTTTTATACTTAAAAATAAGTAATGTGAAAAAGAAACATATTTCTTAGTACAGAATGATGATTCCAAACAATTAGATGATGAACAAAATATCTTTTTATACTTAAAAATAAGTAATGTGAAAAAGAAACATATTTCTTAGTACAGAATGAAGATTCTAAACAATTAGATGGTGAACAAGATATCTTTTTATATTTAAAAATAAATAATGTGAAAAAGAAACATATTTTTTAATACAGAATGATAATTCCAAACAATTAGATGATGAACAAAATATCTTTTTATACTTAAAAATAAGTGATGTGAAAAAGAAACATATTTCTTAGTACAGAATGAAGATTCCAAACAATTAGATGGTGAACAAAATATCTTTTTACATTTAAAAATAAGTAATGTGAAAAAGAAACATATTTCTTAGTACAGAATGAAGATTCTAAACAATTAGATGGTGAACAAGATATCTTTTTATATTTAAAAATAAATAATGTGAAAAAGAAACATATTTTTTAATACAGAATGATAATTCCAAACAATTAGATGATGAACAAAATATCTTTTTATACTTAAAAATAAGTGATGTGAAAAAGAAACATATTTCTTAGTACAGAATGAAGATTCCAAACAATTAGATGGTGAACAAAATATCTTTTTACATTTAAAAATAAGTAATGTGAAAAAGAAACATATTTCTTAGTACAGAATGAAGATTCTAAACAATTAGATGGTGAACAAGATATCTTTTTATATTTAAAAATAAATAATGTGAAAAAGAAACATATTTCTTAGTACAGAATGAAGATTCTAAACAATTAGATGGTGAACAAAATATCTTTTTATATCTAAAAATAAGTAATGTTTATTTCATTCAATTTCAGTAATGTTTATTTCAATCTCGCCACATTGTTTATAAATTATAGGATTTTTGATTGTACGTTTATCACATACGTATTTTTCAATGATTGTCGAAGCTTGAAATGACTTGGGCCTGATTTCTATCAAAATTCGACTGAACTGACTTACAACAATGAGAAACGAGGAATTCTATTATAAGAAAAACAATTTATATCAAATCTATTAATTTTATAATTATGTTTCCAAGTCTTTCTGATTTGAAATCTTCGATTTGAAATATTTCTGGTAAATTGGTGGAATTTAGGATAACATATCCTTAATATCTTTATATTTTTCTTCTGTTGTTGTTCTAACAGTGGTGTACAGTGTAACTAGGTGGATATTTTCGTATAATTTCTTGCTCTTCTTGTTACAGAGTTTTTTCCAGCTGTTTTTTTAAGATAAAATCCTTCTGCTTCGTTCGTTCTACCAAAAAATAGATTCCTTTTTCTACATAGTTCTATCAGTTCATAATAATGTTCAGGGATGTATAAGTAATTCGCTTTTCTCGTTCTCCATTTCCATCGAGCCAAAAATCACGATCATTGACGGCATAAATGAACGGCCAGATACCAAAAATTTATAATCACGCACGCATCAGTTGTTAATCAGAAAAATCCTTAGAATAATTGCAATCGATAAGAATCGGCAGCGACTTTTCTATGTACCTGGTAGTAAAATAATTAATTATTTCTTCGCAAATAACAAATTCACGAGAGTGCAACTGACTTACTAATTAGTCCGCTATCGAAATGAACATTGACCGAACGACGCAGCCAACTCGATTTTAACTTCAACTATAATTTTCACAGCCTCTTAGAAATTACAGATCGGATCGTTTCATTTTAAAAGAATGCGTCGCGGGATAACTCGTTTTTTTTTCGTTTTTCTTAAATTCTTGACTTAGACCACTTTCATAATTACCGGCACAATTAATCCCGCGGTGGAATTAATAGAAGAGCTGTTGTTGTCAGATTTGGAACGCAGGTATCGTGGATGAGAATGGGACCATTTAATGGCCAACACACCTTGGGAGATAGGTCAACCTATCGTGTTGTATGATCTCGCATGCTCTGAACTCGCCTCGCTTTCACCTTGAACACGACGTTTGAGCACGCGGAAAATATTCGACGTCAATTTGGACGGAACTTCACGTTGTCTGCGGAGGAGCCGGAAGTTAACGTACACGCGTCTTCGTTGAACGAGTCTGCCACTCGAGTTTAAAGGCGGAGGTAAAACTATTCTCGGGAAGCACTCGCTCGAAGTAACGTCTCGTACAAATTATGAGAAGCGAGGAGCGAACATTTTTGAACATTTTGAACGCGCAGCTTACGCTTAAAACGTAAACGAAGACGGGAGAGGTGATTATGAAATGATGATTATGTAAGAAACAAATTTCGCGGACGACGGCAACAATTTCGCGACGAACGACAACTCGCCGCCGTCATAGAAACGAGATATTTGTTATACACGTGAGAGGAAGACGTGATACACGTTTACCGGGGATCGAGCGTATCGCTCGAAAGCAATAACGAGTCGCAAAGCGGAAAGCGGAGGGAAACGGATGTGCTACCGATTACGCACACTCGGAATGCTCGTGCCAATTAGGGCACCGTAAGGACAAGAACGCCAAGACACAGACGATCTCTGGCCTTCGGTGTCTCCCTCGGGCTCTATTCCCCCGTATCCCTCGCTCTCTAATTAGTCTGCCCGATAAACTCGATTACGGTGTTTCCAAGCTGCCCTCGTGAAATCCCTTTCCTCATATCCTCTCTCTCTCTCACACACACACACACACGCACGCACGCACGCACATATACACATTCTCGCGCTATCCATTCAACTCGATGGCCAACCATGCAAACAACGAAGAAATATTCCTTTATCGAGATAATAGTTTTTTCTTTTCGATCGAAACGAGGGGGGAAGGAGGAGGGGCATGAAAGATTCAGCGAGATTTCAAGGGAATGGTGCAGTGAGAATGGAGCGTCGGGAGTAAAGAGAGAAGGTGCTTAACGTACGACCTTGATGTACTCGATTCGGCAGGACAGGTGAATTGCTCGCAGACGGCAGACATTAGAGGGCCATTTTGAGGGGAGAGGGAGAAACTCAGCTCAGTGAGAGACAATTCAGCCCGTGCCCCTGTTAAAATATCGGTGAAGTTTCGAAAGTGGCGGGGCTTCGCGCCCTTTCTCTCCGCCCTCCCACCGAAACGAAACTCTGCGGGGGCCATTGTTCGTTGAAACAGGTAAGTTCGCGGAATCGCCACATACATTACCCCCGGAGCCAGGCTACGCGAACCGTTTAACTTTACGCCGTTTCCGCCATCTTTCAGTCCATCGTTGCCATCTTTTAATCCCGTTTAAAAGCAGCGTTCGACTCTCTCTCTCTCTCTTGATCGATGTCGAATAAGTCCAGAGCTGATGAGAGTTTCGTGAACTGATGCTTCATTTTGACGAGGAAATTTGAAGGTTAGAAGTTGAGAATATTGCGCTGGGTTTGCAAGTCTCTCCGTGCAATCTCCGATGATCTTTTGCCACTTGATTTTACGACTCACGCTGTCACGTTTCTCTTATATATTTCTCTCATCCTTTTCGCACACTTTCACGCTTTAAACATTCAGCCTGCTACGTTGCAGGTTCCCAATCCTCCGACATTTTACCTATTATTCACCCCCCGTTGAATAGTTACTCTGTATGCTCTATAATTCTCCGTACTCTCCGTACATTCCGCTCTCTCTCGTTTCCTATTCATGAAATAATGTATTAACTGCTGGATACACCGTATGTATCTTTACCGCGCTTATGTATGTTCAATTTGCATTTATATGCAAATACCGGCCCCCCTCCCCTCCCCCGGACCTAGCTATTCAATCAAACTCGAGATGTGGCGCGATAACAATCATTAAATTAGTATATTTAAGTTTGACAATTAAATCCGGCGAACGACCCGTGCATACATATATGTACGTTTGAGTCCCAAGCAGCGCGATCGCGATCTTCAGATTTTGTGCCGAAAAATCCCAGTGCCTATTTCCAGCGCTATGAACAACCGACGATGCAGTTGTAACACTCGGAACTTTCCACCAAATAACACAATGACGTCACACCCCACACCATGAAATGCACATGGCCCCAAAGAGCAACGATGGGACATGGTGTAAGGGACCGAGCCACAACTCCAGTCTTGACCAGACCATCGAACGAGCTACATAAGCTAAAGCATTGTAAACTATCTATTTATAAAATAAACATACATTTAAAGAAAGGAACAAAGAGTGAGTTAGACCTCACTCTCCCTTTTTTTTATTATTATTATCAAGTGACAAATTTTACGTGACACAGTCACTGACTGTCGAAGTAGAGCGCTCAACTTCACTGACGCACGTACATCACACAGCTCCTTTTCCTTTTAATGTAAATAGTACAATTAAACATTTTGTATTTCATTGTTATCTTCTCAAATAATTTTCATTGAACAAAACTTGAAATATTTATAAACTTACGGTACGCACATGTGATAATATAGATGTATTTCACAAAAGTAACGAATTACAAATTGAAAATATTTTTCGTCTTACGAACAAACAATTTAAATGAAGAGTAACACTTAGTAATTTGTAGCATCGGTGCTTATCAAAACATTATTGGACGAATTCCTTTTTTACATTGCGCACAAATTAAATGAGACGTTTTTACGTCATTTTTGGCGCTACAGGCTGGTCTAATCATTTTGAATCACACAATTATTAGCAATGAAAAGCACTTATGGAACAATAACGTTCGATCACTTTGCCAACTGCAATAAATGTGACGGCGCGACGTGAAAAAAAAAACACACACACACAATCACATTGGGATTTGTCGACATGAAATAAAACAAGCGCTATCGCGTCGCTTGGGTTTCTTCGCGCTCGATTAACACTTTACCGACCGGTAGCCTATTAATCGGCTACTGTTTACCGCTATCGGTCGGTAAAGTGTGGATATCGTATAATAATATATTTATACATTTCAACACTTTACCAACCGGTAATATCGTATATTAATATATACAAATATATTATTATACGATATTAACACTTTACCGACCGGTAGCCTGTTAATCGTCTATTACTTACCGCTATCGGTCGATAAAGTGTTAAGACAAGCGCTATCGCGCTCTTCGGCGTTTTTCGACCATGTTTTTCCAATGACCCGTGGGACTGACAAACGGATATATTTCAATTGACGGATATAATTCAACCTGCGAGACGGCGAGTTTTTCGCCCCTTTCGAAAATTTCCGAATTCTTACTCGTTTCTAGAAACAAACACTCGAGCCGCATAAACGGGTCCGATGTACCGAAGTATAAATGAATGGGAAAAGGGTGGCGAGGCAGCAGCACGTTTGCGTCAGCAGCCACGCTTCCTCGAGTACTCTTTCGATTTACCCTTCCCCCTCCCCCCTCCCTCGTTTTCATTAAACCGAGCGACCACTGTCTCCGTGCCCCGAAAGTATATATTGGCCTCGGTCAATTACACCAGGGGATCGGTCATTGTGACGCGGATCGCGGACCAGCGAAATTACATCGATCTTTCACGTTCGATGAACTCGAAGATAAATTTCCTCGCGGGTCACACTCTCTTCCCCTCGCACGGTGTGTACTGGGTGGGAAGAAACGTTTGGCCTTGGCTGCCAAACGGGCAAATTTTGTACGTGTTTGATGGGAAAAAACGTGGACAAGGAACAAACAACCTGTCGAGGAACTCGGCCAAGTCGAGACAATTCGCAAGAAAATTGTACCTGACCTTGAACCTTCAAAGTCAAAATTTTCTTCTTCGTTTACGTTTCGTGGATTAAATTTGTTCAAGTAACTTCTTCGTGGGTCGCATCGTTCTTTTGAAGAAAAAAAAAAAAAAATGGCAAAAATTATAGCTGCGTACTAACAGCGACTTTATGATTCTGAACGTCTGTTTTACGTAATTTTCGTATTAGGTTTCGTTAACGTTTGATTCATCGTAATTGTAGCATCAGTGTCAGTCTAAATAATCGAATAAACTAACTGTTAACGTTATTCGAGATACAAACGCGTTCAGAACCATAAAGTCGCTGTTAGCACGCACGCGTCCACAATGTTAAGTGATTGAGGAGAAACTTTTTTGCCATTTTTCAAAAGACCTGTTAGGTTCCTTGGAAAAGTTTTATCTTCGTAATAAATAAAATACGAAGCAAGAAAAAAAATTTTTTTTTTTAATCAATGAAACGAAACAATTTTTGGAGTTATACAAGCTGCAAAGAGAGAGACACACGACAATCTCTAGCTGGTCAGCCATCGATTTCGTCGAGCTTTTTTGCCAGTTTTCAAAAGACCGACTAGACTGCAAGCCTGACCAGTGGAATACAATGAATGGAAAAAAATTTTCAGAAATCCAAGAAATCCAAGGTGAAGGTCAATTTTGCTCCAGCTGGATTGAAACAGCGGGAACCGCCATAAGTTACAGACACATTCGACGATCGAACAACCCGCTACACTTGCTATTGATTTCGTCAAACATCATTTTACCATTTCTCAAAAGGACGCGTTAGATTGCGAATCGATTGTGTTCTTTGAACAGATTAATTTCCCGACAGGTGAAATGATTTCTCCATCAAACAGAAAATGGTAAACGTAGAATTCATTGAAGGAATTAAAAAATTCAAAAAATTCGAAACTCTGGAAGATCTGAAAATCATCAACTCATGAATAGAATAATAACGTACCTATGGTTTGATTGAACCATCCATCACGGGTGATCACCGAGTATATACGGACGGACTCTTGGTGATTCTCTCTTTCTCCTCTCTATCACTCCTCCCCCCTTCTCTCTATCTCTCTATTCGTTGTTCTATTGTCCAGAGCTTTGAACGCATTATTTAGAGTCGAGTCAGCCATCGGAATCGCCCTAAATTACGCATTATCTCTTACGGGAGCAGAAGAGGCTCCGCTGCTGACTCGTCTCGAAATATACCATTGTCTCGCACGAGCGGTGAGATTACGCGACATGCCGTTTGCTCCTAACTAACCTATACATATACATGATCGAGCCGAGTCGCATCGCCTCGTCGTCAAAGGTTGATCGCGAGACGAGAGAATTGGATGTCAACCGTTCCGACTTCCGCAGGTGATTGATGACGACGCGCCGATACTAATTAACGGGGAAATCGGTTCCCGTTATTCTCTTAACGCATCGGGTATGCATCGCAATACTCCTCGCAATATCGCATTGTTTCCGGTGATGCTGTATCTTCATTTCTGATCATTCGCGGTGACTCGATCATCTCCTGTTGTAACTGGGAAATCTGCATCTGAGATCCGGGTTCGAAGAAAAACGAACACACACATACACACACACATACACGTTATAAAATATTTTTCCAGGATTCTAAGAAATCCCTATGTAAATTATAGTTCTTTTTTTCTTACGTATATTTATCAGACTCGATATGCGGACACTAAAGTGTCCGACACCGGCCAAACGAATATTGCAAGTGTCGGTCCCGCGGGACCGACGCCGGCCAAACGAATAGCGGTCCGTCGGTCCGCGGGGACCGACACCGTTTCGAACGTGTTGGAAAATTGACATTTTTCAAGAAAGGACGGAACGGCACATTTGTCGAAACAATCACGCCAGGAAATTTGAGACGCGAGATCTTTCAGGGAAAGGCTTAATTGCGGAAAGCGTTTCCTTCCCTCCGCGTGACTCTGTCGTTGCTCTTTGCGGTGACGGAGACGATTTGCGCGGCAAACACGAAACGAGTGTCGACGCGCAATCCTTGCTGACAAATAGAGAGAGAGAGAGAGAGAGAGAGAGAGAGAGAGATATAGAATAAAGCTGTAGGATAGGAACGCAAACGTTCGCCTTTGATGTAGTCTACCTATCGGGTAGACCAAACCTTTCGACGTTCCTTTTTGCTACGTTCGCCACGCTCGACGAAGACGAAAGGACTCTCTAACGTCTTCCTCTCCTACGTTCCACGTAGCTTCTCTCGGCCGAGAATCGAGAACCGAGCAAGGAGCAGCGTTCTCCATTATGCTCGCCGATAAGATAAGGATCGCGACGCGTGTACATTCACTCGATTGCGGTAATCCTCGTTGCGGCCTGATAATTGAGCGTTCCGCGCGATTCCGTAGCCGGGGACGCCGCTGCCGGCCATTATTGTCGAGATCGGTATCGATACGGATTGTAATTTGTTGTTGCCATGCGTCTTGAACGTGCCTCGAGATTTACTGCGTTTCCATTATCCCTGCCTCTGGGATTTATTGTTCATCGATTAGCGGTAATCGTCCGGCACCGTGACACGATTTCTCCTCTGTCGGACTTGCGTGTGTTTGATTGCTCGTGGCTGTCGATTGGCCAAAATTTTTTTGGCGCAAATTAATTATCTCCCTTTCGCGAGATATTTCCTGCACAGAATTTCTGAGAGACTTTTGGAGAGAAAATCTGTCTTTGGGGCTCAATTCGAGGCTCGTCGTCGATTTTTCGCAGATCAGATTCATCCCTTTTGCAAGTCAAATTCACCTCGAAATTAATATATACATTGTTATCATTTTGTCATTTTGTTGTAATTTCGTAATTCGATATTATTCGTAATTCTTTGTTAGGTCTAAAGGGGACCAATGTAAGCATCCAGAAAACTAAGGAAGCGATCTTGTTTCGTCAAACAAGACACACTTTGTTATCTCTACATAACCTAACCTAACTTACTATCCTAACCTCTCCAAAGACGAACTCCATTAAAGAAGTTTCTTCAAAAACTAAATTATATACAAGGAAATATCTCCGCTGCTATCCTTCGCACCGAGAACATTTAATGGATGTTATTAATCATTCTGTTATACTGCAACATTCTTACAGAGTGTCATAATTATTATATGAATATGTATATAAAGCTACCTCGCTCAGCAGCAAGCGAACTATTATAGATGAGTCTATATATATATATATATACATATATATATATATATATATATATATACATACACATATATATATATATATATATATATATATATACACTTTTATAATTAAATAAGTATTTCATGTAAATTCTATGCTTTCTATTTTATTTTTCATTTAAGAATTATCACACAATATCGCGCAATGAAATATTTTATTTCGTAGTAACAATTTCACGTCGGATTTGAGTTTTATTACAAGAGCTTTATGGCTCAAGAAAGCAAATTTGTAACAAAATTTTCAATTTTTATTTTACAATGGCTCAAAAAAATTAAATTTGTGGAAATTTTTTTATTTTTATTACAATGACTCAAGAAAGCAAATTCGATATTTATTTTACAATGGCTCGAGAATAAAATAAATTTGTGGAAAATTTTTTATTTTTATCAGAATGGCTCAAGAAAGCAAATTTGTAGAAAAATTTTCGATTTGCAATAGGGTGAATTTGATCTGCGAAAGGCATTAATTCATAGCGAGTTATATCAAAGCGAAAGAGTTAATCTGGGGTGAAAAATACCTGTGAAATCTCTTTCAATTGCGAAAAATGTACGTACGGTGTGTTTTCTTCGTTCTTTAGCGTGTTTCGATCGGAAGACGTGGATTTTAATTTACGAGGATTTGCGGAATCGGAAGTTTGAATTAAATTGCGGCTCGTTTAATAAGGGATTTACGTACGCACGAAGCTTGGGTATTCAAATTTTGATGGAGTGAGAGAAGTTGGAACGCGAATTATTACGTTCCGAGCTTGCAAACGTCGCTTTGCCATCTTCGTTAAAAAACAGCCGGCGCGCTCTGTGCTATAATATTCGCGAGCTTCGTTGAAACCTGTCGAAACCTAGATCGGTCGAATCCGGACAAATTTTTATTCGATGAAAAAAGAAAAAAAAGAACCCCCCGAGCAACGAGAAAGTAATCGAAACTGAGCTGCGCAAATACTCGCGCCGATGGATTCCGTTTTATCAATTTCGCCGATTTAACGGCTTGATTAAACTTCAAAAAGATCCGTTTGTCCACGTGGAAAAAGCACGCGCCGCGGCGACCGGTTTTACCCCGGAAACGTTAAAAACTAACGACGACGATTAAAGCCGTGGAAATTTCCGTCAGAGGCGTCGAAGTAAGAAAACAGAAAGAGAAGAAACTTCGTGACAACAGACAAGCGAGAGCACGCGAGAGCTCTCATTTTGTAGAATTTTGCTTTACGTAAAAAATCGCTATATATTTTAAAAAGTTCAAACGACGAAATTATGAATATTAATTTTCAACAAATTCTCCGTTGCTGAATGTTCTGTTAACGTACGCATAAGTGATATAACATTTACGTTTCGCATTACAAGTTGGCAAATGTTTCATCGAACAGATTACTCTTTGTTAAAGTGATTAATGCCACGAAACACGTACAATCGAATGATAGTACAATATCTGTTTCAATAGTTCGCTGCGTACATAACATATCCTATTCGTAATAAGTTACGCGCGTTTCGAATATCATTAATCCGCAGCGAAATCACTCGTATCACCATTAAAATGATTCTGGCAATGACTTACGCGAAACGAGCGGCACGAATTTTTCTCGAGACTCTTCAATTTTTTTTTCTTTCTTTTTTTTTTTTGGTCGAAATCGAGGACTTTCGACGGCGCGCAAGCAACCGTCGAGATATTTCATATTTCGAGTTTCGAAATATCAGCCAAATTACCTCGCGCGGGTGAATTTCGAATATTTCGGTAAATTGTTTCGTAATTGGCGTGCGCGCGTGTAATTAGTTCGTGTTTCGCGTTTCGAAATAAATTCGCGAAAGCGAAACTAGCTTCATAGCTTCAAAATATATTAGAAAACACGTTAATTGTTCTAATCAAGTTAGAGAGGAAGCAATTAAATATACATTGTGGAACAATGAATTTAATTACCTTTGACGCGTGTATATACGTAGCAAAGAGAAGACAGATTCCCGTGAAATCAAGTTACACGACATAAAATGTCTCGTATGAAAAATTTTTATTATGCTTCTGTTTCTTTTTCTTTTTTTTTTTTCTTTTTTTTTCCTGTCACGTTTCGATCCCATGAACGAAAGTCGGAAAGACACATCCAACGATCGTTTTTTATTAGGTTTCCGTGTTTCCGTGTTGCAACAAAGCAGCTTCAAATTAGCTTGAAGCATGGAATTACGTTTGGTAACTTCGTTCCCAGTTCCTTTCTCAACATGCGTCGCCGCATAATTTTTGTCATTCCGCGGCAATTATCATCCGTTGAAACGATTTCGCGTGCGTTTTTTAGCTGCGTTTGTCTTAGTTGTTCATTGCTTTCGAAACAAAAATTTCAAATTCTTCTCTCAGTTCTTTCCCTTTTTTTTTTTTTTACGACTGTTAATATTTCATTTGTACGTGCGCGTATACGTAGAAGCAGATAATGTGTTAAAAACATTAAAAAAAGAATAATTAGGTGTGGCATTACTCGTACGCGAAGTAGCTCGTTTTTAATTTGAAAATAAAATCAGTAGATGTGTGTGTGTGTGTGTGTGTCTGACGACGCAAGATCTCATCAATTATCCGAAATCGTATCAATTACAGTCACAATAGCGAGGCGATACGATCTCGAGATCGAGGTCTCGCAGCACCTTGCTTGGTTAATCCACTACCGTCTCTCCTGCCGATTGGTTAACCTACTGTCGTCTCTTTGATTTCAAAAGGGAGCAAACGAAGCCTAGCTGGATATGAGGAAGTCTCCCGAGGGAGACTGCGTGGTATTGTACCGCACTCTCTCTCTCTCTCTCTCTCTCTCTCTCTCTGTGTGTGCTCTTTCCGTCCCTATCGGGGGCTCTATCCTCCGCGCGGGCGCTTTCTCTCTATAGATCAAGATGAGAGGAGTCGGCCGGCTGGAAAATCGCTTTAAACCTCCCCAACTAATATTAACTTTCTCTCCTTTCGTTTCGCGAAATTCCCCAACTCTTTTTTTTCCCCCCCGCCTCCGGTTGCTCCCTCGCATACCGGAACCGGACTATCGGACGAAGGGCAAAAGACGAGGTCCCTGGCCCGGGCCTTTTGCGAAATCAGCCGCGATCAATTTCTCTTTCCCCGTTCCAAGTGCTTTCCTCTTCATCTAGGCGAGAGATGCCTAGATTTTCTCTAGGTCAGAGGCGGGGTCAACTTCTTCCCCGCCACGAACTGCCAAGTTTCTCCGTGAAAAAAATTAGCTCCCAGTCTGTTTCATACAAGCTGGTTTCCCTGTTCCTTCTTTTCAACTTTAGCAGCTACGGTGAAAGAAACCAATTTACATGTACGTGTGATGTAGAGACAGAATGTAAATGATATTTGTAGTTGCAATGTTAGTGATAAAACAACAGATAACATAGTAATATAAGTATAATAATATAATGATATATATAGTATATTTACAATCTTAGTAATACAGTAATATAAATATACTATATATATTACTATATTATTATAGTGTGTTTACAATGTTAGTGATACAGTAATATAAATATAATAATATAGTAATATATATATAATATATATTTATAGTGTTAGTGATTTAGTAATATAGTAATATAAATATATTTACAATGTTAGTGATAAAACAACAGTAATATAAATATAATAATATAGTAATATATATAGTATATTTATAGTGTTAGTGATATAGTAATATAGTAGTATAAATATATTACAATATATTACAACGTTAATGACAAAACAACAGATAATATAGTAATATAAATATAATAATATATATATAGTATATTTGTAGCGTTAGTGACATAATAATGTAGTAATACAAGTATATTTACAATGTTAGTGATAAAACGACAGATAATTAGAACACAGATTAACAACTCAAATAAACTCTTTTTCTTAACACACAATCAACTCACAATCGTATTTTCTTTTCATGCATTCCTACGATCGGCAAATATATTATAGGCCATCTAGTGTAATTAAATGTAATTGAAAATATAATAACTACAGATTATATAATCTACGATACTACACTAACGCGAATACCGTGGCTGCGACACTCTCGACTGGCAGTGAAGGGTTCGATGCAGTGGAGGGGATAGCGATCAGGAAAGTGGTGGGGGAAGAGCCGCCAGTTAGCCACTTCTGGTCTAAAAGATATTCAAACGAAGGTTGCAAGAGTGCTTCCTGATTAGATAATTTTCTCCTATTTCGTTTCTACGCGATAGTTATCGCGTTCATAGTTACCGAGCAATCTTGTCTTTTTCTTATCTCCCCTATCTCTCTTCGAGTGACGAGATCGACTCTAGCGACGATCTCAAACGAGATGAAGTGAAATCCAATATCTTTTCTTTCTCCTGCTCGTGGATCTATCCTCTTCGTATATTCATCTTTCAATTGACATGCAACATTTCATGGACAAGATTCCTTAAAGAAGAAAATTCAACTAATCGACTATGGCGGGCCGCCAGTTAGCCACCTCTGATCGCCGCAATGCAGGCCGCAAGCAACTCTTGTATCGAGATGTTCGCAAGAATACTACGAACGACCGTTAAAAAAGTACAACGTTTCGAGAATTGCTCAGTTGTTGCCGGATAATGGACGCAATTACGAAACAGAATTATCAATGCGATGCCGTTCCAACTTTTCGTCCCGTTAATTATCGTGCACTTAACGTCGCGGCACACGCTGCGCCAGCCACCGTGACCAAGAACTTTTCCCTCTGCAAAGCCACGAGAGAGAGAGAGAGAGAGAGAGAGAGCGACGATGACTTTTAAAGTTCGCAGATTTATAGCCGAGGCCTGGTAACCGTCTGGGGCAAGAAAGCCTCACCGAGACGGAAACGTTGGAGGAACGAACGGCTCGATTTCGTCTCTGTTTCGAGCGAGTAAGTTCATCCGAGCTGACAAAACCCTCTGGATCCTTCCGCTCGCGCAAGTCTCGCGAGGTCTACGCGTGTCGCGAGCTGACTGTTCAAACAGGCCAACCAATCGGCCTGCGACGAGCAGAGATTCGTCGTCCAATGATGAAGCTTTTCTAAAGAGAGGCGCGAAGCAGCAGCAGCAGCAGCAGCACGCGAGACTCTTGAAATTTAAACAGCTGGAAAAACTCGGTCGCTAGCGGCGAGATTTCGCTCTCGACTGCGAGTCGATTGGAACAGATGGAACGCCAGACGGAAAATTATGGAGGAACGTGCACAGACGGGTGGCAAGATAATCCGTTTGGATGAGATTCGGGGCGCAGGGGGACGCGCCGTCCCACGAGGACGATTTCAAACGCGTGTAATTCGAACGACCGTCGCCGTGCCGAAATGGCGAAAATGGCGCGCAACTTTCGAAAGCGTCCTCGTGCCGCTGCGACTAAGGCTAATTAAACGCAGCGCAACTTTTTGCCAAAACCGCCTGGGATATGATCAACCCGCGCGAAATTCGATGTTAATCCTCCTCCTCCTCGCGTCGGCTCGATCGCGATTTTACGTTATCGAGTTGTTTCACAGAGAGTTTTTTCAAAACTCTAGAAATTTGTACACAAAATTTTTTGTTTCTTCGCCGACACTTTCGTGGTACGTCGTTTCAAAATTGGCGTCCACTCTCTTAGCCAAATTTCGTTGTAAACTTGTGTTAAATTGTTATTTACGTTTTCATTTGCTTCGTCTGTATTTTATACTTCAGGCTGTTGAATAAACACCACACACGTGAAAATAAATATGTGAAAAATGTGTTGCCGCGAGTCAATGTAAACTTCCATGCACTAAATTCATCGTGTTATTCGTTTTATTATTTTTTATTGTTTTTTTTTTCTATACAAACATTTGTAACGTCTAATTTTTGAAAACTTTGAACAACGAATGACTACAAGCATCATACTGAGACAATGTGATATTATAGATCTTAGAGAAATCTTGTCGTGCTCAGACTTTTTGAGAAAATTTCCAAATGTTTTTCAAGTGATCTTCGTGCACGAAGAACGAGATGTATTATTTCTACCGTTTTTCCCCCTGTTTTTTTTCTCTCTCTCTCTCTCTCTCTCTCTTCTTCTAGTTTCGTAAAGTATCGCTACACTCGAATCGAAAGCGGTTTTCTTTTTTTTTTCTTTTTTCCTCGTAATGAGATTAGCACGCGGGCGCCTATTAAAGCGAATATCGGCGCATGCCGATTTCGAGTGCGCTTCTCGCCGGATGAAAATGTTTGTTAATCCAGCGTATTCCATAAGTATCGCGCTCTCGAGGGGGGACACTTCGCATTCCCCCGCGTGCAATATCGATAATGTCATTAAACGAAAGAACCGTGAAAAGCGGGTTGATTATGGTCTCGCGAGATTATCGTTTTCCCGACCATATTTCAAAAAATGCTTTTGATCCATAATTGAAACGCAGCGTGCATCGTCGGGAGATGATGGGTGCTGGCTCGTGTATTAAAATTCCCCAAATTAATTATGTTTGCCCCCGATGAATATTCACGGTTTCACATTATATACGAAAGAAAAAAGAAACAAAAAGAAGACTGATTTCGAATCGCTCGAAGTATCATTTCATCGTTGACTGGATATTGTTGTCATCGTTGTTGACTTAAAAAGAAAAAAAAAAAAAGAGGAAAATAATAATCATTCGTTTCTCTGTGTGTGTGTGTTGCAGCATAATGAACAACAACAGCGTGGAGCAGCCAGATCCCGACAACATAAAAATGTTCGTGGGTCAAGTGCCCCACGACATGGACGAGAACGATCTGAGGAAGTTGTTCGAGGAGTTCGGTCGGGTGCACCAGATAAATATCTTGCGGGACAAGATCACCGGAAGTCATAGAGGTAAGTGTTCGGATCGAGCTCAGCCAACGACCGACCTTTCTGTATTCTGTCGCTTGTCCGCTCCGCCGTATCCTCGCGGCGATCGTTAAGAAACTAAACGTCGACACTAAACGTGTACGTACTTTCGAACAAGGAAAGGGGAAAGGGGTCGCCGCATCGGTCAAAATCGTCTCGAAAGTGAAATTCATACACGTCACATCGCGTAACACACATGCGAAAAATAAATGGAATTTTTATCTCCGCATAGAGTGAGATAAAAGTTTCTACGTTGTTTAATTCGTTATACTATTATCATTTGCTTATTCGACTCGCAATCGGCAGATCGGTGGATTCGGCAGAGCCGAAACATCTCACGATCCGGGCTGCAAATATGTTAAAAAGGAATAACTAAACCGTGCGACTGGGTTTTCGATCGCGTTTCGGCGTTAATTTAATTATTTGACTTTTTTCTTTCTTTTTTTTTTTTTTTTTGGTCCCCTCCCCTCGAACTGTATAACCGGTGTGTATAATCCAGTGTATCGCAATATTCGATAACGAACCGAAATTTTCATTAGTCCGCCGCGTACCAAGAGGTACTTTAATCTTGTGCTGCGGCTCTATTAACTACACCGCGCCCCCGATAATCGGACGAAATTGAATTGTCTCGCAGCGTTTATTTTTAATCGTTCGAGCGCCATTGCTCGTCGTTTCTCGCTGGAGGAGGGGGGGGAGGGCAAAAAAAATTCACCGATCAACGCTTAATCGCGTTATCGCTCGTTTCTTCTCTCTTTTTTTTTTTAATCGACAACGCCGATTTAAAAAATTTCGCCGATTTCTAATTATCGAGGAAGATTGGTATAAAATACCAAATACACCGATCGTTTCCTGTACCGCGAAATTAGGTCCCCCAATGGGCAATTACTTTTCTATGTATTTCAATCTCTTCGAGATTCTCGCTTTCACTTTCTTTTTTTTTTTTTATCACTTTCTCGTTTTCCTTCGTTTTCAACATTTTTTTTTCCCTCGCGCGAACCAGATCCTCGGCGGGAACAGAGTTCGGGGAAACGCGAAAGGGAAATAGCTAATTGCAAGATGGGAAAACGGCAAAGGAGGGCAGAGATATCTCGCGATCGCATCTCGACAATGTGAAGATCGGCAATGAAACAGGCACGCTCGTCCGTGTGACAAGAGGGGCGGGCGAAGAGGGCGTTTACGACGCTCAGGAGGGAACGATAAAACGTTCGTTGCCGATCGTACACCGAGATTAAACCAGTCGAGTTCCAACTATATAGCCGCGTGGGTGTATATATATATATATATATATGATTCGAGTATAAAATAATTATCCACGCTGGCGGAACGAGCGATAGATTGAATTGATAGATATATTTGCAGGGATGGTACCCGGCCATCGCAAGGGATGATAAATCGTTTCTTACTTCAGCTGAGCGCGTTTCTCTCCCCTTTGCTCGAGTGAAAAGAAAAATTATTTAATCGTAGAAATTTCACATCGTGTCCTGACTCTCTCTCTCTCTCTCTCTCTCTCTCTCTCTCTCTTTGAACTCGGTCAGCTCGATCGCTATCAGCAGGGACGAGGAGCCACCGATTAGGCACGAAAAGGTCGAAATAAATTACTAGCTACGGCTAAGTACGCAAGTTTGCTATAGTTTGATATATCGATCCGGATATATGTACATCGGTACCGGTCGCTGTTTGTTGCGTGTTTGTTACGTGTGTCTTTGGTCTCTGGTAGAGATCGACAGGGTATACGGTTGATAACGAAAATATGGGAAACGGAAGAGGGAGGAAATAGAGAGAAAGTAAGTAGCGGTGTACATAGCTGGTGCACGCGGAAGGATCGATGCCCAGACAGAAACGGTGGTCGTCGCTGGCACTTCTCGAGCTATTGATCGAAGAGGGAAACCCTCCCCCTCCCAATAGTCCCTTGGCCTCTTACGCCGCTACGTCGAAACGTATCTCTACGTACGTACATGCACGACGTGCTCTGTGCATACGCGTGTGTATGTGTGTGTGTGTGTGTGTGTGTGTGTGTGTGTGTGTGTGCAGCTGGCCAGCAGTCGTGGATCGCGCGTCCGTGGAATTCGAAATTTGCCTTTCATAACCGCGAATATCCGATCCACTTCTCCTCGTATTTACTTTGCTTCTCAGTTCACTCTCTGGTCTCGAGCTAGCACGTTGCAAGACGTCCCCGTTTCCAACGTGCTAGCTCGCCGCTTCCTTACGTAACGTTCGCCCGGACACGCTCCTCCAAAAGAAGGACTATCGTCTTTCGACACGAAAGCTACACCCACTGTGTTTCTTTCTTTTCTTCTTTTTTTTTTTTTTTTTTTTTTGGAGTTCCAAAGAGATTTGCCACTCGCGTGAATTCCGCGCGGGGGAAAAAAAAGAGAAGAAGAAGAAGGAGAAAAGCTGGAAAAAAAGAGTAGCACCGTGGGCGTAATTCGATAATCGCAATGACTAAATTGAAACGTGGAATCGATATATATATATATATACGAAGCCAACGAGTATCGCACCGCGAAAGGAAATAATTAAAATTGGAGCTTACAAACGTCGATACGAGGATATTAATGCGAAATATTTCGTGACACGAGCTCGTAAAGAGCGGTGGAAAGAGGAGAGAAAGAGAGAGAGAGAGAGAGAGAGGGAAGGGAAAACGTTCGTTCGCGATAGGCTTTGAAGATAGTTTTTAATTGTCCGTTCCCACGAATACGATATTTCGTTCGGGCATTGCACAGAGAGATAGAAAGTTTTATACCGGAAATGCGAGGCGGCGCACAAACCGGCTGCTACGGTCGTTCATAAATCAATTATTGGTTAATATTTGAGAGCTGCGGCGGAAAATTGCTTGCAGACCGGTCTGTTTTGCTCGGATGTCTCATTAATTATCCACCGTTTCCCGATCGTGTCTGGTGGATAAATTATCGTGAATGCACTCGGAATTTTAAACGCCTCGTTTCTTCTTCCGACGACGCTTGCTGGGTCAACGCAGCACTTCCGGCTGGAAGCGTAGGAAATTTTCCATAGGATTTTTGGAACTCGTGTTCACTTCGTTTCGATTCTCGACTCTGCCGTTCGAAGAGGCACCTTCGAAACGAGAACTGATATATCCCGGAGAACTTTCGGAACGATTAATCTAAACGAACTGTAAACGTCACGCGCAGCTGGAAAATTGATGGCGTCGGCGAGTAGCAGCCGGATGAAATTCGTTTGCCATTGTGAAAATTTCACCTGATTACCTCCGGCGGTAATGGTGAATTAATGTCGCCCGACCAGGTGGCCACCGGTTTCAGTTCGTTCGTTCGTTCGTTCGCGTTTTGGTCGCAGCCGAAAACGCAGCCTGATTCTTGACAGCCAATGCGACAGCTCGTGCGACGTGAAGTATCTAGAACACTAGGTTGCGACACAATAGTTTCGTTATTTTTACTCTCTCGATCCATTTGCGTCGCTTGGATTTCACCTTGGATTTCGTGACTATGTTGCACGGTGTGCCCACGTGCGTTGCAATTCTCATCGGGCATCTCGATTTAAACATTTACCTATATTACCATATTCTCCATCCGATATCGTGTGGATCAATTACAGCGAAGTGTCAGAATACGTAATGGTGACAGAGTACATAGAATTATGCTAGGAGAGCTCGTAATCCAATCGGCGTATGTTACTTCTTGATCGAGAACAATTTCTGCCAAGTTATTCTTTCATTAAGAACAATTTGTGCCAAGTTATTCTTTGATCAAGGACAATTTATACTGTGAAAAATTGCCCTTTTTTGGCAAGATCAACCGGACAGCTTAGTCATTATTACACTGTAATATCATCGTTGGGATACAATAATTGGGTGAAACTATTAAAAATATCGCTATTTAAATTATTGGAATTAACAATTAAAATTTGGATCGACAGATGACTTGAACCGCGCGTGCCAACGTGTGTTATAATTCATCAAATATATCGATCTATACATTTACTATTCTGTATCGATACCGATTACAACGAAGAATCAGAAGCATGTAATATTATACTATGAAAAATTGCCCTTTTTTTTGGCAAGATCGACTGTAATTATTAGACTGTAATAATTGAATGCAACTATTAAAGATATTACCATTTAAATTATTGGAAATAACAATTAAAATTTGGATCGACAGATGACTTGTGTTATAATTCATCAAATATGTCGATCTATACATTTATTATTCTGTATCGATACTAACCGATTACAACGAAGAATCTGAATACGAGACAGAGCATGTAATATTATACTATGAAAAATTGCTCTTTTTTTGGCAAGATCGACTATAATTATTAGACTGTAATAATTGAATGCAACTATTAAAGATATTACTATTTAAATTATTGGAAATAAAAATTAAAATTTGGATCGACAGATGACTTGAACCGCGCATGCCAGCGTGTGTTATAATTCATCAAATATATCGATCGAAATATATCGATACATTTATTATTCTGTATCGATACTAACCGATTACAACGAAGAATCAGAAGCATGTAATATTATACTATGAAAAATTGCCTTTTTTTTTGGCAAGATCGGCTGTAATTATTAGACTGTAATAATTGAATGCAACTATTAAAGATATATTACCATTTAAATTAACTGTTCCATTGACCGATAGCTTTAGCAACAAAGAAAGTCACTCGCACCGATCAACTTCTGAGCTTTCCCGACAAATGCGAGATTCTTGACAGAATCTGCTCGCGGAATTAAATCCCGCGTTTCATAGTTTCTCTTGCTTCGCGATGCAAAACAGGTTGAAGAAACATTGGTAACCGTCTAGGCTAAGATGAAATTTTCATTGTCACGTTCTTGATTGACGTTTTCGATCACTTTCGAAAAAATCGTCGAGCCTTCAAACGTCGTTCACCGTAGCGCGCGCGTGCGTTTGCGAAAGAAAAAAAAAAGAAAAAAAAAGAAAAGTCGAAACAAGGGAAACGGAAAATCGATTTCATTTGACCGCGGGTGAAAACCGAGAGGCACGCCGTTAAAACAGTAAACTGCGAGACACGCGGCTGTAGACGTAGTCGCTGACCAAACAGCGTCGCGGAGAGAAGGCAAATATTGTAATACGCGGAGGGGTGAGGGGCGTGCGGTGCCACTTTGCTTTCCAGCTGGGAATAAAACATCGAGAGCAACCCGTGACGAGTATTTTAAGTTAATTAACCCCCTCCCCCCTCCTACTCCCTCCGTCCTCGCGTTGTTTCATTTCGGTTTAACAGCCAGATGTCACGCCAGTGAAAGCTACGAAACAATGCGCGGTCGCTGTCGAAAACTGTCCAAATTCTCGAACGAACGAACAATGCGTCGTCTCTCGTTTTTCGAAACGAAAGAAATATTTATTTCTCTCGGGGTGTAGAGGGGAGGGGCTGGGTTTTCGAGAACGAAAAAAGAAAAGAAAAGGAAAGGACAGGTTGTCGAGTCTTGTCGACTCTTCTTCGAAAGGAAGAAACCTTTGCTGCGAAGCGAGACAAGACCCGGGACACGAAGAAGAACAAGAAGAAGACGAGGAAAGAGAGACCAGCAGCCTTCTGCTTCGGGAAGAGGTTCGAGGCAAGGACGAGGCAGGACAAAGGTCAGGACGTAAAAGTCATCGGCAAGGATTCTTCCTGTAAAAGCTCCCCGAGATGTCGAAGGGAAAACGCAGGAAAAGCCATGGGAAACCTTGGGGATGGAGCGAGCTGCGAGCTTAGTCGAAATCCTATTTCCGTGCGTTCAAAGGCGACTTATGCGACGTATATAAGGGCTTGGCCAGGTTTAACTGGTTTCACAATTACCCGGGGAGTATATTCCTTTCTTCGTTCTCGGCCGCAGACGGCGACCATTCGGCTCGAGACAGCGAACCGAGTCCCTCTTCGCTGTTTCATTATCGATTAACCCACCTCTTCCCCTCCTCTCTCTCTCTCTCTCTCTCTCCCTCCCTCCTACCGTGTGCCGAGGAAACCGTGGCCCATTGATTTTTCATGTTGCCGTTGGAGAATTGAGGAGGATCGACGTACACGCGCGCCGCGTCCCTACTTTCGATTTTTCGTCCCACGTATGACGTGTCTCTCTGCCTCTTTGCGCTTATTTATAGTAAACGTAAACGTTTCCGACTGACGATCGGTCAGAGACCATTGCTTCCGTAGCCGTGGAGAAATTATTCTCATCCGCGGGGAAATGTGGAAAATTTGGAAAATCTGGCCATCTCGTAGACCGCGATTAGCATTCGGATAAAGGATGAAGAAAGTTCTTCGGTCTTGGAAATCGTGAAAAATTCGTTGGAGGATTGACGAGGATCGTCGTACTTGCTTTCGATCTTTCGTCACTTATTTACAAAGACAGAATTTCCCAGAAATATCGAGAATGTAGCGAATGACTTGCAGCGGATTGACCAATAAAGAAAGAGCCACGCTAGCCCTATTAACACATATCCGTTCGCATGACGAAAATTCGTCATTTCACAGACAATCACCAGCAGCCAAATGGCGAAAATTCGTCATTTGTATATTGCAGTAGATGATTGATTGTTGCTTTATTAAATCCAAATAAATTGAAACGTAATTTTTACCAAACAGAGATAATTCTACGAAAAAACTGATTTCAACTTCAGTTGCGTCGTATAAAGGTGCAAACGCAAAAAAAGAAATTAATTTAAAAACGTATTAGTCGGTACTGCGTATAGAAGAAACTTTATTCAAAGTTTAAGCACTTGGGTGCTCGGATATTTAAGAAATTTCAGGGATATTACTGAACAAAAAAACCAACCATTAATTTTCTTAACCTATTCTTATCAAAATCAAATGATAAAGTAAATCTGAAATGGAGAACGAAAAGAGAAATATGTGCAGACAATTTATCTGATTGTGAGTCTAGTGATAACATTGAAAATCTAATTTTGATAGTGATGATAGCGACGATAGTGATATTGTTGTGACAAGAAAACGCCTAAACGTCTAAATCCTTTACAATATAGTGACTCTGAAAATGATAGTGATTCTGAAGATGACTTTTGGTCTGATACTGACATAGAACCCGTTTTCGAACCTTTTGAAGCAGTGCCTGTTGTAAAAATTATGCCAAATTCACCCGAAGAAGTGAAGAACTATTAATTATTGATAAAATTAAAGTTTCGAAAATAATTTACTTTGTGTAATAGAATAATGAGCATGTTTTCAGTAATTCGTTTCAACTTTCTTGTGGATTTAATTTTTATTTAACTTCAGAAAGAAAAAATTCAAAAAATAAAGGTGTATATGTATATACAAATTCATTTTGTTTCATTTCCAAAAATTTCACTAAAAAATATACGACTTTTTAAAAGTTAGGTTGTCTTTATATAGAGCATATCGTTTCTATCGTTTGGTCAATGGCGGTGCAAATAATGCCGGACGGATATGTGTTAAGAACCAAAATTAATCGTGAACGCGGACCCTTCTGCGACAAACGTCAAAAATCTCTCACAGCACAAACTTCGCGACAGAGAAGACTCCATCAGGCTTAATCCTGAAGAGAACAGAATATAAATACCACGTAAGTGCCTAGTCGCTAATGACCTCGATGTCGATGCGATTTTAAACCTACGCACAAAAAAAAAAAAAAAAGAAAAAAATTTCCCAATTTTCAGCTGACGATGGAGTTTCAGTCTGTTGTTTCTATAGTCGTTGAAAAATTATTCTTATCCTTTCTGGAAATTCGGACATGTCAGTCCGTAGATTGCGATTAATCTTCGCGGAAATGAAGAAAGTCTTTGAACTTGTTGTTAGAAATCCTCGAAAACGTCCGATTCGCGAAATTAGTATCAGATTCGTCTGTGATTCGTCGGCGTGACGTTCTTGTCGTTCTTCTCTCTGTGCAAAGAGAAACAAAAAAAAAAAAAAGGAAAACTATGCACGTTTCGTAACGTACTCAGACGCCGAGTGTTCCAAGTGTTCGATTCCGTCCGATTGATCTCAAAGTAAAGTAGCGGAATCCGATACTCACCGTCACTTTGTGCGACAAGAGCGAAGAATTCTCGATCAAACGGCGAGGAAGATCCCACGGTTGTCCGAAATTCCCGTTTGCGAACGATCGGTAAAATATATTCCGCGACACGAGCCAAAGTGCCGAAGGAATTTTCTAATTGTGTTGCCGCTGTCCCTTTGTAACTTTGGCACGGTTCTCCGCCTCCTCGCCGCTTCTTTATTTATTCTTTCTCGCAACAGACGCTTCGTGTGCACCGTGATTGGCCTTTGAAATCTCGAATCTTCCTTATCGATCTGTGAAACGCGTCTGAAAACCGGTCGTTTTCTACCGGGAACGTTGTAAATTCCAAAAAGTAAATAAATCTCGCGATCGGTAGCCTCGAGCTAAAAACTACCGGTTCTAAAAAGAAAGAAGAAAAAAATCGTCTCCCTTAATCACCCCAGTGATTCCCAGTTGATAAATAAAGTTTACGGGTTCGACACAGCCGTAGAGATAGAAATAGCCAAGTGGCAGGGGGGAAAGAAAAAAGAAAGAAGGGAAGAAGGAAGAAAAGAAGGGAAGAAAGAAAGAAAAAGAAGAGGATAAAACGCGCAGGGCAAGTACGAGACATTAGTTGGAAAGTACGTACAGCATGCGGGAGCCGCGCCGGTGGTTTTATTGCTTCCCCGGAGCACTCTAGCTCCGAGAGAGAGAGAGAGAGAGAGAGAGAGAGAGAGAGAGAGATGGGGAAGTTTACCCTCGGTCACGGCCGTGGCGCTGGTTCCCGGTCCCGTTCCCGTTCCCGTTACCTGCGCCCGCCAAAATAAACGGTGTTTCACGTTCGCGTTATTTATGCAAACGGTGGACACGAGATAGCTTCAAAAAGTTTCGATCTCTCGGACTGCGGTGGGGGAGGGGGTGGAGAGTGGGTGGGAGTGTCGCACGGTTAAATCGCATTTCGCGTTCCAGCTACTCGAAAATTGTGACGTTTCCCGGTGCCTCGTTTCTGAATTTCACGCTTGACAGTTTTAAATGGGCCCCGCGATGGCATTCTAAATCGTATTAAACCGCGACGTGTCACTCTCGCCGTGCCTCTATACGTTGTTGTATACCCAGCAATCAAGTTCGATGTTATTCCAGCCCTCCCTCTCGCCGTCTCTCGCGCCCAATCGAAAATCGTTTCTTGCCAAATCGTTCGCGATTTTCAATCGGTTTCGTCGCGCGCCACTCGCGAGAGAGCGTCGATCATTCGAACGAGCCCGGTAATCGGCTGTTGTTTCGGAATCGTTTCGCGTTATTGCCCCAAAAACGAATTCAATCAGATTGAAATCTCTTCGACCTCTTAGATGCGGTGTTTTTTTTTCTATTTTTTTTTTTTTTTTTTTTTAAGCGTGCATCTACATTGCGTCGCTGGACGATTATACTCGTCGGACGCAGAGTATGTGCAGCTGCTGTAAAATTGAATTAAATTACAAGGAAGTGGCAATAATTTCATCTGATTTTATCGACTTGGTTAACACTGTTTACAAATTTAAATATTCGCGATTTTCTTGTTAAACGAAGGAGTCAAAAAAGTTTGGAAAAAATGAAAAAAAATTTAATTTATTCTTTCGTTTGATTGATATTATTCACAAAACTCAAACACTCGTAGTTTTCTTGTTAAACGAAAGAATGAAAAAAGCTTGAAGAAAATGAAGAGAAATTGGAAATTTAATTTATCCTTATCACTTGATTGATATTATTCACAAAACTCAAACACTCGTAGTTTTTTTGTTAAACGAAAAGATGAAATATTTAGAGAAAATAAGAAGAAATTGGAAATTTAATTTATCCTTTCACTTGATTGATATTATTCACAAAACTCAAACACTCGTAGTTTTTTTGTTAAACGAAAAGATGAAATATTTAGAGAAAATGAGAAGAAATTGGAAATTTAATTTATCCTTTCACTTGATTGATATTATTCACAAAACTCAAACACTCGTAGTTTTCTTGTTAAACGAAACGATGAAATATTTGGAAGAAATGAAAAGAAATTGGAAATTTAATTTATCATTTCAAAATGATATTTCTTAAAGCGAGGTACGACACTTGCCACGTCGAAGAACAATCTAGATTATTTTCGTATATTATTTTTTTGAACACGGTGAAACACGTGGTTTTCATTTTTGACGATGTGCTTGCTAAGCTGAAAAATGAATTTCCCAATGAAACGTATTAGCTTCGTCGTAGATTATCGGCCAAGATTTGTTGCATATGTGTGAATTGGATATCATTCAATAGTTTTCTTCAATCTACACTCTAACGGTACTTTAAGTTTACACGCGTCAATATTATTCTTTTTATATATCGTTAAAATAATGTCTAGAAGATGATTTCTTCCTTGTATCCGGACGTTCACACAATAATTTGCAGCATAGTATACAGCAAGAAAATATTTAAAAACGATGTACTAGAAGAACTAGAACAAGTCTAGTCTCGAAATATTCTAAAATTTACAAATACGTTTCGTCTTCCGCGAGAAAGTTTAATTCAAGTCAATAAATTGCTATTGCTTTTCTCACGCGAAAAAAAAAAGGAAAAAAAATTGCCATTTCTTCGTGACGAGTATACTCGTCGTTGCAAGAGGCCTTGTGTGAGGTTAATATCGATCTGCGCCGACCGTAGGTTAGCCCCGCCATTGTCTGTTCGCAGTGTTCAACGATCGTCTGTCTTGAATCTCGCATAAACGCCATCAGGTGAGAACGTTCGGCGACGAAGAAGATCAACAGACGAAATTTCGGTAAACGTTCGGCCACGTTTAATCGCCAAACATCTTAACATGTTCATTATGATAACGCGTCTCGCTGAAAGACGCTCGCGGGAGTATAGTCGAGAAGCTTCAAGCTGTTTCTCACGAAATTTCCTCCGGGCTCCTCGCGTTCAGCTTGTTGTATGGAAATTCCGCTCGCAGGTTCCGTTTGCCCTTCCCCTCTCTCTCTCTCTCTCTCTCTCTCTCTCTGTGCGTTGATCGACCTTGTAACACTCGTCGCGCGCAAGCACGCCCCGTCATTAATCACGAATCGCTATTAATCGTCTTTAAGTGGAACCGACGACGTGGCAGAGCCGCTTTTCAAGGGAAACTCGCTCTCTCGAAGAAAGAACCAGCCGAGACTGCAACTTGGACACCATGGCTGACTGACTGCCTGTGTGTCCTGAAATCTCTGTGGCTGGCGTGCGGCAAAGCGAGACTCCATAGAAATCGCTCGTCGAGTTATTTGTCACCGGTGTGGCTTGACGCGTGCCCCCGTCCAAGTCGATTTTCAAGATCGATGCTCCTCCTCCTCCTCCTCCGTGGTGCTTGCGTATATCGAACCTCTTATGTTTCGTTGCTTCCGCCTCGAATGCGGCGACGACGCGAATGAATCGGATAGAATCGGATAGGATCGAACCTTCGGGACTTGTGCTCGCACGTGCAGCGGATCTTTCATTTTTTTTAACGCGAAAAGATGGAAGAAAATTTGCTCGACGAAAAGCCCTCTCGAGGGAATCGAGTTCACTTGGATTCGGCTAATTCCGGACGTGAGGGAATACGCGAATCAAGTGACCAATCGTTCTTCACCGCGTGATTAATTTCTGCATACCATCTGGATGCCAACGTTATGCTGAAACATTATCCGCAACAGATAAGTTTCAGATGTATAAACATGTCTAATGGACATTTATTTTACTGGTGACTCTGAAATGCGTTTCTTATTTTTCGCAGCTGGTAGTTTCATTCTTAGCGAAATTTCTTCGCAAAACTATGCCATGAAATGAAAAAAAAAAAAATGGCGGGGAAATCATTTTGTAGAGGTTATGGAAGAAAATTGAAAACAATTTAGATAGAGAAGAAGCAAAGAATTGTACTAAAAGACTGTGTTTCTTTGTTTGCAGTGCAATTCTTTAATACGATACATCGCAATATGCACGAATAATATTTCACGCATAAATATTAAATAAAATTATTTTCGTATTTTCTATACCGAATTAATTTCTTCACACCGTGTGTAACAACGAAGCTAATGTTGAAAAATTTACAAGCATCAGTCATTTACTCGAATTGTGTATTTTTTATTAATCTTCGATCCGAATGACATGGTAGAAAAACTTACATTTTTGGACGTCAGTGTCACTTCAAGGTCACGCTCTTCAGCATACTCTGACCCGTACCTTTTTTTTTTTTTTACTACGTTTACAACTGCAATAACAAATGCAATGAAAGAAAAAAAAAATAATAGTTGTATGAAAGAGAAAAGCATCGATGACCTTGAAAACTCCCTTGAAAAGAACGAACTTGGGGGAAAAAAGAAAATTCTTATTTTAGGGTTGTCAGAGCCTCTCGATACCACGATTCGTGTTAGGCAAAAAACTATACTTCGCAGCATCGCAATTTAACCTCTTGAATTTAGCCGCGTATATTCAATTTTTAAAAACTGTACCTTCACTAATAAATAAATAATTTAAATATCTTTTACTTGCATAATTAGCGAGCCATCAATCAATTAGGATATAATTTGCACAAAAAAAGAGACACTTGATCTTTCACTAGGGTTGCCACACGATAGATCAAATACTAAATATTAAAAAGATTGAAAAAGTTATGTGCACGTTTGTTAAATTTGAAATGTTACAATATTATAGTCTAAAAAAAAATACAAATATATACTATACACCATAAAACTAATATTTATCTCGGGTTGGTGGAATGCTTTGAAACAAGTAGTTGGCCAGAGTGGAATTTTACAGTTTTCGCACGCGAATTTTGTTTCTTGCCTTATTTTTTCAAAGCAGCTTTCGAATATATCCAAAATCAAGGAAGAATATATATATTTTTTTTAGTGTTAGGAAATGATTCTAGATGTCATCGTTAAGAAATCGAAATTAATTTCGATTCTTTTATTTGAGGTCTGGCGCGCACGGCGATCAAGTAGTTAAGCGACGACGTAAATACTTAAATGCGCGTACGTGGTCGTCTGTCAACGCGAAGAACGTTGAAAGAACGAAGCAAACCGAAAGTTCCATTGTTGAACAAAACTGGCGAAAAGGTCCACGCTTTTACACACAGGTGCACGTACGTGTACCGCTTTTGTTCTCGTTTTGTCTCCCTTGACTTTCTTCTGGCCGGCCGACTCGCCCCGAAATTTCGTTTTATCCTCTTTGTGTCCCGCGCTACTCAAAGTTCGCCGGATTTGCGGAGAAGACTTGTACCGGGGGGGGAGGGGGGTGAGCAACCTTTTCAGACGACGCACTCCAACGGATTAGACGAAAAACTTTAAACGAAAACTGCCACGTGAAACTATTGGAAAGCTGTTCTCTCGTATCGACGTACAGCCGACGACATATCTCGTCCCGTCTCGATCAAACGCACATAAAATACGCTGCCCGCTGTGTCGCTTGCACGAGTTACCAACGTAGTAAACTGGTTCCCTCTATTTTAATAATTGAATTTCATTCTTCCAGACTTTACGCGATAATTTTCTTTTTTCTCTTTTTTTTTTTTTTTGCTTTCTTAATTGTCGCGAACGTTTCTTTGCTTTTACCCTAACGAACGAGACGATGACGTCGCGTGCGTGCAAGTGAATTGACGCGGAATTATGAAACTTTGGGAAGAGTGGGGGAGGGGGGAGGGGGGATGCTATCTTGTCGATACCGGTCCATTAACTAATTGCCACAGCTTCAAGTTTCTTCGGACAAGGCTGCAAGTATAAAAACTAATTAATTACTTTAACTCGATTGCGAGTTGGTCGAGCTGCTGGCCATCGATGTTTAATAAATTTTCCATTTCTTTTTTCGAATATCCGGTTTATCGAGTATCGGTATTCTCCCTGACACGGTTTTCTCGCCGCCAGTGTGAAAACGATTTGTCGATTTCGTTTTCAATTTCGTCCGTCACGTCTTCGCCTTACAAAAAAAAGCGACGAACCCTGTACCCTAAATAAAAGCGAAATTAATCTCGATTTCATAACAGTGACATGTAGAATCGTTTTCCATCACTAAAAAAAAAAATCGAGAAATATATTCTTCCTTGATTTTGGATTTACTCGAGAAAAACAGAGAAAACTGTGAAATTCCACCTCTGCCCAACTATACTTCGAAGCATACACCACATCATAAATAAATATTTGTTTCATCGTGTATAATATATATGACTATAAATTTACAACATTTCAAATTTAACAAACATGCATATAACTTTCTTTAATTTTTTTAATATTTAGTATTTGATCTATCGTGTGGCAACCCTAGTGAAAGATCAAGTGTCTTTTTTTTGTGCAAATTATATTCTAATTAATTGTGGCTCGCCAATTATGTAAGTAAAAAATATTTAAATTATTTATTTATTAGTAAAAGTACATTTTTCTTAAAACTGAAGAGATTAAATTAAACTTTGCTGCGTTTTGCAGTATGCATCGTCGTCGGTGATTACGTTACCAGACAGACACGAACAATCTCCTCGATTATTTCCTCGTATCATTAACTTTGTCAACTTCTCGCCAGATCGAAACAGATCGAAACAGATCAAATATTCGGCATTTCGAAATTTACCGAATTCACTCGTAAAAATATTCGTCAACGTGCTCCGCGTTATCAAGTATATATCGTAGTATAATAGTTCGCTGTCCCAAAGAAACAGTTAATCCAATGGTTTTTTAGCGGAGCAACGCTGTGCGAAGCACTCGTGTAGACACGCTTCGAATGATGCTTCTTGCCTCGGATGTACCCTCGATGTACCCTCAAAGTTTTGGTGTACAATATACAATTCGCATGATAAGCTAACAGCGATAAAAGCAGGAGAGGAGAAAGGGATGAACTGTTAGCATTGAGCTGGCCGGAGTGTTTGTTCGATCCGGCCAACGCAAAACCTACGCGTTTCGTGAATTTGTGTTTTGCCGCTTACTGGCGGCCGCCAAGACTTTCCATCGATTTGCAATTTCGTTGCAAACACAACTGATCTGGTCTGCGAATATTGTCTCGCGAGGTGTGAATCTCCTTACGCGTCGATGAGCGTATCGTGCTGCAATGACGAAACATTAGTAGATAACAGAACGAAGATTATAGTCTTCTTCGAGCTTATTCTTTATCTGTGTGGAATTTTTTAACACTTTACCGACCGGTAGCCTATTAATCGGCTAACATATTTTTAACGCTTTACCGACCGGTAGCCTATTAATCGGCTAACATATTTTTAACGCTTTACCGACCGGTAGCCTATTAATCGGCTAACTAACATATTTTGCTGTGATCAGCTAACTATTCACCGCTAATACACGGTCGGTAAAGTGTTAATAGACACACCTGTCTCTCTCGATTTACGCGGAACTTTTTATACGCGGTCAGATATGTATATACATACATATTTCCCTATAAGTTTCAAAACTGACAGTTTTATACAGTCAGTATAGTGAGATCGGTTGGCGGAACGCGTGACGCAGAAAAAGAAACTTTGTTGCGTTAGGTTAGGTTCCGCACAAGGCGTTGTCTTTGGCCGTATTGCGAAAGCGAACAGCGTGACTTTGAGACGACGACATCGTTACTACATTCTTTCGATTTATAATTTATATTTTTTTAATTTCAACCCAGTCGTGTCTAACGAAACTTTCAATCGCACGAAAGAAGAGAAAGTCGATGTCTTTGGACATGATGAAAATGAAAATTTTCAACCGACTCGAAGAAGGAGAAAAACCTACAGCCGATTACTAAGGCATATGGAATATTTTATTTATTTTTATTTATTTACTTGTTTATTTCTCCTTTTATACTGACCACATTCAATTTAACACGATTTTTATTCGCGTAAATCAAATCCACGTGGAACGGATATTCGCGTAAATTGAGGAACGGGTGTATATACACATATATATATATATATATATATATACACTGCTCACACAAATTAGGGGATATCTCAAAACGAAGAAGAAGCATTTGATTTTGTTATTAAACAATCGAACAACACTTTCTTTGACTTGTCGTTTGCTTTTCTGATTCGTTCATGTTTGATTAAAAAAAAAAAAAAGATTAAATGCTTCTTTCTTTTTATCACATTCACATTCATTTTGAAAGATCCCCTAACTTTTGCGAGCAGTGTATTTATATATAGAGGGGTGAAAGCAAATTTGTAACGTGAAAAAAAAATTAAATTTTCAAAATTATGTTCGTCACGCATCCGAACTAGTATTTCTTCGCCAGTTACACGATACGATAGTTGGTATGAAAAAGGCAATGACCTTGAAATCTCTGAAAAAAATCATCTCGGAGAAAAAGTATTATACCTCTTACCAGAGTTATTCGATGCAACATTCACAATGTAGACAGAAACGTTGCAATTCGAAAAGATATTTAGACGGATCCTAACCTAAATCTAACCGAAACCTAACCTATTTATATTTAGATGGATCCTAACCTAAATCTAACCTGAACCTAACCTAAACCTTACAATATCATATGACCGATGATTGTCACACACGGACGCGACAACAGGGAAATTTCAACAAAATTTCAACATTTCTGACGAGACGAACGTTTTTCTTCGCGTACGCGTCTTTAACTTGTTTGCTCGCGACGTGAAGAAAAGGAAAGAAAGGATAGAAACAGCTGCAATCTAAGAGCGCGAGACGTAAGTAAAACAAACTACCTTAATTTAAAGTTGCGTACACGGAGGGCGGAGGGGGTAGGGAATTTCAGACTTTTATTTTCCGAGTTGCCTTCCTGCTGCTGCTGCTGCTGCTGCTGCTGAGAGGGTGGAGAATGGACGTTTGAGAAGGGGGGAGGGGGAGGGGCTGGATTGTCCCCATTTCTCGGAACTCGTTACGTTTTCGTCGCAGGGAATTACGGCACTTTGACTAAAACCAGTTAAAGTCTCGTCCCGGGGAGTTGCGACTAAACGGGCCTTGATCCTCGTAATCTCGTGGAGGCGAACGCACCATCTTGTACTAGTTTCATAATTTCATTGATAAATGTCTGCGTCGTTTTAGCGGCGAGTCACCGAGATAAAACCGCGCCCAGAGAGAAAATTCACGGATAGAGCCGCCTCGGCCGAAGTTGAAGGAGACTGCCTATATATATATAGAACGTAGAAACACGCGAACACCGAAGTCCTGTTTGAGAGAGTTTGCGGGAGTTTCATGTCGTCGCAGATCGAGAACCGCGTCGAAAACGCGCAGTGCGTGTAACGAGTATCCCTAAGTCGAAGTCTATGTACTTTCGTCCTCTCTCGCGATGAGAGATTTTCTCGAAAAATCGGTACGTGGATCGTTCTTTTGTCGTCGACGAAGTTAAAGTTGAAGTAACAAATGGCCCTCCTCCTCCATGTCAGTTATTTTAAAATAGATCTCTAGCAAAATCTGTGGTGAATAACAAAGCATCTCGCGCTTTCGGTGATTTCTGATTAATTCAGCGCATGAAACGGCCACGAGAATGTAATTATCTCCAGAACATGAATGTCCCAATTAAACGTCCTGCTGTTTTCGTCTCGCGTTTGTTTCCTTTCTTTCTCTCGCGTCGTTGTCAAACTCGGTCCTGCAGTTTATTTTGACGAAAATACGGTTTGGAACGTGCATATTTTCTCCTTCATATCTACGACGACAGAACCAACGTCGTTCGATCGGGCAAATATTTGCGATCCTCGATCGACGAGGGGCAGAAAAAAGGATGTACATTCTGTTATTCGACCGATATTCGGAATAAATCGACTCGATCGAATTATGTAACCACGAAAGTCATTTACTGAAATATATCTATTTCACGCTCGTACTGTTTAACCTCTTGATCGGTACGCGCCAATCACTATACCCTAAATAAAAGCGAAATTAATTTCGATTTCTTAACAGTGGCATGTAGAATCATTTTCCATCACTAAAAAAATCGAGAAATATATATATTCTTCCTTGATTTTGGATTTATTCGAAAAAAAAGGCAAAAAATTGTAAAATTCCACCTTTGCTCAACTATTTTTTTCGAAACATACACCACCATAAATAAATATTAGTTTCATTGTGTATAATATATATGTGTATTTTTCAGACTATAAATTTACAACATTTCAAATTTAACAAACATGCATATACCTTTTTTTAATTTTTTAAATATTTATTATTTGATCTATTGTGTGGCCTACCCTAGTGAAAATCAAGTATTTTCTTTTCTGTGCAAATTATATCCCAATTGATCGTGGCTCGCCAATTATGTAAATGAAAAATATTTAAATTATTTATTTATTAGTAAAAGTACATTTTCCTTAAAATTGAAAATACGCGGCAATCAAGAGGTTAAATTGTCATTCTTCATGGAGAAAGCACACGATCTTGCAGCGATCTTCGAAAAGACGAGCGATTGTCGACTCGGACTTTTCCGAGATGTAAACGGCACGGCGCCGATTGGTGGCGCCACTGAAATGAAAAGGAAATGGCGGAACGTTGACACATGCAGAGAAAAAGAACGTACGTATTCTGATAGAATTCGCCGTCATCCACGTGTACAACGGGCCATCAGTTCGAATGACTTGGAACGAGTCCCAATATTATCTTCCATCATGGCACGCATCGAGCGTGCTTCTTCTGGGCAATAAAGTCTTCTTTTAGAATTTATGACGGCTCACTTGCGAGCCCTCCTCGCGGCTCGTAATGAATCGCCTCGATTTGTCAAACATTTCCCCCCCCCTTTTTCTCCCTTCTATTTTCGTCGACGAAGCTGAAATTTCTTCGCCAGACGTTCTATTGCGTCCTCGTTCGTTTATTCGGGTTAAGCACCAGTCCAACCGATTGTTTATTCGTCGCGGCTAATTTTACACCGGGGCATGTCATCTCAACTTTGATAATTAACAGGTGTCGACTGCTTCGCCGCGGCGCGAGAATGACAGAAAATGGCGACTCGATGGTGAGAATTCAATATTCACGTTCACGAGATCGAGGTGAACGAACAACGAAATTGAACAAGCTGTCTCGTCACTTTGTGAAAACATGAGATTTTTAGCTTCGGTGTCAAATTCGTAATGGTGAGATAAAAATTCCAATTCATTATACACGAAGTTGAAGGAACGAGGTAAACGTGCGAAATCTATTTCAATCGACGATCAATATACGAAACGTATACGTGTATAATAAAACTCGATATTCTCGGATCAAGCGTTACCAAAGGCATTTCTTCTCGAAATGATTTTCTCATACGGAAGCATATTCTCGTGAGCAAGCACGACTCCGAGGGTGAAAACAGTAGATCAACTCCTTCTTTCTTTTTCTCCTCTTCGCATCACAGCGAAAGCTGTCCGATAAAACAATATCGAGCCCAAGTTTTCCCAGTGGAAAGCCATTTTCCCAGTGCGAGAAAAATTTCTTTCGATATCTCGTAAGTTACACGAAAGAACTGAGAAACTGAGGCCGGCAAAACTGCATCTCGCAGAGATTAAAATTGTAGGTTAGGTTAGAATTGGGTTAGGTATCCGACACTCCCTTAAAGGAGCTAGGCGTCTAAAGATTTTCTCTACGAAAAAAAAAAAAAAGAAAAGAAAAGATTACATTAGGTCGATGCGGATGTAGATTCAAGAATCTACGAATTAGCATCGATCAGCCCAAGCTTTGTTCGCGAAAGCCGGAAAAATTCAAAGCGTGAACTCGATCGCGATATTTGAGTCGTTTGATATAGATAAAGTCCAAAATCCCCGTTTCTTTTTTTTTTCCCACGCTTGACAACGCTTAACGCGCGGCGTTAGCTTTAATTAACCTGGGTCTCCTCTGAAAGTCCCCTGTGAAACTTTACACAGGCGTTGCAAGAATTTGCATTGGGTTGGCCCTGCAAGGTTTAAGCCCGTGCAGGACGATTCGGAACGACAACGAAATTACAACGGCGAATTCTCGGGAGGCTTTTAAACTTCCAAGCCGTCGTCGAATCGTCGAAGGACGAACGACTGACTCGAAGGGTGCGGGGGGACACTCGGGAAAGGGAAAGCTCGAGCGTTGAACGCAATTAGGAGACGACCGAGAAATAGAAATTTTCCAAAGCGACGTCTTATTTCGCGCAGAAATAAGAAATAGCGTCCTTCTTCCCCCACCCCCTCCCTCTCCGCGAGCAGAACGGCCCACTTTACCAGGGTGGATTTAATGAACGAACAAGCGAGAACGGGAGAAACTTCAAAGGGCGAACGCGCCAGGGTGGAGGAAGAGGTCTGGTTGAAAAACAAACCGGTGGAAAAGAGCAGAAGTAAAGTACGACAAAACCTCAATCCCTTTAATGGAGATAAATCTCCCCTGTGCGCGCGACCTTCGGCGAAGGAGCCAGACAATTTGTAAGAGTATATCCCACCCGGCCTTATATTAGCACCTAGCGCCAACTGCGGTGGTGGTCCCAGTGGCCAATCATCCTCGGACTTTCTTCACCTCTCTTTCTCCTCTCTTTCTCTTCGCGTTTCCTCTTCGTCCGCGGTTTTTCCTTCGTTCGTCCTTTTTCTTCCTCGCTTTATGTGATTTCTTTTTCTTTTTTTTTCTTCTTTTTCTTTCACTATCATCACATTTCTTTGTTCGTTCGCGAAGAATTTCAGTTCTACGTTGCGAGCGTGTACGAGATGGCCACGAAGCGGCCACGTCGTTCCCAGACGATCTGCCCGTTTTCTTTGATTCGCTTTTTCTTCTTCCTCCGTCCTTTCCTTCCTTCCTTTTCTTCGATTTCGCAATTTTTCCTCTCTTTCTCTCTCTCTCTCTCTCTCGTCTCTCGGTTCCTTTATCTCAGCTTTCCGCGGCCAGCAGAGCGCGTATACCTACGAAATTATAAAATTAACGAGCGGCATCCATCAGCCGACATAATACCAAGCATTAAGCCTGGCCCTCCCCGCCAAGCCAAGTTTTTGTCTTGCCACTCAATCTTGGTTAAACCTCTCATTCTCCTCTCCTTTCCTCTTCGCGCGAATTCCCGTGTCCCCTTTTTCGTTCTTGTCGTTCTTTTCTTCTATTATTTCTCTCTGCGGCCGCATCGTCTGTCTCGTTTCGTTATACGCGCGTACGCACGTATATATGGGCGCGTGCATGTGTATGGGTAAATGGAGATACGTATGCACGTTTTTCCGTCGTACGCTCGGACGGTTTTCGTTAGTTTTCACCTTTTCACGGTGGGGTTGCTTTTGACGTGTTCGTCGCTGACGAAACGCGAGGAACACGGCCCCGCGCCGAATGCAATTTATCACTCCGACGTTTCTGCCACCGCGTCGTCAGAATATTCTTAAGTGAAATTGTCGTCAGACAATTCTGCTCGATGTTAATTTCGCTGTTTCCCTTCGAATCTCGCCGATCGTGTCATTTCGAGAAACGTGTTTCATCGTCGGAATTTCATTTCTGTGATATTAGAATGTGTGGAGCTAAACAAAAACGAAACGCGTTTCGAAACGCACGGCTCAGAGTGGCAACGACTAAGAAAAAAAAAAACCTAACCTAAACCTAATCTAACCTAACCTAAACTAATTAAACCTAACCTAAACCACTTACGATCATCCGATTTGCCTCGGTTCGGGTTCGATTCGTTTCTTCACGCTCGCCCTTTCCATCGCCATTTGTCACGGTCACCTTAACACCAACTCGTCGAGAAATCTATCGAGTCGATAACTTACGTAACAGATGGTATAATAAAAACCAAAGAGTTTCACCTCACCTGAGGGGAAGACAAAGCTTGGAGAAGCAATCGTCTGGATCCTAACACGTCCGAGCGATTAACTTTCAAACTTCGGAATCGTTCATCAAAGAAGAATCAACAGACGCCTAACGATGAAGAGCGAGGGAACAGCGAGGAAAGTGAAAAAAAAAGAGAGAGAGTGAGTGAGACGTAAAAATTGCAAGAAACTGCACGATCGTGAAATCCCTGAGGGAAATTTAATTTCCCTGTTGCCTGTCTGTAAGGGCCGGTTCCTCGCCACTCGCCGCGAATCACTATGACAGAATGTTTTCATATAATATCAAAAGCCCGGGACAGACGAGAGAACACGCGGCCCTTGCGGACTACTCAATCATCCCTCTTAATCCGGGGCTAAGGTCTAAAGGACTAAAGGTAATCAAGATAAACTACTCTCCCGGGGGAATTTGAAGTTGCAGCTGCTTCGAAGGAGACATCCAAGTAATTAATTCGTATCTTTTGCCCCCTCACCTCGCCCTCTATCGCCCTCCCTCCCCCCTTCTCCCTGTTTCTCCGCCTCTTCTTGTCGCGTAGACTCGCCCGCGCGTCTCCTTCGGAATAAAGTAACCGAAGAAGAAGAAGAAGAAGAAGAAGAAGAAAGTTGTCTTTTCTCCGGAGCAAACGAAGTTTACGAAATAGAACGTTTCAATTAGCTCAGTTCGACTATTCAAATACCAAGGGAGGGGAGGGGAGGGGATTAGAATCGGCTTTCCCTCCTGGAGCGTGTAAATTACTTCGATGAAATTGAAACGTAGCCAGACGTGTCGCTTAGACTTCTGCTTTCTCTCCTCTCTCTGGAATCGTGTTCGACAATTTCGATGATCGATACAACTTCTTGGTGATCATACGATCGTTCGTAATCGCGTGGCTCGAGGGAAACGCAAATCGCCGAATAAAGAAGCCTGAAGTGAGCGAGGGACCACGTTCAAAGTAAATCGAAACTGCTGACTGCTAAACTGGGAAAATTCACTGTATAAACACAAAAGTGGGGGGGGGGGAGGGAGAGTGAAACTGGCGGTGTTTCCCGAGGTTTTATTATTTATTGAAATTTGCAATTTGCATAAAAAAGATAATTATATATAATTATTTATTTCCATTATTTTTTTAAACTACTGCTATTTATTTTAAAACAATGGATTCAAACGTGATAATGCCTTTTCAACCAATGATATTTGTAACAACAATGTGTAGAATTACACGTGCAAAAAATAAGATCTGCGAATCTAATTTCTTGGACTTATTCCATGAAATTGATTTTGTATTTTGTATTTGTATTGGGGGTTTAGGTTAGGGGAGGACTCGTTCGTTTCAATTGTGCCGCTAGAGGGGCAACACCATGCCAGTATCCTCATAAATATTTATACGCAGTTCCTTGTCAATTTATCGCATATTTATCGCAAAGTCGCCGAGGTGTCGAAACGCAGGACGAAGCGGAAAGTTAAGCGCTTTAAGTCAGAGCTTGGCTAACAGGGATTCTCGCTTAGTAACACCAACTGTCGATCTCTCGCGCGTACAATTTGCACGTAGCGCGCACCCTTCTTCCGGTTCGAACGGTCATCGGGCGTGTAGAAAGCGCGGGAAAACTCCGTTCTCATCGAGCTTTTCTCTCTGTTTTTTATTCCTTGCACGATGCAATTCTTTTCTAACGTCTCATTTTTTTTCATTTCTCAACTGTTTAATCCTGGGCTCTTCTTTCACTGACAGCTTTTCTCAATTGTCAACTTTTATTTTTTTTTCTTTTTTTTTTTTTTTTTTTGAAGCGTTGAGAAACCAAAGTTTCATGCCGTGAAAAAATGCCGTTTTCGTCGACTTTGCCTTTTGTTTCTTGTACTCCCCGCACGATGCGATTCTTTTTCCTTTTTTCTTTCATTTTCTAACCTCTCATTTTTCATTCTTGTACTATTTAATTCTGACTTTTTTTCGGCGACAGCTCCTGTCAACTGTCAGTCAGCTGTTATTTTTTGATTATTGTTTGGAAATACTCGTTCAATCTCGAGATTTAGAAACTAAAGTTTGCACGTGTTACTCTATTCCGGTTCAAATTAAATGGTCGCCGAATACGTATAGAAAGCGCAAAGAAAAAGAAGAAAACGTGTTTTCGTCAACTTCGGTATTACTAGTTTGCTTTTGCGACTTTTTTCCCCCATCTTTCAACTATTTAATTCCGACTCTTTTTTCTAGTGACGAGAGCTTTCGTCAACTGTGAATTATTATTTTCTGATTATTATATCTGGAAGTATCTCGAGATTTAAAAGCTAAAGCTTCTCTGTCGTATCGACGTACACAGATATCAGGGGAAAACTGTGTTTTCGTCGATCTTCCCTTCCCTGTTTCTTCTATTTCTCGTTTCTTCAACTTCGTATTTCAACGGTAGCTACTATTAAATCCCAAATATCGTTTGTTCGCCGTCGATTATTATCTCAGAGAAGAGTTCAGAGAACTCGCAGAGAACTTGGAAGCCAAAGTTGCGAGAAGAACACGATGAATCTCGCCTTTCGATCGGGTCGAGAGCGCGTTGCAAGCTCGGGGGGATTCGCGTTCCCGTTGCGAAGAAACTGCGGAAAAGGATTAAAATGGTCGGCGGAGGAGGATGGTGGGGGGGCTAAACGGAGCTCCGACGAGGCTGGCAAGAATTCCTAGCCGCGACTATCCCGCGGGAATATTTATATTCTCGGCACCTAGCCACCGTAAATCCCTGGCCGGCAATTAAGGCTGGCCAGCAAACGGGTCTCGTTTCGTCTCGTCTCGTCTCGTCTCGTCTCGTCTGGCCAGCTCGTCCAGTTTCCAGCCTTGTAACTCTCGACGGTCGTTAACGCGGGCACTATCATTGTGTACAGTGGCTCGGCTAACCGGCGTGATACGTTCGTCTTTCTCCGTTCTTGTTTGTCTGCGTCGGTCAACTCGTTCACGTTCCTCACGCGGCCGCACAACGTTTCACCGCGTGATCCTTCTGCGTTTTCTCATGCTGGAGGGAACCAACGCGGAGGGGGCCCCGCCAGTCTACCGACGAGGATAGCAAAATCCGAAACGGGCTTTCTTTGTCCAGCTAATGCTAGAAGTCTATTATATATACCTGCAGTGATTCCTTGCTTCTCAGTAGTAGCGCTTGTATCAGTGATGCATGCATCGTAGCATGTTTCAACGTCTATGGGGGGTCACATTGAATTTGAAGCGAGCCGCTGCTCACTGCGGTTTAACACTAAACGTACCAAGCGGGGATTTAACACCAACGTACCCCCTTTTTCAAAATTCACTATCAAAATCGTACATTCATTGTTATTTCGTTCGCTAATCTGACTTTCTGTAAATTCTTGTATCATCTGATTATTCAATTTCTTGCTTTCTGTTTTCGTCTTAGCTTATGTTTTTGACCGAGAAAAATTCTTTGCATACCTTATGTACTGCGAGCGGTCATTTGACCCCTTACGAAATTTACGTATTTCTTCTGACTGAATTTATAAATCAAAACCACCAGAAAATGTTACGATTACCAAGTTCGAGACATAAACGCGTCAAAACCAAAAACAATAGAAAGCGGATACCCGAAATAATTGGTTTATAATTATTATAATACGACTAAATTTGGCGTCGATGTGGTTGCACCAAATGGCGCAAAAATACAGCGTCAAATCCAAATGCAATAGATGGCCTGTGCGCGTATTTTTCAATATCCTGGATTTAGTAGGTGTAATTGCTAATCTGTTGAAAATTCGAGGTCACATTTTCGGTTGAGAAATTAAAGTAAAGTTTGTTTAAGGAAAAACATTCTAGATCCTTGTCAGAATGTTACTAGAAAGTTCAAAAAAAATTCAACAATGGAATATTTATACAATAAGAAATCGTTGTAGTAAAAAATATGTTGCAATTCGGAAAATATCAGTATAACTATAGGTGTAATTGCTAATCTGTTAAAAATTTGAGATTAGATTTTCGATTGAAAAATTAAAGTAAAGTTTGTTTAAGGAAAAACATTCTGAATCCTTGTCAGAATGTTACTAGAAAGTTCAAAAAAGGTTCAACAGTGGAATATTTATACGATAAGAAATTGTTGCAACGAAATCTGTTGCAAAATAAAAATATCAGTATAACTATAGGTGTAATTGCTAATCTGTTAAAAATTTGAGGTTAGATTTTCGATTGAAAAATTAAAGTTCGTTTAAAGAAAAATATTCTAGGTACTTGTCAGAATGTTACTAGAAAGTTCAAAAAAGATTCAACAGTGGAATATTTATACGATAAGAAATCATTGTAGTAAACAATCTATTGCAATTCGGAAAAAATTGGCTATAACTGTTGATCTCTTAAGAATTTGAGGTTAGATTTTCGATTGAAAAATTAAAGTAAAGTTTGTTTAAGGAAAAACATTCTGAATCCTTGTCAGAATGTTACTAGAAAGTTCAAAAAAGGTTCAACAGTGGAATATTTATACGATAAGAAATTGTTGCAACGAAATCTGTTGCAAAATAAAGATATCAGTAATTGTTAATCTGTTAAAAATTTGAGGTTAGATTTTCAATTGAGAAATTTAGTGGAATATTTATACGATAAGAAATCGTTGTAGTAAAAAATCTTCCTCACTCTATTGCAATTCGGAGAATTATTGGCTAAACTGTTGATCTCTTAAGAATTTTAGGTTAGACTTTTCGTTTGAAAAATTAAGGCTCGTTTTAAAAGAACATTCTAGGCGATTGCCGAAATGTTGAAATCGAAAAAAGATTCGACACTGTGGTTGCAATTGGAAAAAGACCAGTATAACTTATAGATATAAGTGTTAATCTCTTAAAAAAAATTGAGGTTAGGTTTGAAAAATTGAAAAATTGGACAGAAATTTGAAAATGTTCGATCAATCACGAACGATCATAGACTACGAGGGACACGTGTCTTAACAAGCCAAAAGAGGAAATTCGAAGACTAACATGAAAATCTTCATCTGTCTCGTATGCAAAAAAAAAGTTGAAAATGGTAGAAAACGCGTCTCGTCGCGCGGTAGAGATTGGACAAACACCATTAATCGAGCGCGTAATAGTATTTCACGTGTGCCTTTAATCTCTCAGCGAGGAAAGAATATTTTCTTAGAATATTTCTTATCAAACACACTGTACACTCTACATATAAACAATCACACGGATGTTCGTTTCGCTGATTTTAAACGTCATTACGCGACGCGCCGCGCATATTTACGTGCTAATATCGCGTGGGGCGTTTCTGCGTAACGTTAACGAGTGGTTAACCCGGCAAGCTGGCTACGTTCTACTCATTAACCTTTCTCATTTCGGCGAAATGTTCCCGGAGTTATACACACCGTCCCTATGTACCATGTGCGGGGCTGTACCAAATATGTGTACACGCGATTACGTAAAAGTGAGATAAGATTCGTCACGTATGCGGCACCGTGACGACGAGGAGGAGTTTCACAGCACGAGTTTTGTCTCGCAATTTATGCGTCTCCGTCTTTAGGCCCGTTTACGCGTCTTTACGCGTCGGGTCAGCTGCACGCTGCTTAGCTCGTTAGCTCGCCACGTGCTGGCGAAATCTCGTCTCGTCGAATTACTCTCGTGGCTGTCTCACTAAACTTGAACCAGCTGCGCTGCGAATAAATCATACCGCGACGCTACGACAACACGACGACGCCTTCCCCGGTTGACGTTATTTTCATTATAGCCGCCTTCATTTCCGTCGTTACGCGTTATCGTTTCAGTGTTCAGTGGGATAACGCGTGTCCCGCGACGCGATTCGATCGAGTCGTATTCGAATGGGAAATTTATTTTTCATCGAATATCCTAACAAAAATAGAAATAGAAATAAAAAAAAAAAGGAGGAAAGGATGTTCGTGATTGAACGCGCTCGAAATGTCCATTTATTGATTCCTTTCGTTCGTAACTCACCGTGTCATTGTCTTTTTTCCTTCTTCTTTTTTTTAAAGGGGAAACGATTCGTTTCGGGAAGAACCACCGCTTGTTCCATTACCGTGAGTCTTTAATGGGATTAAAACGCGTTAAATGGTAGTAAAAAGTTTCCCCCGTGAAGTCGGGGGAAACTTTTTAACTGCCATTTTGTCATGTATATTCGAACTAGCGTACTTAGAATCCGTTTGTGTAAAATATTACGCTAATCTCGCTCGTAAAGTCTCGGTCGAATGTTTTCGAAAAACATTACTTCGCGCGTGAGTATTTTTAGGCACCGATTTGGTTTTTTAAATCAAAGACGATCGCGCAGCTCGTTGTTACAACCGGTGGCTGTTTCTTCGAGAATGGCCCCACGGTTATGTACAGCTAAATGTCCTCGAAATTTAAAAAAATTGATCGGAACTACCGAAATAATCGAAATGACTATTTGAATTATTTTCGTCAGATATTTTACAGAACAGTGTATAAAACCGATTTAGTATTTTTAATATTTTTTACAGGTTGAATGATTCTTCGTACGAAAGAACTTCTTACGAAAATTTTTTCTTCTTATTTTCTTTACTTTAACGCTTTCTCTGAAAGATCGGTAAGCTCTAGTGCCAAATGATCGAGACACGAAGTGATGTTTGCTATATAATGGGATATCGTTTTGATTTTGCATGATCTGATCTTTTTCTTTGATCGATCGTTGTTGTTGACGTTTATTTCATTGGTGAAAGATGCACTATACAAAAGGAAAATACTAGAGTATATAATATTTTCTAATTTTTGCGTGCAAAAATTCACGTAATTCACACTCGAGGCATTCGCCGTTCACCGTTGCGATTCTGACTTCGGATTCGAACATGGCCGAGTGACTGTTAGGGGCGGAAAGGGGGTTGGCGAAATCAAAGCGGCTGTGTTAAGCGCGAATCAGAGAACTCGGAGTTAACGTAATGCCTCGTAACGATCGGGCCGGCATCGGACGTGTACCGAAACGACGGTAAATGAAACGCGAAACGATAAATCATCCTCGTGCCACCTCCGAGCCGCGGCACGATTTTTCTGTGTGTCCTGATGGCTCGTAAACGTTCCATTAATCGAGATTGCACGCGTTCGTAATAACGATCACACGTGAAAATCGCGAGATCGCTTTATTGGCCACGATCGAAGAGAGAGAGAGTGTGTAAGAGAATATACAGCTCGACGTTTGTTCAAAAGCGTCGCAGTTCGCCCGACTCGTATGGAATTGAATTGACTTTCGTCTTTACTCCCGAGTGTCGTTTATAGTCTTCTTCGAGCAGCATCCTTATTCTTTATCTGTGTGGGATTTTTTAACACTTTACCGACCGGTAGCCTATTAATCGGCTAACTAACATATTTTAACACTTTACCGACCGGTAGCCTATTAATCGGCTAACTAACATATTTTAACACTTTACCGACCGGTAGTCTATTAATCGGCTAACATATTTTAACACTTTACCGACCGGTAGCCTATTAATCGGCTAACTAACATATTTTAACATTTTACCGACGAGTAGCCTATTAATCGGCTAACATATTTTAACACTTTACCGACCGGTAGCCTATTAATCGGCTAACATATTTTAACGCTTTACCGACTGGTAGCCTATTAATCGGCTAACTAACATATTTCAACACTTTATCGACCGGTAGTCTATTAATCAGCTAACTATTCACCGCTAATACACGGTGGGTAAAGTGTTAATAGACACACCTGTCCCTCGATTTACGCGGAACTTTTTATACGCGGTCAGATATGTATATACATACATATTTCCCTATAAGTTTCAAAACTGACAGTTTTATACAGTCAGTATAGTGAGATCGGTTGGCGGAACGCGTGACGCAGAAAAAGAAACTTTGTTGCGTTAGGTTAGGTTCCGCACAAGGCGTTGTCTTTGGCCGTATTGCGAAAGCGAACAGCGTGACTTTGAGACGACGACATCGTTACTACATTCTTTCGATTTATAATTTATATTTTTTTAATTTCAACCCAGTCGTGTCTAACGAAACTTTCAATCGCACGAAAGAAGAGAAAGTCGATGTCTTTGGACATGATGAAAATGAAAATTTTCAACCGACTCGAAGAAGGAGAAAAACCTACGGCGATTGCTATGGCACATGGAATATTTTATTCATTTATTTTTCCCTTTATACAATTTTTATTCGCGTAAATCGAGATGTACAAAGAGAGAAATCATTCAAAGATATCCCCTAGCTTACACCTTATACATGAACAATATTAACTCCTTAACATACGAATTAAATGAAATTCGATGTAACCAAAAAAACGATATATATTTTTTCATTTTTTAACATTTGCGTAAACTTGACAAAGATAACCTTTATACTCTTATACTTGCACTGAGAAATGCCATGAATGCCTGCGATACTTGTAAAGAAAATTAATAAAAAATGATGAAAGAACAAATTAATAACTCATAGTCCTTAGGAAAACGTGTGACGCCTTCCAGACGTCATTGTATGTTAAGGAGTTAAAAGGAGATTTGACCTTGTAACGCAACTGTTCATCCAGTGAAAGTTCATCCAATGGAAGTTGCATTCACACGATCCACCGTCATACCTGTCGAGATGTCCACCAGGACAATTGCTTGCTTTAGAAATTATAAAAAGAAGAGAGGAAAATTCTTTCTAGGGATCTCGAGGATCCTTTGCGTCTGCCTGATGTTTCCTCCTTCAATTTTATATTATTACCACCAATTCTTTCTGTTTGCAAGAGAAACCGTTTCGGCGGTGGCCATCAGCCGTGTGAATTAACGCGAACGAATATACACAGTTAGGATTTTCTGTGGCTTGGTAATTAAGCGAGCGTGCCACTCGAAGGAGGTTTGGGTTACTCGGAGCGAGCTTAAGAGCTGTTGGCTCGAACCTTCTGTGCTGGCAAGCCACCCTGAGGGAGACCAGGAGACGAGAGAGAGAGAGAGAAGGATCTGCGAAGAATAGATTCGAGGGTCCGTGAAAATGGGATGGAGGATGTTCGTCTGGTTTTTAAAGTGTACTCGTGACCAGCTCGCTGTTTGTTCCCTGTCCCGTTTGTTCCGTTTCTCTGTCTGGTTCCTGTTTCTACGGATACACAGTCCTCCTTCTTCGAAATTTTCGGCAGATCCTCTCCGATCACCGATCGCGGTGACACGTGCACGACGCGGGCGAGGAAATCTCGCATCGGATCGTTGTTTCAACCTCCTTCGGCTTCCTTCGGGAACACCGAACACGTCCTCTCGTCGTTTCGAGTTCCCGCAAGTAGGTACATCGCGGAACAATCGCTTAACAACCGTAGTTTGGATTACCGCGCGAATGTTCCAATACAAATATTCGTCAGCCAGCCCGGAAGCCTTCGCCTCGCCGGAAGTTTCAACTTCAAGCAAAGCAAACACGCGCGATGTTAACAATGTTAGCGCGGCGCGCTTTCCACGAGAGTTTTTGCAACCGGAAACGATACGACGTTTGCACGAAACTTCTCTAGTACTGCCAACTGACGCGTCGCGAAACGAAAAGCGCGAGAAAAAAAAAAGGAAAGGGCAATGAAAAATAACGAAACACTTCGGAGGACGCCGAGTACCGAAATCACCGCGTCATGGAAAAAAGAAAACTTTTTAAACAGTCCCCCAAACACTGGGGGCCTACTGTTCTCAACTTTGCCGGTTTTTAACCCACGACGTAAATAACAATTAAGCGGTGTGACTTGCACACGTCGCATCACTGCGCGAAATTATTCGATTATTGAACAATTTGGATTTTTTCATCGATATCTACGCTTGTTAGAAGACGTCCGAAAAATCAACGATCTGAGTTGCTTTTCTGCGCTCCCAACTGCAGAAATTATACTTTACAATTTTCGAGAGCTTTTATTCGAAAGAGGCAAGAAATTCCACTTTGGAATTTATCGATGTAAGAATGTTGCAATACTAACTGTATTGTACTCACTGTACTCTATTGTATATTGTACTATACTGTATTATACTATATTATACTATAGCAACTTTACTATACTGTACTGTAATTAAAAAATTATACTTTGCAATTTTACAGAACTTTTATCCGAACGAGACAAGAAATTTCACTTTGGAATTTATTGATGTAAGAATGTTGCAATACTAACTATATTGTACTCACTGTACTGTGCTGTACTCTATTGTATATTGTACTATACTGTACTATATATTATACTATAGCAACTGTACTGTACTTTGGATTTTGGTCAATGTATCATACATGACAAATCCCTTTGTAAGGATATAATTAAAAAATTATACTTTACAATTTTACAGGACTTTCATTTGAACAAGACTTCCACTTGGTAATTTATCGATATAAAAAGTGTTTCAATACTGGCTGCAATACTAACTGTACTGTACTCCATAATACTATACAAACTGTATTCTAGTACTGTACTGTACTATACAAACTGTACTATACTGTACTGACTGTGAATTATTTTTGCGCTTTGTACTTTGGGCTTTGACCATACAATGAGTCATGTACGACAAATTCCTAACAACGTTCTAAAGGTATAATTAAAAAATTATACTTCACAAGTTTTATTTTCATTACAAAATTTTGATTTGAACAAGACAACAAGACACGGTATTGGTTATTGATGTTGCAATGCTAACTGTATTATACCACACTATACTTCATCATGCATCATTTTTGCCGCGTTTATATATCCTCTCTGATTTGTACCTTGGTTTCTGACGACTCATATATGACTAATTCAACTGATAACGTATCGGATTGGAACCATATTGGAATGATCGGTCTCGTCGTCACGTAAGCAAAACGGACGCGTGAAATGAAGAAATGGAACGTTTTCAGAAGCGGAAGAAAAGAGGGAATTCAGAGACGAAGAGGAAGAGAGAAGGGAATGGTGGAGGGACGAGGCCGTTGAAGGTATTTCACGGGAGTCGAAACACCCGCGTTGGAAAATTCCATGCATACACGAGTATCGTGAAAACAACCAGCACGAACGCGTTGTAATAATGCGGAACGCTGCTGCCGGCGTGCCCTGTAAAATTCTGCTTAATATCAACTCTCTCTCTCTCTCTCTCTCTCTCTCTCTCTCTCGTCTTTGCCGTCATTTAGTCTTTCTAACTATTCCTTGCTTACACTCTCGGTACTTTCTCGGTACTTTGCCTTGTTAATATCGGATCGCTCGATCCGATGAATCGCGTCCTCTGTCTTCGGCCAAGAAACTTTAATTATTATAGCTCCGACTTGCTCGTGACAGCAGGATCGCTCAAAAGAGCGTACGCGCGTACGTGAAATTTTCGGTCTTTTCGGGAACCGAGACGCTTCGACGAGCTTCGACGAGCGAGTTAAAATCGAGTCGAGGTTTGTTGTAAAAATCGAGATGTCCGATCGAAACGTCGAGGGGGAGGGGGGGGGGGCTCGCGCGTCGATTTTCAATCGTAGACACGCATCTGCCAATCAGTCGATCTCGGCAAAGTGAGAATCCCGTTCCTCGCGTGGCATCGTTAGATGCGCACGATGCTGGCTGCCCGACGGGAATAATAGGGGCACGGTTATAATAGGCGTATCGGTTTGCCGATCGTTATCGCTGATAACGTGTCGAGTTACCGCCGAATATCGCGGAAATTTAATCCTTAATTGCCAGGCGAGCTTTGCGTATTCGTGATTTCCACTCCGCACGTGATTAATACCGATGCAGGCAGGCGGATCCGAAGAATTCGAATAATTTACGAAACCGGTTTATTCTTAAGCGGCGATATTTTTGATAGAAATCCTCGCGTTCGCGAAATCGATGCTTGTCTCTCATCTCACGTTGGAGTCGATCGATCCAACGATGGAAGATGGCGGCGACCTACATACATCCGGTCTAGTGGTGGTCGCACGCGAATTTCCACCGAAAGCGAGGAAGATACGCGCGAGTACGCGTCTGCCTCGCTCGCGGAATTGCATTTCTCTGCTGTCAGTTGGCCGGAGGTCGGTGGAGCGAGCAGCAGCCAGAAGCAGAGCGAGAGACGGGGGAGAGTGGGAGAGGGCAGGGTAGTAATGCACATCGGTGCACTGTCTGGAGCAATGGTGCTCCGGTGTGAGGGTACCGGCAAGGGTGACACCGGCCCAGGAGGGCAGAAAGGCGAAGCGTCGGACGACTGGAAATAGCTTGTTGCATTCAGACGAGGATAAGCCGTGGCGGGCTCCATCTTGTTTACTTTGTAGAATGGTTCGCTGGTATTTGGCCCGGTGGCCACCCTCTTCTCTCCCTTCTCTCTCTCTCTCTCTCTTTCTCTTTCTCTTTTCCGCTGCCACGCAGCGAGGTAAACGTTCGACCCTTCGTCTTAGTCTCGCCCCCTCCCCTCTTCACCCTCGTCGTTGCTTTTATTTCGCCGCTGGCCTTGCGAGGATGGCACGATGAAATATGTAAAGGAATGCGTGCGAGGTGAAAACGTTCGTCGACCGACGGGAAATAAGTACTTCTCGAGAGCGTTCCCGAGACAATGGCGGTAGATGGTGGCAGAGGAGGGTCCCTCCGTTGCCGCAACAGATCCAACGAGGATCGTTAAATTGCTCGTCGGCTGAAACGAATGTAACATGGCCGCAAGAGTCGCCGTGTAACGCTTCAATTTGCCATTTCGCTGTATCGATTCTACCACCGATTGTACTGTTATTCCGCTGTTAGTTGCTAGATTCGATACAAGGGTAATACCATTCCTTTATATTTATATACATGTACTTGTGTGTGTGTGTGTGTGTGTTTTTGTTCCGTAATGCCTGATTGTAGCATAAATTGAAACTGGCAGGTGGAGCGGCAGGAAAATATTCAATTATGCTTTCGATTTATCATTAAATATACTAAAAATTATTCTTGATGTATTGGTTATTTATGTTCCATTCACGAAACATTTATCTTTAGGCAAACTTTGCAAATACAAAATTGACTGTATAGACAGTTGAGATTCGTTTATGAATCGTTTTATCTATTATGCATGCGTAAGTCAATCCTTCAGGAACAAGTTCATATTGGATTTAGATTAGATTCGTTTTTGTTATTCATGAGTTGTTCTATCTATTATGTATGCGTAATTATCCTTTAGCAATACTGGATTTAGGTTAGATTCTGTTATTCATGAATTGTTTTATCTATACGTAATTATCCTTCAGGAATAGGTTCATATTGGGTTCAAGTTAGGTTAGGTTTATTTGTGTTCAATTTTGTGCACAATTCATGTTTGTGACGTTATGTCTCATCTTGATCGCACTGATTGCTAATCGCGCAGCAAAATATCCAATTACACTTTCGATTTATCGTCAAAGATACTAAAAATTATCCTTGATGTATTGATGATTTATGTTCCATTCACGAAACATTTATCTTTAGGAAAACTTTGCAAGTACAAAGTTGACTGTATAGACAGTTAAGATTCGTTTATGAATCGTTTTATCTATTATGCATGCGTAAGTCAATCCTTGAAGAACAAGTTCATATTGGATTTAGGTTAGGCTCGTTTCTGTTATTCATGAGTTGTTCTATCTATTATGTATGCGTAATAGGTTCATACTGGATTTAGGTTAGATTCGTTTCTGTTATTCACGAATTGTTTCATCTATGCGTAATTATCCTTCACGAATAGGTTTAGTATTGAATTTAGGTATTCAGTTTTGTGCAAAATTGATGTTTGCGATCGCATCGATTGATAACCGATACAGGTACGAATCTGTGCCAAACGAGAAACAAAGCGCAATTTACGCGCAATTCTCGGCCTCGGCATCGTAATTTCGTACGGTTCGAAGAAAGTGAGACCGGGACGCGAGAAGCGTGCTTGCAAACGTAAAACGATAAATTCCCGATCAAGGCGGGGTATGATAAGAGGGGCCGGGCGGAGAGACTGGCCCCGGTGGGAATCGCAGGACAGCGGTGGTTGTCGACTTATTAAATTTACCGGGGGCCACAAATTTCAGGGCAGGGAAGACGCTGGATTTGGGGTCCGCCAGGCAACCTGTATAACCGCGCACTCTCGGGCTAGACGGTATAATGTACAACTTCAGGACCACCAAATTCCCTCCTAAATACCCCGCCTAACTGGCTTACTGGCTGCAGCAGCTAGAAGCACGGCCAGTATCGGTGTGCCAGTGGCGGCAGCGTTTGGCTCCTCGCCTTTCTCAGGCTTACCCGTGCACACGTGTAGTACCACCGAAGGTTCCTAGGCCCGATATTACCCGGCGAATATCTCGTAAATACACCGACCCGGTGTCAGCCGTTTCAGGAATTCTAGCTTTCTCTCCTGGCTGGCCGACAATTAACGCGATCGCTACGCTCCCCTCTACGGACAGAACTACTACCGAGTAGTAACAGTCTCTTCTACCACTTTGCTTAAAACGTTTAACCCTTTGCGCTCCTTTGTCCAGCGTGTGACATCGTTTTCTGTCAGCAGGAACTTTCACGTCGAGTCGTACACTCGATATATTTTAAATTGCCTCGAAAAGAAAGAAAAAAGAGAAAGAAAAAGAAAAATAGAAGAGAAACAATTGGAAGATAGTTTGAAGTGCAGAGGGTTAACCTCCCCTATAGACGGAGAAGCAGATTTTAAGTAACAGAGCTTAAACCTTAAAGTTCGTGCTCCCTTTAACGAACTTGCGAGGATTCGGAACTTGGCCGCGATGAAAAAGAAAAGGAGGAAAATTGGAGGGAAACGAACGAATGGAGGAGGGACAGACAGAGGGGTAGATGTGAAGGTCGGGAAAGGGTGGAAGAAAGAGGGGAGATGCCTCGTCAACCGAAGGCTGAGAGAGAATAGAGAGACAATACAGTCAGCAGCAGACGCGGCAAATTGCCCGTTAATAATCTGCAGCAGAAGGGATGAAGGGTGGATAAGGAAGAGCGGCGTCCCTCCCTCTCGATTTCGTCGAACGAAAAGCGCGCTGGATGAAATATTCCTCTCTGATCCGATGTAATTGCGACCGTAGCGGTCGTGCTTGAAAATTCTCTCCCTGCCTCCCTCCCCCCCCCTCCCCATGCTCTTTTCTGCCCTTTTCGAAGGCGTGCCACCCCTTCGGAAAACTAGCCACGCTAGAAAATCACGATCGCGTGTTTGTCAATATATTTTCAACTACGATCAACTCATTTCGCATGAAATATTACTATCTTTTATCATTCTGTAAAAACTCACGCGTCCTTGTCGCTCATTTTTTCATCTTTTTTTCTTTTTTTCAGGTAAGCGATCCCGAGAGTACGAAGTCACCACTCGCGAGAGAGAGAGAGTTCTTCGCTTTGGTGAGTGAATTCACGCAACGTAGCGATCGGTTGGTATCGACTCGCTGACAGTTCAAAGTACACCCGGTCAGATTATTATCGAATAGAACGATAATGCGCGTACAGGCACGGTTAAAATAGCGTGTACACAGGATAATTCAGTCAGGATAGAATCGTAATGACGGATCGTCGAGTAGGGCATCGAATAATGAAATGCTCTACTGTGTGACCAACGGGGCTACTCTGTAGACACGACCGGTTCGCCTAATCGTAATATGTTTGCCATTTACATTGTTGCCAACAATTATTACAAAGGGTTAATTACAATCTCTTGATTCATGCCAATGCATTACACGGTTTGGCTGCCAAGTAATTATCGTATCGATGGCCGGCGGAAATTGAAGCTGCTTCGATCCAGAGATTTGCATAGCGTGTTATACGTCGAGCTTCGAGGTTCCGTAAGTGAAATCGGCGGACGTTCACGTTATTCGCGAACCGACACCCTCGAACGCATGGTTTCATTCGAATCATTCAAAAGAAAATAAATGTAAAATAATCTCGAATCTCACCGCGCGAAAGGCAAACATTCGTGTCTCGGTGCTTTCGCGCTGAAAATAAAAAAAAAAAAGGAAACAGTCATGGGGACTGTTCGAAGAAAGTGAAAACTTAAAACTATGAAATAACAGTGGTCTTTTTTTTGAATTTTCGAATTAATTGTAGCATCAAAAATTGAAATTTCATAATTTGTAAATTAAAATTATTAACATCAGTCTGGTTTTCACATCTATCGGCACTCAACCGAGCAACAATTACATACATTTTTATATGGTTCATTTATTAGTCGAAACATATGATGGGCTGCGCAAGCCGAGTACAAAATATAAATACAACTTAATTGAAATAATAATTAATATACACTTATATTATTTATACGTAGTATTTGTATTCACATAAATTTCAATGAACTTAATTTTCAACATTATTTTCATTGTTTGCATCGTTGTCATCATTAATTTCAACAATGCTCATTTCATTGTATTTTAAAAAGGATACAATAGGCTTATGGCAACTGAAGTAAGAAACAAAAATGTTTCATTGGAATTTATGTAAATATCGTGTGAAAACCGCGTCGATCGTCGTTTTATATTTCGTGGTACTGAGTTCTCGATCATTGGACATAGTCAAACCTAATGTTTCATTCAAAAATTCAATTAATGGTATATATATATATATATATATATGCTTTCACTGCTGGCCAAGCGCATTACGTCATTGCACGTCGGTGACGCGAATCCATAAGATTTTCCCCTACCAAAAATCGCTCAAAACGCGCCTAAAGAAGTTTTCACTTCAAAAAAAAGGCACGAGCATAAGCGTTCTTCGAAGAAAAAAAAAAAAAGAGAAAAACGCAGACGCGTAATTAAACTTTCTCCAGCTGCTTTACTAGCCAAGTTACACGAAACAACATCCCGGTGAATTTCGCGGAAACGAATAAAGATGCTCGGAGGCTGGAAAAATCGTGAGGAAAGAGGGGGGAGGAGGGGTGGGAATACTCGCGTATACTTGGCGGAAGAAGTTGCACGTGGTGGCGCTAACTTTCGATGGTACATCGGAGATGTCGGCGCGCGTGAACCTTTCTTTCGGTGAGAAAGTTCGCGACACGACGCAGCATGTAAACTATCGTTGATTACTTGGAAACAATTTAACTTAGGGGAAGGGGGGAGAGAGAGGGGAATATGTCGATGACAATGGCAAAGGCGAATGAACTTTTCGGAGCGTAACTGGACTGTGTGTGTGTGTGTGTGTGTGTGTGTGTGTGAGAGAATCGTCTCGTCGAGTGCGAGTGACAGGTGTTTCGCGACTAATAGGTCGAATCGAACGAATGCCTCGAGTTAGGTGAATGAGTTTGCGATCTATCTAGCTGGTTTGGTTGAAGACTCGTCGGAACGTATTCGCACGCACGACGAAAAGATTGCCTGTGAGAAAAAGTGTATGACGATTTCGTTTCGAGTTTCGAAGCCTCCTGCGTTAGCTTTCTTCGAAGCTCCTATTTTTTTTTTTTTTTTTTTATACATCACTAGTGTTCGAGCTGTTTCTGAAAACACATTATTGTAGAGATTCAAATCAGTTTTTGGGGTCGCGTTGAAAAAAAAAAATTTTCCTCGTAACTAGATCTACCATGGCCTCGAAGATCGAAGTCGCTTCTCTTCGCAGTAATCTTTTGATACATGCTGCCATTTTCTTTTCGTTGTTTCATTTCAACTTTGAAAGTTGAGGTGAAACTGACAGAATTATCATCAGTCAGAGTCCCTTGAATGTTTGCCGTTTAATTTTAATTTTCAAGGGAAGAAGAATAAAATCGTACAAGCTTCGAAGGATTGATGCGAAAGAAACTACTTCAATCTTCAAGATTATGATAAGATGTAGTGTCTGAACTGTTTGAATTTTCGCAGCTTTTGACAACTGCTTTGGTTGCTTTTTCACCTTGATGTAAAAGCGTCTTTGGAAGTAAAAACTCATCATGTCTGTAAAATAGAGATTTCACGGTTTAAAATGAGGCCTACTGGACTGTTGCGTGATTCTGTTTCACAAAGTTTCACCCTCTCGATGTTCAAAGGATAACTTGTTTTGCTTGATAATTGAGTAGAAAAAAAATTTGCATTTAGATGAAACGTAATTTCAACATTTCAGAATCACTTTAGGAAAATTCTTATCAATTCTTGCAGTTACATATAATTTTTCGCGCGACAATACAATCTTTTAAACATTTATGATAAAATAGGATCTGAAGAAGAAACAGTTAGAAGCATTTTTGTCCGTTATTAATTCATTTTCACGGGAAATACACTCATTCAGCTTTCAACTTACAAGCGTAAAAAGCAGATCGATAAGTGCACGTAAGTTCTCGAAATAGAAATTCTTAAAGAGTTAACACTAAACGTACCGGCATTTTACATATACCTATCTTACCATAAGGGATCATTTGACCCCTTACGAATAAACGTTGATTTTTAGAAAGAAATTCTGAATTTATTAAAGGAAATAATTCGCAACGTAACTTCTGATTTCTAATAAAATGATCAAACGTATATTTTTATTTAAATAGAAAAAATAATCAATTAATTGCACTTTTTACATATGACTAGTTTCTCCTTCATACATTTGTCCGCAGACAAATTTTTTTTGCAAATTATGCAAGTTTGAGTGGTTTTATTACCCGTGCACAATCTTATTTGACATTTTCTTCGTCAATTGGGAAATATTGCTTGGGCTGCTTGATGTTCCTTATTGTAGGTTCTCCTTTCCTTGTTCAAGAAATTCGTGATACTCTGTGACTAGTTCGTCTGCTAATTGTAAACAGGAAACGCTGTCTTGGTGTCTTTATTTCAGTTTTTTTCCCGATAGAGTATCCATGCATTGATTCCAGCTAAATCCAGGATATCGAAGAATACGCGCACGGGCCATCTATTGCATTTGGATTTGACGCTGGTTTTCGCGCCATTTGGTGCAACCACATCGTCGCCAAATTTAGTCGTATTATAATAACCAATTATTTCGGGTGTTCGCTTTCCATTGTTTTTGATTTTCACGCATTTATGTCTCGAACTTGGTAATCGTAACATTTTCTATTGGTTTTGATTTATAAATTCAGTCAGAAAAAGTACGTAAATTTCGTAATGGGTCAGATGACCCCTCGCGGTACATAAGGTATGCGAAGAATTTTTCTCGGTAAAAACGTAAGCTAAGAGGAAAACAGAAAGCGAGAAATTGAATAATCAGATGATATAGGAATTTACAGAAAGTCAGATTAGCGAACGAAATAACAATGAATGTAAACGATTTTACAGTAAATTTTGAAAAAGCGGTCATTTGACCCCGCTTGGTGCGTTTAGTGTTAAACAGAATGCTATATACTTTTTGTCCATCTGTTAGTTGCACGAAACGGTGTAAATAACAATGCTAAACCTTTCCAGCTGTTGCATTAAATTCGCACCGGGATTCGATCTCGGGGCGAGCGTAGAGCTTTTCGAAAATTACGTTCGAACGTTGGCTGTCTTGTCCGCGTTCAGTTGCCACTTCATCGGACAACGGATTGTAGATTTCGCCCGCTGTAATCCATTTGGAAATCATTGCAGTTTCTTCGTTGGTCTCGCAGCTGGCTCGGCTCGAGGAGTTTACTTCGGAGGAAGCAAGTTTACGCTCGGGCTGCGTGAATGGGGGAGAGAGCTCGGCAGCAATTCCCCCTGGGGGAAGTCGCCCGATCGGCGGCGATTGCTCGGCGTCGGGAAATTCTGAAGACGCGCGCGCGTGCATATCGGCCTCGCGGACGTGAAAATTTCTCGCCAGCCAAGTCGTCTCTGCTTGGCGGGAATCGTCGCGACTTACGAGATAATTCCGTCGAGCAAGTTTTCCCCCGTCGAGTTAAGGAACTTTCCTTCTGCTCGAATTTTCTCCGGCATACACGATGGAAACCTCTCCTCTCTCTCTCTCTCTCTCTCTCTTTCTTCGCTTCTATCTGTCCTCCTGGTTTTTCTTTTCCTTCTCAACGAGATTGCAGGAATTTCGGAAAAATTCTACGAATGTCGTCCGACGTTCCGGCCGTGACCGGTAGAGAATGCACCCCCGCCCCCTCTCTCCCCCTCCCCGCGTGTGCGTCCTTCTCCGGCGTATTATCAAAGTTTCGCTACTTTTCCAGCGCGCGGCCGGAAGAAAACTCGGTTTAATAGGAAGCGGTTTGCTCCTCCGAGTTCTACCCCCGTAGCGTGATCCATTTGTCAAAAATTGCAGAGTGCAGGAGATGCGAAGAGAAGTTAAGGTGATATTCTCTCGCGGATCTCTCTCACGATCGATCGAAGAGATTAGAAGAGAGAGAGAGAGAGAAAAAGAAAAACGGCAACGCCGGAGAGTTAAATGGCAGAAAGCGGACACGAATCCGAGGATCAAGCGCCGATTAGGTTTCCGAACAAAGTTGTCCGAACGAGCCGCAATCGTGAAAATACGCGGCGATTCGAGAGAAAGAAAGAGAGAGAGAGAGAAAGAGAGAAATCTAATTTGCAGCCTGCACCAGGTTTCATCAATGTGAATCTGGCGTTTCGCGAGAGATACACTAACACCGTGAGAGATATCTCGCACGAATTACCGGCTTAAACCCTTGACGTACAATGACATCTGGCAGACGTGATGCGTTTTCTAACCTAACATCGACAATGAACGTCTCTGAGGTGAATTCGCTCGCAGATTAATACATATACAAAAAAAATGAAATATGGTAATTCAAGATGATCAAGACAAAAATGGCCGACATATCGAATTTTATTTAACTCGTATGGTAATTCAAGGAGGTTAAGACAAAAATGGCCGACATTGTTCCCTCTGAGGGAGGAAAACTGAGAATGAAAAATACAAAAAAATGAAGTGTAAAAATTATCTTTGTTAAATCGTTGCGCAAATGTTGAACATCATTTCTTTTTTTCTTTTTTTGGCATTTTATATCGAATTTCATTTAACTCGTAATTCAAGAAGGTTAAGACAAAAATGGCCGACATTGTCCCTTCTGAGGGAGGAAAACTGAGGAAAAATTACTGTCTGAGAGAAGATAATTCGTTCGCAGGTTAATACGTATACAAAAAAATGAAGTATAAAAATTATCTTTGTTAAATCGTTGCGCAAATGTTGAACATCATTTCTTTTTTTTTTTTTTTGGCATTTTATATCGAATTTCATTTAACTCGTATGGTAATTCAGAAAGGTTAAGACAAAAATGGCCGACATTGTTCCCTCTGAGAGAGGAAAGCTGAGAAAGAATTATTGTCCGAGAGAGGAAAACTGAGAAAGAATTATTGTCGTTGAATGCGCACACAGAGGCGAATAGAGATATTTGAACGAGAAGGAGACGAACGTTATTAAAAGGAGGGCACTTCATTGTTATTTGAAATTCCGCTAATTACTATTCGGGGAATAATAATCGCGCAACACGATGAACAATAGTACGTACCTCTGGTATTAAGTTCCTCAAAGGACGAAATTACTGCTAAACATTGATATTTATCAAAGAAAAAAATTCCCGGGCCCGGCGCGGCAAAAGAGCCATCGCAAATTAATTAGCATGAATATTACAGTTCAGGAATCCAATTAGACTTGGTATTATATTTCAACTGAATCGTGTATCCTCGTTTAATCAATCGACCGTGATATCCGAACGTTCACTGGAAATGTATATTATTCTCTATGTTTTCCTCCCTCCACACGTTTCATTTAGGGAGTTTCAGCCTCCTGTGAGATGGTGCGATTGGAAAAACAGTTTCTCTTTCGACTGACTTTCGAATCGAGGAAGTGCCGACGAAGCGAATAATACTTTTTAATTAAAAATCTTTCCCGAAATGCAAATGTTGTCCCTTATTTCGCTCGGATACGTGATATACATATATATTTTTTAATGCCAAAAACATCATTTCAAATTTTTTTTTTTTTTGGTTAAAAAGTGAATTAACAATAGAGCCAGACGAGAAAGTAGCGCGGAAATTTTTGCGAAAATAAAAAGGCGAGATACAGCGGTGGCAGGGCAGGCTGGAAACAATGGTACATAGTTTGTCCGGTGGAAGAAAATAACATGCAATAAAATGAAACTCCATTCTGTTTTTTGTAATAATATCGCGTATATACAGTTGCAAAATAAACAGAACGGCCGAATTGTGTTGCCCGCGAAATACGAGCAATTGGTTATTTTCGTGAATTCAATTGAAACGGCCCTGATAAATAAAGTCGGGGATATATAACGTTGAAATTATTATAATTGAAATTATTATTATTAAGAAAGTAACGAATTAAATTTTGCCCGTTTGCGTAAAATAGTTCGCCGAACACGATTCAGATTCGCTCTCTGATGAATTTGATCGTACTTTTTTTTCGAATGAATTCGATTTCACTTGTCAAAAGCAAGTGGAGAAAAAAAAAAGGAAAAATTGATATTTCTTCGCTTGGGGGGGGGGGGGGATGAAAAGTTTCCCCCGGTCCCGTGCGTACGGCCCGATTATTTTAATTATAAATGCCGCGACTTATCGCCGCCGCGCCGGCATTATCCTGATAAATAATTCTAAACGAAGCGACAATTCCATTAAACGAATTCCGCCGTCGAACGGAATAACCAAATAAATAAATTTCCGTGGAAACGTTTTAGAAAAGGAGCGCGGAAACGGATCGTGGGAAGGGGGAAGGGAGAGGGGCGAGCGCGTAATTAAATTGACTAGGCGAACGCCCTTCGGGATCCTCAATTCTCAAACGATCCGCCGGCATTATGTGTGAGAAACACAGCGAACGAAAGCGCGAAGTGAGGCAAAGAGATGGAAAGGTCGGACGGAGAAAAAGGAAAGAGAGAGAAAGAGAGTGAGAGAGAGAGAGTTAAAAGCTACGAACGATTTCTGCTTTCTGCCGAGTAACCGGCCTCTCTTCTAATGGATCGACGCCCTTTTGTTTAATGAGATAAGAGCAGCCGGTTCATTACTGAACAACGTTGCTACGGAATAAAATCGTGACTATTTACAATAGCTCGCCGACCAACTTGCTCGGCGGAACATGCTCGCGAACAAAACCATCACGAGGCAGCGTGCTAGTGTTTCTCAGGAGGGAGGAGAGAGAGGGGCGGGCGCGTATTCGCGGCTAAGAATAATTACGCGAAATTCATTAACGTTTTGCGTCGGATGAAATACACGGCCGGCGAATGCTGATGAATCGAAAGGAAGTGGGGAACAGTTTTAGAGGGAAAAAATGAAGCTTGCCCCCAAGTATTTGCCCCCCTGGCTCTCCGCAAAGTGGAAACGAGAAGTAAGTAAGCTGGGCAGCACATTTCTGGAAAACGAAACGGTAATTGAAATTGAAGTTGAAACGCTTGTTTGACAATTTTCTGCCGTTTGACGGTGATGCAGGTGTATATATATATATATATATATTATTTGTTTCGAACGTACGAGTTTTCAGGGCGATTATTAACTGAAATAATAACTTTGAAATTGTTGAAATAATATTTCCACACTTCGAGACTGTATCGTTAGTTGACTGAAAAAAACGAAAAAAATAAAGAAATATTAATGTTATTCCTGAGAAAATTTACTTAATAAACAATTGAGAACGATTTCGCAAAAATACACGTTTCAAGCACATTTCGTTGCACGTAACGACGAGAGAAATATTCGTTTCATCGTGGATAATACACTTCTATCGTATCAAGTGAATCTCAAAATAAATTTATATAATTATTAATTTAACAATGTCTCGAATAATTATTTCGAGCGAACGCTAACGCTAACGTGTTTACATTTTGTACACGCTGTCTCGAGACGTTGTTCGCGTAGCCGAGAACGGAAGAAAAATTGACCAAGTGAAAACGAGAGACAACTGCGACGGATTTACCTTCTTCTTTCTCTATTTTTTTTCTCTCTCGTAATAACTTCGTAGATAAGAATCCACTGGCAGGAAGGCTTTTTTTCGGTCCAAAGAAGAACTCCAAGATTGAAGGGTCTGTCGTTGAACACGTTCGTCGATCGCGAGAAAGACGGCTGACAGCCGTCGGGGGGGGGGGGCGATTATGATCCAGAGTGATCCTGGATGGATCAGCAAATTTCAGCAAGAGAATTTCACTGAGGGAGCACAAAGTAGCGAGAGCCATCGACTAAAAACGGGCACGTCAACGACGAAAGGGAATGGGGGCGGTAATGAAATTGACGAGGACCAGCTCTTCAACTTCTTCTCGTCTCGTAGATCAACGCGCGCTTTGCACGAACGGCTCGACAATTTGAATTAAGAGAGAGAGAGAGAGAGAGAGAGAGAGAGCCTCCGACTGAGGTTCAGGCTGGCTGGCCCTTTTTTCTCGCCGGGTAAACGATCGTCCTTCCGGATCATCAAGGATCCTTGCGGCTGATTCGCGACTCGTGACTCGTTAAAGGAACGCTCCTTCCGTTTCCTTTTCCCTCTTCCGGCCGAACGAAAGCCAGAGTCACGTTCGTCAACCGCAGCAGGCGATTGCTCTTTCCCTTTGAACCGGTTGCCCCAGTTTCCCCTCTCCTCTCATACGTCCTCTTCTTGCGCTGGCCATCTCTTACTTTCTTTTTCCCCCCTTTTTTCTTTCCTCGTCTTCTGTCCTCTCTACCCTCGCTCCGTCGATTAGATCGTGAAATCGCCATCAACCGATCGACATTATCGTAAGCCTTCGTTTTTTCACCTGTCGTCTTCCGTCTCGTTAATTGCGCTCCGACGATTATGTCAATCAAACGAGAAACATTGTGTCGAGGATTCGAGGTCCGACCGCTGGCAAATTTAAACCCGACGCGTGGATATATATATATATATATATATATATATATATAAGAATTTAATAAAAATATTATAATTATTACTGAAAATAAACATGTAAAAAAATTATGAATCAGTAAATTGGTATTATTTGTGGAATAGAAAATTAATTATGAAATTTATTTTAAAATGACATTTCAACGTTATATATCAACTGAATTTTCAGTTTTCATTATTATTTAAATTAATTCGATTAATAAAATTGAAACAATTTGTTCTTTCTAATATAATTAATGATTAATTCCGCAAATCTCTGAACAGTGGTCCAAAATATAATCCAGGTCGAATTGAAAATAAACTTAGCTGATTAATCGCGTCAACTTTAATTCCTAAAGATTGAACAGTTCATGAATGAATTACATTCTAAAGATGAAACAATTAATCGTAAAGAGAAACATTAAATGGAGTGATTAATCGATTAATCGGTTTCTAATAACCGAAATTGATTTAACACTAGTACTACCACGCCAGTCAAAATGACTGGTTTTACAATTTTATTTCAAAATTTCTATTTCATGTTACAATTTTTTCCCCCACTGAATGATGCAACGACTTTTACAGTGATAACTGTAAGAAATAATATAATGAATTTTATTTTACTTTTATTTATTAGAAATCAAAATAATTTTGGTAGAAATAACTTTGTCTTAACTCGTCGGTAGTTCTAGTGTTAATAATCAATCGATTTAAATTAATTCGTCGTATGAAATAAATTTTTCATCGGACGGCAATTTCTTTGACAAAGTAGACTGATGCGACGTGTGATTGGCATTCTCGCTTCCATAGAAAATCAAATGTTGGGTATCATGGAGTTGGATGTTTAAGCATCGAAACATCCCTACTCTCTAATTCTTCAAATTAGAGAATTTAAGAAAAAAAAAGGTAGAGTTCTAATTCGAATGGCTATGTATAACTTTTCTATAATTTATGTGCATCACGAGTGCGCGATTCGACGTTATGCGTAGAACTCTTCATTCGTCTCCACGAAGCAGGAGAGAACGAAGTTATTAACAGTGAATTTTTTTTCCACTTCTTTTGCAAATGAAAATCTTTCTAACTTTCTAATTCTTTTTTTTTTTTCTTTCTTTCCAATTTCGATGCCGTGTTTTTTGGAGCCATTCTTTCAGGCCATTCCCTCCACTTTTCGAATGACAAGAATTGTGCGTGAGAAAAAAGAGAATTGGGTGAAACCACTGATCTAAACGTGATGTTACAACAGTTAACGCTCTAATCTAAGAAGCTTGGGAAGAAAATCGTATGAAACAAGAACGACGAGAACAAAAGGTAGCAAAGTTACGAATAACGAGGCTACTTCTTGAGAGTTACAAACTTACTCAAACTCTCCAATAAATCACTATAATATATTCGGTTTTCGGTTCGAATTCGAGGTTAGGAACGAGGGAGTGGGTCTCTGTTACACGACTTGTTTGACACTTTGTCGGCCGACGACGACTCTCGCGGACGATTTCTTTCGTTATGATACCTCGCGTCCCCTGTAAAATTCAATTTAGATAAGGCGGCCGATGTGGGTCGACGATAACGAGCAGTGACCATTAATGGAATTTCGGATCGGATCTCTAAGTATTCCCCGCGGAGATGACAGCAGCGCGGCCAACCAAGTGGAAAACTGAATGTCCCGAGTAATCGGTAGATTTAAGATTTCAGATTTCTCGTGGGACAGTGTCTTGCGTAGAGAGGCATTGGCCGGCCAATACGCTTTCAACTTCGTCTCTGCGGAAAATCTGTCTCTTCTCGCTTCTTCTTCTTGTCTCTCGCTGGAATCGGTCCGCTTGCAAAGAATCCATTAATTGCCACGGCAACGAGTTGGAAAAAATGTCGAGAGAGCGAAGCATCGTAAGTCGAGGGATCAACTTTCATCCAAGAGTTTCGTGTTTATCGCAGAAAAGGGGGGGGGAGCGAGCGATTGTAATACAGGGAATTACAAACGCGGTAAAGAATTCCACGTACGTACGTACGTACGTGCAAACGTTGTCGTTGTTTGCAACGGCTTTCGTCAGATCTGAAAGAAACACGGGACGCTGGCTTCCATAGAAAACGCAAACACTAGGCCACGCTTTAAAAGCGCAATAACTGTCGCTAGGTTGTACGCCATGTTTACTCGACATGTCGTCATCCCGTGTGGATTTCAAGTTGGAGCAAAACGCCGTGTACATGTCTATCCAGCGTGGTTGCTCGCTTAACAAACGTTCGAGTCAGCTGAACCGTTCGTTTATTCCATTTCATCGTCCGATTTCCTATCTCTCTCTCTCTCTTTCTCTCTCTCCCTCTTCTCGAATGCTAACAATTTCAAGACAAAGACAAAGACTTAATTAGACATTATCAGTGATAGAACGCGGACAGAGCGCAGAGAGGTGAACAATTGAAAAAAAGAAGAGAAGAAAAAAAGAAAATTGTCGATTATCTGGGATCGAGAGGTGGCTTGGCGCGAATATCGGTTGAGAAAATTTGCGGCCAAAGAAAATCAGGTCGTTTGACGATAGAGAGCCGGAAAAAACGGCGTGAAAAGAGAAAAACAGCTCTCGGTCGATCCTCCGAGATATCGCTTCGATACCTCTTTACGGATTCACGGATCGACGCGTCGCGGGGCGGGGGGGAGGGAGAGGAGCGAGAGAAAACGGAAAAAGAAAGGCAAACGAACGAGAGAAAGACGAGGCGGCGAGGGGAAGACGCGTTTAACGGAAAGGCGCAAAGAACCTCGGATGCTCTCCCGGAGTATTTACGCGAGAGCTTGCGATTTATAACCGCCCTTCCCCTCTCTCTCACCTCCACCTATCGTCGGTTCTGTGTTTAACGAAAATAATAAAACAACTGTTGTTTGCCCTCTTCCGCGTTCTTTCCCCTTGGAAATCCTCCCTCTCTCTCTTTCTCTCTCTTTCTTGCTGCCATCTGCATTGTCCTTTCTCTTCCTCGCGGCTCTCCATTCAGAGAATTCTTACCCGTTTCCACGGACTTTTCTTTTCACCTTGATCTCACTTGGATTCGTTCGCGTGACGTCGTCGATTTTCTTCGAAGAACGAGGGGGGCGAGGGGGGGGGGTGTGTGGAGAGGAAGATGACATTGGACAGAAGAAACATTCAAGTGCGAGATATATGTATACAGCGGTCTGTGCGCGATTTTAAACGAAGCTGTTTCTTTCTTGCAATACGACTTTGCTATATACGTTTCAAGACGAGGTACCTTACGTTCCTTTCCGCGACGATAATTTCAACGTTTTTCACGTCCAAAGGCGTGTTTTCCCAAGCAGCGCGCGGTCCTTTTTCCCCCCCGCGACCTAAATTGTAATATTTACGTCACAGTTAAACATCTCTCTCTCTCTCACTCACTCGAGCACCTATTCATTAATTTTTTCCCAGCGTGTTTTTTTTTTTTTTTGCTTTTCTTCTTCTTCCCTCCACGGAAGGAAGGAAGGAAGGGAATTGTTGGACGGGGACGGTTGAAAGAAACTAGAGCGCGAGCAAGTCCGCAAATATTATTTTTACAATCTTTCTGCCGTTTGATATTCAGATTGCAACGTTTGCCGCCATCGTCGGGGGGAAAACCGTAAATTTCCTGCCCGCGTTTTCTTCGCGTTTAAGAGACGAGTGACTCGCATACGCGGCGTGCCAGGGAGGGGCGAGGAAGAGGAAATCTTTAACACGCGGCCCAGATGCTCAGTGCTGCCCTCGTAAATGAGCCCTGGCGCTTATCCCCACCAAGTCTTAGAATTCAGACTATCCCCACTCTAGCGTGCCATGCCGGCCGCGTGTACCCTACCCTAGCAACAATAAAAAAGCAAGCGATAATATGATAGCGATGTTTCGGTGCGTTACGATTGTTTCCGACACGTCGATTAACCCTTTCAAGACTAAGGGAGACATTTTTCCCCATTTTAAAATTGGCGATTGTCGTATTTAATTATAATTTTATCTGCATTTTTTTTTATACAGAATGTCTAAATAGAACGTATGCAGTAGAACGCAATTATGTAAACGGGAACGTTTAGAAAAAAAAAAGATGTGCAAATTGTGCTAAACTGATATATATGTACCGTGTGCAATGTCCATCTTTGCTTCGCAACCAAAAAGAAATTGCTTCGCAGAATATCATGATTAGCACTTATCATTTTGTATATAGTAATTGTATTTCATAATTTTTGTATTATTTTAGTTAACATTTTGTTACGATAAGCCAATAAATAACATTGCATAATAAGCCTAACCATAATTTGTGTTATCTTTATAGTCCATTGGGAAAAATATTTTCCCATAAAATTCCATAAAAAAATTACACGTTGTTATGTATTTTTCTTTATGATTTTTATTTATTTTACGTCTAAACAAACTAAGATAAACAGTTACATACTAATACTTTACTCTTAGCAACGTTATGGTCGTGAAAGGAGCAAAAATTGGGCAAATTTTATTTGAAATAACAAAATGCAGTAGTGCTTCGTAGTTGCAAGTGATTGTTTCATATTCATAAAAGTATCACAAGTTGAGTATATTTCCTTAAAAATATACATTGACAATTATGCTGAATTACAAATAATAAGATTAAGCAATGGTAGAAATATTACAGAAAGAAAAGGGTGTAAATAAATATTATTTCGAATTGTAACGATCTATTATAGATTTTGCAATTTCTGGTTCTGATGTGAATAATTTAATCTACGGATGACGTAACAATCTATGAATCTCTTCTGTTTCTATCTAAGAATGAAATGATTCTTCTGCAGCATCTGTTCTTCGATAGCACCTTCTCTAATTCTTTCTGCTTCACATTTATTGTTTTATTTAGTTTAAAATAATTTAAATGTATTCAAGTTAAGAAAAAGAAAAATGTTACGTTTCTTTACACTCGAATAACGTAGCAAACAATACTCTTAATTTCGTTATTAATAACATTCTTATTAATATAATTCCCGTATGAATAAGAGAAGTAATAGCTACAATTAACTTTATATCTATTCGACATATTACACATATTATTCTCAAAAATAATATTCCAAGTGAATCGATCGTTACAAAATTAATACAAAATTTTATTACATATATAAAATTCGTAATATTCCATATCTTCCTAGTTTTTATAATTAACTGAAGCTAAAATTATCTAAAAAACGGAGCCTCAACATCATATAACAGTTGACGTTCATCCCCACTCTCTCTCTCTCTCTCTCTCTCTCGCCAATTTTTCTTGCCCTTCTTAACTGTCCACGTTCGCTCTGTATTTTTCTCCGATTGGATTCTCTCCTTACGCGTTCGCACGAGGATGATTATGTCAGATGATTTTCTGACGTAACGAACATACCTTGGACTCGCGGAATACGAATATTTCTTCTTTCGATGAAAACGCGACGAAGCCTATCGTTTCAGCTGCACCGATAAATAGCAATCGTTGATTGCGTCTCGAGATTATCAACGATCTGCGCATTCTCACCGATGAAATAAAGAAGACTGCAACAGAGACGGTAAAAAAGAAGAAAGAAGAAAAAGAAAAGAAATAGAAGGGGAAAGTCACGAAAGGAAAGGAACGAATTTCCTCCTGGTCTGGAAATGTTGCGGAGAGCAGTGTCATTTTACCGAAACGGAGTTTCGGAAGAAATTACATTCGCAGACTTTGCAGAGAGAGAGATAAAGAGAGAGAGAGAAGGGAAGACGATTCGAAACCGCCTACGGCTGCCGACGATCTCGTGTTTATTCCGTCGGCGCGTTGCTTTTATTTCTATTTCGCTTGTAATCTGAAAGTTGTATGGCGTTTTTCTCTTTTTTTTCTTTTTTTTTTTTTATTTTACTGCAGAGTGGAACTAGACATTTGGCGTTGCCAAGCGTGTGCTTCGTGTTGTTGCGGGTAACGATGGAATATTTCGAGAGCAAGCGGCCTGTTCTCTCAAGAGAGAGGGGAGATACTCGCGTAACAGCGATAAAATTGAATGATTTTTTTTTCTTTTTTGTTTAGAAATTTCTTTTTTTTTTTTTTTTGGAAAACAGAGAATTATTGACCGACAGAGAAAGATAACATCTTCGCGGGCACAGAGATACCATTCGTGAATTTCATTCGCCGTTTCACACCAAAAATTATCCCCACGCGTCTCGATGGGACGAATTTTTCAATTCAGAACGCTAGGAGTTTTCACACTCGTCCTGAAACACGATTGAAAGAAACATTCAAACGTCGAGAAAAATTGGGAACAAATTGCAAACAACGATAAACGTATTTTAATTATACAAACTTACTTGAAGAAAACCGAAGTGGATGGGATCTCGCCCGATTTTAGTTTATAATATGAGAAAAAAAAACATTACGAGCCAACCACAGGTTAATTAATTCAGCCAATTAGGACGCCGATTGAGAATCACTGAGTGTTGAGAATGGTCGCCATTTTGGCGCGACGAATATATATCTCGGTACACCAAAAACCGTGCACACATTTGTACGAAGAGAGACAGGCGGTGCAGGTTGCCGTAAGTTAGCAGTGCCGCGGAGGTAATTGCTTTTCCTTCGTTCGTCCGAGACTCGTCCGATTCCTATCGGATTCCTTTTCAGCCACCTTAATCGGCTAACGAACGATACGCGTGCCGGTAACTTTAATAATTGCCGCTTATCCGTTCGTCTAGCCGGGGATCGGCCGATCGCGACCGATCGATTTCCTATCGACGTCGTCCATCGACGACGTCTTCACGACGCTTGCCCCGGATGGAGCAAGGAAACAGGGAAAGGAAACAAAGGGAACACCTTTGGACTGGAGAGAATCGTTCCTTAATCGTGTATCGTTGATTCCCCGGATAATTAATCTCTAACGTAGTTCACGAGAATGAGGAGCAGGAGGAGGTTTGCTGACCGATTAATTGCCAATCGGTTAGAGTTTTTCCAGTCGGCTGCCGTCTCGATTTAAACTTAAATCGCGTTTTGCAACGCGCCGGATTCTGTTCGGCTCTTCTCGCGACGCGGCCGTGAAATAAACAACTGCTCGTTTCCGAAACTTTTTTAATTACCAATTTTTATCTACCCTTACACGGCTGAATCGCGCCGAATTTATTCAACCGCACGCGCTACCGGACCGTTTAAGTCCCGTAAAGCCTCTTTAATAACCATCCCCACACCCCGTTTCCGTTTCCTTCGAATTACCACAGCGAAAATGGGGATACTCGCGTCCGATATTGCTGTTTTTAGCATGCATAATGCTTCATCTTGCTTATCAGTTGCCTCGCAGCCGTTGTCGTGTGTGGGCCATGACTCTCACGCGCGCCGAATACAGAAAGAACAAATCAAAGAAAAGAAAGAAAAAAAGAAGGGGGGAAAAATGGTGAAAAAAGAAAGGTATTTACGAGCGACGTGAACGAGTTGCCGTTCGTTCGAAGCGGCAAATTCCAGTCATTCGATCGTCGAAACGATGGGGAGGGGCCGCAATTTCCTGGCAGATAACGATTTTCCACTCGAATTATGCGCCTTTTCGATAGAGATTTTTCGCAGCAACGAATGCGGTTTCGGGACAGAATGGATCCATCCAGCGGCGAGATCGTTCGGCTGAAATTTTACCTACAGTCGGTGAAATCGATCTACGTTCGCATTACGTAACGAGGTTGATAAATCGGATCGTTAAGCGATGATGTCTGTTAACATAATACAGATCTTGTAAAAACACTTAAATCTTCAAGCTGGAAGGATCATTCGCAGAAATTTGTTTTCAAACGTCCGCGCATTATATATTAACGAGGTTGATAAATCGGTTAAGTAACGACGTCCGTTAACATGATATACATCTTATAAAAACACTTTGATCTTCAAGCTGGAAGGATCATTCGCAGAAATTTCTTTTCAAAATGTACGTTCGTGTTTTACATAGCAGCAAGGTTGACAAATCGGATCGTTAAGCGACGACGTGGAAATATTTTTTTCAATAAGATGTTCGTTCGCTCGTTATACAGTAACGTGGTTGATAAATCGTGTCGTTAAACGTTGACGTCCATTAACGCATCTTGCAGGAACACCTCGATTTTCAAATTGCTACGATCTGTCTCCTCGCCGAGTTATTCTCTTCGATTTGATATTTCGTTGGGAACGGGAAAGGGCATTCCCTCGGTTGCAGTTGCATCGACATACGCGTGGACAATATTCAGGGCTAGTGGCCGGTATCTATCCCCGGATGATAAACGAGCTGGCTAGGAGTTACGATACGATGAAGTGACAACCGGAATAACAAATGTCCGCGCGGAGACATCCGGCCGGCGTCTAATCCGGCTCCTTCGGCGCATGCGCGATCGCGCAAACGATTGTCACGCCGTAATTAAACGCGGCTGTCACGCGTATTGCCATTCGCGCGGATATTATTAGCCAACCCCACCGGCGGGCCCCGACTATGGATTCCCGCGTTTCAGCGTTGTTGTTGCTGCCGTTGACGGAGATTGATCCGTTTATTATGCAACGCGTGGCCATGTGTTATTCTAGCAACGGATGCGAAGATAAATAGCCCGTGGAAGGTAGGTAGCGTCGTACGTCTGACGCGATGGGACATCACGTTCCATCCTCTTCCTCGTACCATTTTTTTTTCTTTTTTTTTTAAAGCGAGGTATTCGATTCGATGCAATCGCTACTTCGTTCACCTCCTTCCAGGAGATGCTGGAGCAAGTGCATAGAAACGTGAGATTTTTAAACATCGAACTGCTCGACTCTTGATGTACACGAACAACGTAATCGAACGCATAACGCATGAAACATATGTCAGTACTTGAAACACGTGTAATTGTGGTAATTCGTTTCGACTGGTGGTTCGTTCCTTTTTTTCAAACATCATTTTTATTCTGGAAAATTGTAAAAATTCAACAGCGAGAAAATTTTTTTTCGTGATCTTTATTCAGCACGGTCTTGAAGACTGAAATCTTCTCTTTACAGACTTCTTTGATCTTGCTGTACGATTTTTTTCTTTTTTTGTCATTTTATTGAACTTTGAAAATCAGAGTTAAGTTGCAAAATGTTTGCGCATTTCTTGAATTTTTGTCGTTTAACTCTAATGATCCAAATTCCATGAAATGGCAAAAAAAAAACTCGAAGAGCAAGTTTCAAGAGAAACTTCAATCTTCGACGATGAATTTAGTCGTAGATAAAATTTACAATTTCCCCTTCTAAAGAAAACAGCACTTTTCCATGTACTACACGATGTTGAAATGAGTCTTGAAAAAAAAAAAGGATAGTGAAAATACGTTTTAAAGTGAGACCAAATAGATTGTTGCGTGATTCTGTTTCCGAAGTTGCAACAAGTTGAAAGTATCGATAATTTTTCGTTTAAATTAATTGCGCTACGAAATTGACTCCACGTAGGCAATTTGTGGTGGTAAAACTTTTTTCAGAAAGCCAAACAATATCTTGCTTTCTTTCTCTTCTATATGCAAATATTATTTAAAATATTATTTATTCCACTGGTACTACCGACGACTAAAGTGTAACATTTGCAGCGGAGAAATTAAAGTCCAAAGAAAAAGTTAATGATGCAATAAAGAGCTTCTATTAATGCATTTCATTAAAAATACAAAATGTTGCAAATATACAAAATTTCCATTACAGATTGGTCATTTTGATCAATTTGGTAGTTGTTTTGGTAATTATCTTAAGAAATTTGATTGATATTTAAAATATGACATTTAAAATATTCTTACAATATTTCTTTATTAACATTAGAACTACTATAAAGTATAATATTTGTGGCAAAGGAATTGCTACATAGTGCAAAGTTTAGGTTAGATTTAGGTTAGGTTACGAGAAAAAGTTAATAATAGAATAAAGAACATTAATACAGTTCATTAAAAATCACTCGAGTATCTAAAAATACACTGTTGTAAATATTAAAAATTGGCCATTTTGATCACTTTTGTAGTTCTAAACTTAGTTTACTTCTCTAGTAAACTTGATTATCTTGAAAAACTTGATATTTAAAATATGACATTTAAAATATTACAAGAGACTGAAGCATAATATTTGTGACGAAGGAAATTATTATTAAATAATTACAAAAAGTTAAAATAAAGGATAAAGAACACGAGGTTCTACCGATACATTTCATTAAAAATCGCTCGATTATCTAAAAACACGCTGTTGCAGATATATAAAATTCCCATACATAGAAAATTATAAATCAAATCATTTTGGTCACTTTGGGACAGTTCTAGTGTTAAAATTCCACTGGTGTGTGTTTTTCAATGCGATCTGTCAGCATCCACTCGACGAGAGTCACGTTTCAGACCTTCTTTTCTCCACCTTTTCTCAGACAAATTTCGTCGTAAAACCAAACCATGACGTAGGACCACTCTATGCAAGGGCAAGTTGCCGCAACGAAATCCAGCAAACGCGTGGCGGATTTTGTCGGTCGGTGGCCAGTGTTTGTTGCTGGCCGAGTTAGTCCTGCAGTAATCCTCGATAATTAACGCACGATTACTCAAGCCCAGGAGCATCTTAAGCGGACGGCTGGCTGGCTTGCTTGTCTACGACTTCGCAGACAGGACACCTGTTTCCTCCGTTGGGTCCCTTCTGGCGTTGACGTCAACAGATCCGTTTATTATGCCGCGCAGTTGATCATCGTCTCTGGATAGGCGGCAGCAGCCAGCCAGCTGGTCGCGCCGCGCTACGCGGCCTACTTGGACCACTTGCTCGCACGCCTCCTCAGTCCTAGTGTACTACCACTTGCTTACTCGGTTAGCCAACAGTGCGCGCCTCTCTGTGCCACACGCGCGCGTTCCACCCAGCCGAATTAATATCGGCGAGATTAGCGGAGCCAGTTGACTAACTAACTGCCTGTTGGCAATTCTCGCTGGACGACCGGCGACTTGGTCGGTCAGCAGAGACGGCGAGAGTCTCTCGATTAATCTCCTTAGCAGACCGAGAAATTGATACTACCTTGCCTCCCGAGATTGAAGGGCAGACGGTCCTGGATGTGCCACGCGATTTTCGTGAATTCAACGCGATCGCGATTTTTCTTTTTCTTGACAAAAATTTGTAACAACACTTGATATCTCGCGAAACAGCGAAATATTTGGATGATCTTTTGCAAAATGTAGAGACAGAAGCTTGTGCATTGTATTGTAATGTCTTCTCTATTTTTTTTTCTTTTTCTCACACTTTGAACTCTTGACTTGCAGAAAGCGTTGACGACTTGAACGAAGCTTCATTTTTCGATGGTCATCCATCTATTCTGCAAACGTAGATGCATAGAATATGATATACGCGTAAAGAACAAATCTTACTTCCATCAGTTAACACTTTACCGACCGGTAGCCTATTAACCGGCTAACATATTTTAACACTTTACCGACAAATAGCCTATTAATCGGCTAACATATTTTAACACTTTACCGACCGGTAGCCTATTAATCGGCTAACTATTCACCGCTAATACACGGTCGGTAAAGTGTTAAGTACGACGATCACGGTTAATTATTATCCTGAATTCTGATACGACAGTAACAAGCTTTTCTTGTCATTTCTACCGTTTCAATGCAAATGCTACTGGCGATATCGATAATATTGCATTTTATAACATATTTTACCAATATTGTATATTCGCAAAAAGCAATATTGGTAACACTAAACAGGGTGATTCGTATAACCTGCACACCTGAAGTAACTATTAAATTATGCGTCTAAAGATTGTTTAGTTTAGGAAAGAAAAATTGTATTGTATGGTTTCAAGAGAGGCAAAACATGGTGTATCAATTTTTTGTGAGTTTCGAAATTTCCAAGGTTATCTTCATCTTCTTGTGGACCGTATATACTTTTTTTTTAATCGGGAGAATATTAAATCTCAAGTAAAAAAAAAAGTATTAAGTTACATTTGTCCTCAACCTAAAACGATTAAGGAGATATTTTACCATAGTTTGTCTCGACGATGAAAACTGCATAAATCATTTGCTTACCGTGCATTAACATTGATGATCAAATTGTCCCAAAATACCATTAGGTTTAGAACAAACGTGGCTTAGTACTTGGAATTTAATATTCTTCCGATTTATCACGAAAAAAATATATGGTCCGATTAAAAAAGAAAAAATTTATTTTCGAAACCATACAACCTTCGTACTAAATAATTTTTCATTTAGACGCGTAATTTAAAAGGTTACTTCAGGCGTGCGTGTTACGTGTGTATATATATCGGTAACAGTGACATGAAAATCGGGACACTCACGCAAGTTGCAAGGCAAGCTACACGTACCTGTAACGCGAGATCCTTTTTTTATTTTTCTTCGATCCTGGATAAAATTTATCGCGCGAGTAGTCGCGAACGCGGGTAGCGACAAATAGAAACGTCATTTACGTAGGTCGGCTCCGTGAATAATCGTAACGAAGGGCAGAAGGGCGGTGGGTGGAGAAAGGGAACCGAACTCCTAAGAAGTATTATCCCGCGAGAGGAAGCCATCTTTTACGCGCACGGAATATCAATGGTCCCTAAACCCGAACGGATTAAAAGTGTATCTCTTCCACGCTTTGCCAACGGGCACGCAGTTTATAATGAAAACATCGCTGGTAGAATGAGTGTTCCACGTCGGGAAATTCGAAGTCGTCGTGTGCTCGTCGTGTGCTCTTCATCCGATTCACGTTTCAACCTCGATTCATCGGCTTTACTTTGTGCTTTCGCGTTAATCGAATCAGCTGTCTCTGTGTGCAGATTTTTCTGTGTACTCTGCGCAACACAGGGTAAACTTCATTTAAGCGAGGCCATCACCTGCGACGATGCGAAAAGCATTTTTTTGCCTAACATGAATGTCGAAAAGGCAACGGAAGGCCAATAACTGGCAAGAATACTCTTTTTCCCAAGTCGTGTCATATTTTTTCGGGGTTTCCAATGTTGTTGATGCTCCTTTTCATACAACTATATATATGTATGTATATGCATATGTGTGTGTGTGTGTAGTTGTATGAAATATGTATATAGATATAATTTATATACGAAAAACTTCAATTTTCAAGATCATGTTCTTTACATGTTTGTATATATATATATATATATAATTGTATCGTGTAGCTATGAAACGTGAAAGAATACATTCAAATATGTAAAGAACGTGACCTTGAAAATTGAAGTTTTTCGTATATAAATTTATCCCTATCGTAAATCACACTCGAACTGGTTCTCTCAAACACTGGCCACTTTTAGCATTAAACGAGTATCTTTTCTTGTATTGAGTATATTATAAAAGTATATTATATAGTCGAGTATATTATATGTATTGAGTATATTATATAGTATAAAATTTAATACGTCGATTGGGATGATTTCAAGCTGTTAAAAGTGATCCTCATTGATGTCGTAATAATAAACAGGAAATTCGATTGTCGCGTCTTGGCCAAATTCATACGTAAAAAAGCTCATGCTCTCTGCACATTAGAACGTACCTTTTTTTTTTTATCAGTTGTACGACGCGATAAGAGAAAATACATGTTGTATGAACAGAAACATCGACGTCCATGGGAAATTCCGGAAAAGACATATGTTCCTGCCAATTACGTTGTTGGTTCTTCAAGGCCATTCGTCTCAGGAGAAAAAAGTATTCTTCGCATCGTCGCGATTCGATGGCCTCGCTTAGATGTACGCCGTATAGTTTCTGTGTAATCGTCGATTATTTCACTGTGAATGAAATGAAGCTCCGATCGCTAATCGAAAGTGTCCGGGCTTTCATTATCCTCCAAATAACATGCTCGCAGCGTGTTCCAAACGACCATAGTTTCCAAGTAGTATCCGCCTCGGATTGAAACGATCAAGCGTCGTTTCTCGAACCGCGGAGAATAATTACATCGTACGCGCATTGTCGCGCAACAAGAGTGAACAAAGAGCCTAAGATCGGTTATTTGGATTACGACGAAGCTTTTTCTTTCAAGAAAAAAAAAAAAAAGAAAAGAAAACAGAAGAAATCAAGCTGCTTGCGCATTCATCGCAGGAAGCGACGCTTCGGAATTCGCGAGATGAGCTGCTGCATGCATCGCAGGATTCGCGATAAAATGGAGAAACTGGTGCCGAGCTGTAGCGTGTATATGTATATATATATATATACATATATATTCCGTTCCCCCGGTGTGGAACGGCCTGAAAACCCAGTAAGTATCTCGTCGTCACGTAAAATCATTCCAGGTATCCCCCCCGGGTGCTGGATAGATCGATCGAGATTTGTTTACGTAAGGCCATTTCGCTGATCCCTCGAAACCGGGCCACGAACTTCCTTCTCCTTCGTCTCTCTTCTCTCCTTCGATCTCGCCTTGCTTCGCCACCTAAGTGAAGCACGATCCGAAGTAAGCTTGGAATCCACGTTCTCCTACGTGTGTCGGTGACACAACCTGCCGTGGAAACACTCTCTCGATATACACGCCTCTCTCTCTCTCTCTCTCGAGTTCGAGTTAGATTTCAAGCGACAGAAAAGCTTGGGAGGAAAAGTCCGCGGCGGTTTCGTTCGTTTCAGCTCGAAGGGATCGGCGGTGGATCGCAATCTCGCTTCGGTTTTATCGCGAAGATCTGCCTCTGCGAGCCTCGGGTGTGTCTAAGATCTCGAACGTTCGAAGACATTGGTCTTCGTCTTCCTAGAATCTAGCAACTTTCGTATATATGTATATGCGCACGAGAACCGATTCACCGATCGATCGAGACTTCCTCCCGATCTCCGTGTCTCTCTCTCTCTCTCTCTCTCTCTTTCATTTCGCTGATTGCGACAAACTCGCGAATATCACGGTACAGGGACGAAACTGTCTCGCGGAGGAAACTGGTTCCTGCTGATGCGGCTGATTGCGAGTTCCCGCGATCGATCGATCAATCGGAACTTTGTCATTCTGGAATTCCGTGCAGGGTGGGAGAAGGTAGGTACGAATTAATCCGGGATAGAATTCGGGTCGTTGGACGCGATCCTCTTTCAATTCGCGTTGTTTGTTCGTTGAATGGAGGAATTGAAACGGTATCGATCGGTATCGATATCCGTAAGTATCGTCGAAATTAACTTTTCTCGTCGTCGACTCGCGACGCGCGTGTTCCTTCGGCTCGAGGCTTCGTTTCGCGTTGAAAAGGTCTACTAGGTCTACTTGTTTTTTAAAAAGTTCGATCTCAACGTCGATCGACGGTTGCGATCGGTGGAAAATGGATTCCCCCTCGGTGGGGGAATCTTTCAGAGAAGCAACTTGCGTTGCTTGATCGGTCAAAAGGTCTCTTCATCCATCTCGGCAACCATCCATCCGTCTGGGCAACTCTTCGAGTAACATCCAAACCGATTTCACTCTTGCTTGCGCTTTACGATCCCCTCGTCCCGCCTTTGCGTAAAGTCGTATCGTCGCTTTAATTAAGAGGCCCCGGTGTACTTGCACTTTTGATCTTCGGCATGCTGATTACATCCTGAGAGCAGTCGTGTCACGCAGACGTGTACGTCGAGAGGATACGCAGGCGAAACGGGCGACAATCGACAGAGACAGACAGAGAATTTCGTTCGCTCGTGAACTGAACGATTGTGAAATCAGACCGGAGGGGAGGAGAGAGAAAACAGAAAACACACGCAGGAGAGGAGAAAAATCGAGCAGAACAAAAGAGGGTGAAGTAAAACCCGTCGTACTTACTGGCGGTCGTATAAAAGCGGAAAAGATGTCTCATAGAAAAATGAAAACAGAAATAAAGGAGAAAGATGAGGTAGGTCGAGGAGGGTGTGTGTGTGTGTATAGAGGGTAAAGTCTCTGGGATCGAGGTAAGGAGGTAAGAAACGCGAAAATAAAACCGAGAGAAAATGTAAGATACGATGGAGAATCTACGTCACTCGAGAGAGAGAGAGAGAGAGAGAGAGACGGCTGCCCCGTACCCCGAGTTGGACACCGAATTTATGAACACGATCGATCCTTCGCTTTGATGATATCTCTATCGACGTCTCTGTGGACTCTGTGCTCGTCCTTCTCGAGCTCTCTCTTATCGACAGACGTGGCCAAAGAAAGCAAAAAAACGCTTGTGGGAGGAGGATGGATGACGAGGAAAAGGTGCAGCGAAAGCAGAACACACGGTCTTCTAGGCTGCGCGAAGAATGTCACCAATTTACGAGCCAGGACGAATTTATGTTTCCTCCTCTCTCTCTCTGTTCGTATTTCTAGTGTTTTTCTCGCATAAACAGCCGAGAACGTAGAACTCGTTCCCCTGTCGGTCGAATGCGCGATCGATGATTGTCGACCGATCATTTCACTTTCTTTTTTGCAAATGGGATACTTGTTACTGTCGGTGAATCTTCTCGCGTCTCGTTCGCGAACCTCGTTAATCGGCTCGAAGCGTAGCTGAGCTCGGCTAAATTTACACGCGCTGCGCTTATTCGTAATTTTCGACGAAAAAAGGAAGAAAAGAAAAAAGAGAGAAGAAAGGAAGAACGGAGAATACCGAAAAATTCTCCACGCAACGCGAGCAATCGGCGAGCCGCGTGTTTAACGAGCAATCAGACCGTCGATTATTAATACCGGGGAAACGATGCTGCCGAGGCAAGCAGCGTGTTAGATATTTGCGTAAAACCGCGGCCACGGGCCCGGCCCTACGGAAATTATCGCTAATTAGATTCATCCGAATCGTGGATCGCGCATTATCGGTACCGCGGCCCGGCCAGAAATTATCGGTTAACTATAGGGGGTTGCTCTCGCCACTCCGTGGAGAGGACGGATACCGCGGTCTAGGTGGCGCTGCGGAAAGTCGAGCGCGTGCACGCTCCGCCGACGTGTTGCTGCTAGATTTCCCCGTGGACTCCAATCACGCGTCGACATCGATGTAGCAAACGTGTACGGATCGCCTGGGATCGTTAGTCACGCCAATCTGGTATATATCTGGCGCCAGTTTCGAGAGTACTCGAGAATTTTCCACTCGTATTCTCGTATTTTCGTTAACAACTTTCGAAAGCTGGGCTGCTGGCCCCCCAGCATCCTGGCTTCTTGCAACTGATGAAAAACTATGAATGGTGGCGCTCAGCATGGTTCATAGTATTGCAAAATTGGGGCGGAGGGATTTCGCGGAGAGCGAAAAATTTAATCAAGAAACGTTTAAAGTGTATGGACTGGATTATTTTATCCGCTTTATGCGAGCTTTATATTTCCAGCGTGGCCGTGTTGCGCAACAGAAAATTCTCATTTGCTTCGCCCGGGCAATTTGGAGGGAACATTTCTTACGCTCTAGGATAACGCGTTGTTATTCTGTTAATCATGTTAAGGCCAAGGGGTACGGGGCAACAATTATGTTGTTAGTCTTCCATAATATTCTAAATTAAATGCAGAAACTAATTCGGATTCATTTTCAATGAAATCGAAAGCAATACGATTCAAATCAGTCGATCATCTTATAATAAATACAAAGTATAACGGATATAATAAAATGAAAAATTTAATATTCACTTGATAATTAATAATATTCGTTTAATTTGAAATCTTCAATTAATGTTGTAACGATAAGTAAAATTAAATATATTGAAAACTTCAAATGAAATTATCTGTGAAATTATTCGTATTATTCTTAATATTGAGTAATGATTAATAGAAATTCATCTAATAATTAAAATTGGATATTTAATCTTATAATAAATAATTAAAAAAATTATACTATAATTAAAATTTAAATTATTATAAAAATTCATGGATAGATTAATCATAATATGGTTGAAATTAAAAATATTATTATAGGACTATGATAAAATATTTTATTTGAATTTAAGTAAAATATTTCTTTAAATAATAATTTTAACATATCTCTGAATGCTTGAAATAAACCTTGAAAAATTAATTTATTTGGACCTTTTCGATATTGTATACATAACTTAAAATTTTTCGTTCTTACGTTCGGGGTCATTTGACCACTTATGAACGAACGTTGATTTTTAGAATGAAATCCTTAATTTATTAAAGGAAATAATTCGCAACGTAACTTCTGATTTCTAATAAAATAATCAAACATATATTTTTATTTAAATAAAAAAGAAATAATCAATTAATTGCACTTTTTTATATATGACTGGTTTCTCCTTCATACATTTGTCCGCAGACAAATTTTTTGCAAATTATGCAAGTTCGAGTGGTTTTATTACCCGTGCACAATCTTATTTGACATTTTCTTCGTGATTGGGAAATATTGCTTGGGCTGCTTGATGTTCCTTGTTGTAGGTTTTCCTTTCCTTTTTCAAGAAATTCGTGATACTCTGTGACTAGTTCGTCTGCTAATTGTAACAGGAAACGCTGTTCTTGATATCTTTCATTCCAGTTGTTTCCCGATCGAGATATCCATGCATTGATTCCAGCTAAATCCAGGATACTGAAGAATACGTGCACAGGCCATCTATTGCATTTGGATTTGACGCTGTATTTTCGCGCCATTTGATGCAACCACATCGACGCCAAATTTAGTCTTATTATAATAACTAATTGTTTCGGGTATTCGCTTTCCATTGTTTTTGGTTTTGATTTATGTTTCGAAC